>OU974082.1:10193292-10771166 GCA_918843875.1 Diadumene lineata
CGGATTCTGTAAAGACTACAAATCGCACACGACACAACTTACATCGTATAAACTGTGCGTAATGATCTTCCATAATCAATTTATCATTTCAGACGTATGTCAAAGTTTGTCCTTCCGTAACCAAAGACCCTTCACCATCATATGCTAATGTAGGAATTGAGGAGCAAGAAAGTTTGGAAAGTTTATTGGATGAGTTTGCCTCCTTCTCATGGCAGATTGCAAAGGGAATGGTAAGCAAATCAACATTATATAAATCAAGTTATATAAAATATGTGAGTAAAGTGTTTCAGTTACATTGTGAAATAGTAAATTTTAGTAAAACCAAGCCCGGTCGGCTTTTCACGGGATTTTATAACGTCGATCACTGATGACTTAATGTTTTTTTTTTGTTTTTTTTTTTTGTTTTTTTTTTTTTTTTTTTTTGTTTTTTTTACAATGCCTAAACTACTCGACTTCTGAGGTTTCACAGAGATTAACTATCGTATTAGACAAAGTTTATTTAATCTCATGCCCAAGTGCGTTTAGTAAACAAATGATCTAGAGGTCCTAAATTGATGTTTTTCGAAATATATATTGTTAAACACGATAACGTTATTGATCTTACAATGAACATTACGAGAAGAATCGTATTTTATGTTGACAACGTTTTGGGTTAAATACAGAAGCTAGTATCTTCAAACAAATGATAGTTTTGATTACCAAGCTTTCGGACCCCGGGGGGGGGGGGGGAGGACTCCGGGGATAAACGATCGGGGATGCTCGTCGGAATTTTTCAAAAATACCCCTAAAAGATACCTGACGTTTTTCAAAAGGGCGCGGCTTCGCAAATTTGTCATCTCTAAAAGATACCAAAATCACGAGTTTCAGTGCCATTCAACCCCTTAAAGATACCAAAAAGTGAGAATTTGGCAAATTTCATATTGTCAACCCTAAAAGATACCCACTCGCTGATTTTTACCCCTAAAAGATACGACGAGCATCCCCGATCGCTTACAATCGGAGTCCCCCCCCCCCCCCGGGTTTCGGACGAACAAGCCCATCCTCAGGGTACAATTGAAAAACAGTTATTATTTTTTTATCAATAAATTCTTAAACATATTTATCCACTATGCCAAATAGGGATACTTAGCCTCTACAGGAATTATTCATCGTGACCTCGCTGCTCGTAACATCCTCGTTGCTGATGGTCTTGTTGTCTCGTAACGTTACCTATGCGAGTAAATTATACCAGGCATCTGCTAGTCGACGACTTCCAATAAGATGGATGGCCCCTGAATCTCTTATTGACCAGACATTTACCACCAAAAGTGATGTGTAAGTTTAGGGTTATAGATTGTTTATAATTTCTCTTGTGAAGTATTTGCATATGCATGTTTTAACGCAATTCTGCAAATATATCAAAACATTTTTTTCCTATCTTGTTTCGACTTTGTTCTTTAAACTGTCAGCCTGAAGAAACTAATGAAACGATAATGAATTGATAATGAAATAACAAAATATCAAAATATCATAGACTATTTTCGCGAGTAAATAAATTCTATGCAATGTTATCACACGAATTCAAATTTCACGCTCATGAAATTGATGAGGTCTAATATAAAAATTAGATAAACCTAATCAGTTTTTTTGTGTGTATGTGTGTGTGTGTTTGTTTGCTTATCTTAATTTTATTTTTGTTTGTTTGTTTTTGTTTTTTTCTCTTAATTTTACGTAAATTGTTTTGAACTTCACCGTGACTATTGTTCATATTATATTCATTTTTTCTTGTGACTTTACCAGCTGGTCATATGGTGTAGTTCTCTGGGAGATTTACTCGATTGGTAAGGACTTGTTTCTTGTTTCAGGTCAATTTTAGACAGCAATTTTTCAGATTCGTTCTGTTCTACTGCTGCTCAAATACAATGCAATAAACTGCACATAAGTTTTTTGCGAAAATTGAATATTTCTTTGAGTGTGCAGGATTGTAGTGATTATGCTTAAAAAACATCTTGCATTTTCTTAGAAAAGATACTAACTATTTTTTTTTATTTTTTATTTTTTTTTTGACTTGTTAACTATTTTGTTCAATATCCTTTCCAGGAAAGTTGCCTTACCACAGTCTTTATAACGAGCAGCTGTTGCATTCTCTAAGAAAAGGCTATAGAATGGAAAAACCCGAACTATGTTCACACGAAATGTAAGTTTAATATATGTTAATGAAATAATGCAGTCTAATTAATTACATTATAGAATCACACAAAAATATTTTGTGTGCTTTTTCTGTTTGATTTTAATGTTACTAATTGTTGCGAGTTCTGTTGTTTTATTTTTAGCCCATATTTGCGTTCAGAATTAATCATAAAGATCTATCATGTCTTGGTATTTACATGCTGCAAATTTCCGCTGGCGCCATTGTGGTGTTTTTGCTCCCGTCAATCCAAAATTCGATTGCCACCCGAATGAAAATGAACCAATGATGAACCAATCACGAGTAAGGTGGTACAAACATCGGTATACTTGGCGTGTTTAGGCGAAGTTCGAAAGTTGTTCGGTGAAGTTTAGAGCTTCATTTGATTAAGAAAAGCAAAAGCACCAAATGAGGATAAGCGTTAACGTTGGAGTGCTTGAGTTCACAGAAAACGAAAAATCGCGATGAACAATTATTGTTTTTTTGCTTTTTTTAATTTCCCAGATACAAACTCATGCAAAACTGCTGGAATAAGCAGCCTGACGAACGCCCAACCTTCAGTGACGTCATCAAGGATCTTGAGATACTGATGACTCGTGACAAGCCATATGTAGAGATCATAGAGATGACGACCGAAGGGGATGATGGGTATATGGTGCCACCGGATGACAGTGACATAGAAAGTGATGTTTCTGACATAGTGTAGATGATAATGATTCAAGCCAAATTCAATGTTCTTGTTGTTGTTGTTTTCTTTTGTTTTTTCTTTCTTTTTTTTTTTTTTTTTTTTTGCAACTAATGTTCATGTTAGAATAATCATTACAGGGGTGGTTTGAGTGGGGATGTGCGCAAAATTCCAGTAAAAGAAATAAATCAAATCGTAAACTTTCATTTTCATTATTTTTTGTTTATTGTGAATATTTTGAATGAATATTTAACCAATTATTGAATTCGGCTTTCGCATATATTAGAAAGAATTATATGGCTTTGAGGTCTCCTCGATTTTCATAATCTTCATATTGTGCTCTCAACCTCATCCACCTAAATATATTGCAAGAAGTCTACAGGGCACTAGGATAGTTTATTATTCTATAAAGAATGATATCAATATATGATATTTAACAATGATTCATAACACATTTGGAGTCCCAGACACAACATATTAAAAAATGTACAGTACAGGGGCTAACAAGCTGGCCATCAATGTTGTGGCCTCTGTTATGAAACTAAAATATGTCGTAACCAATGTTTAAATAGTTTTATACGTCTACCGGGCGCGACCCCTTTTTTTATTTTATGGGCACATAAATAAATATGACAAAACGAGATCTTGAAAAGATTGTTTGTTTTTTTTAGTATAATTACGAGGAGTGGGGAGCTAAAGTAACCCCAGCCCCTCTCCCTCCGCGGCCCGTGAGTAGACTACAATGTTTTGTCGATTATTGTATTGAATTATGAAGCTTAAATGCCATGTATTCTTGGACTTGATAAACTAATAAAACTTGGTGGATGATTAATGTGATGATCTGCATTGGTGTTACTAAGGAAACATTTGAATATAAACGTATAATTTGGATCGTTTTCGGATGTTAATCCAAAAGTGGATCCAGACATTTTGATAGAGGGGGGGGGAGGCACCAATTAATCTAAAAATGATCCAGAAGTTTTGAAAGGGGGACCGGGGCACAAATAAAAAATATACTGATTATCAATCAAAAATCAAAAGAATTATCTATAAAAAAATCAAAAGGGGGCACCGAACCCCCCCCCCCCCCTGCATCCGCCTGTGTAATCCTTTGTCGGAGTGAGGTTATTTACTCTGACAATGAACGACTAACGTCCCGACACGTCAGTATATTATACATTCTCAAGGTGATCAAATTAAGTGTTATATATCATGTAATTCAAACTCCAAAAAAAAAAACAGTGGTTGCATCAACTTTTGTTTTCTTCTTTAATGGATAAGTATAGTTGATAGTGTCTTTTTCACATGAGTGGGAAACGGTACTGTTACGATACCGCTACGATACGGTAGATAATTCGAATTTTTCTGAGAAATTATACGGCTACGATACGGTGCGGTACTGTTTTCCACTCATACAAAAAGGATTCTATGTCCGATAGTCTCCATGCCGTTGTAGTTGTCTGTGTGGACGAGTGTGAAAAATAAGCATTAAATAATTTAACATGCGAAAAAGACATGCCGGTCTAGCGGCCTGGTTTATTTTGTTTTTACGCTCTGAGAACTGAACCAGCCCACTAAACTGAGCTAAACAGCCCACTAAACAGCCCCTGAGTACCACGCTTTGAGTGGTTTTGATAATTAGACTTCTCTACTTTTCATAACTTTAGTACGGAATTATTTCATGAGTTCCTCGGAAAACAACTCTATTTGAATGATTGATTAATAGTACGGTAAATCATGTCTCGAAGTTTAAATTATCTATCCCAAGTAGCTAAAAAACTATAGCTAGTGAATAAAAAAAATGCATAGATTTGTATTTCATGAGAAACACATACAAATAGCTCATCATCGTTCACAAGAAAACGTTTCAGATAATGCAAATGAGCCACTCAGGTATTGGAGCCTAGCTCTGTTGTGGTGGACTCTCACATATTAATGTGTAAAGCCTTATAAATAAATAAATAAATTAATTAATTAATTAACAGTGACTTAATTAGGATTTTTGTAAAACATGCTTTGTATATCTTTGTCATCATTTTTGCTGTTGAGTTTAAGGCAGCGTTTACACGAAGCCGGCTATATTTTTAGCCGGCTAAAAATATAGTCATTTACATAGCGTTTTCGTGTAAACGCTTATCGTTTTCGCATCGTTTTCGGTAGCTTGAAGAGCGCCTGTAAGCATTTTGGTGAATAAAAGTTTGAATAACTCTCCCATTATGACTGAACCAGAGTGATGACTTCAGCGTTTTCGAAAATAGCCGGTTAAAACGTTTACACGAAAACGCACAGCCGTCGTTTTCGAAAATATCCACTCTGAGAGGGGTTTTCGAAAATAGCCGGCTAAGTAGCGTTTTCGTGTAAACGGTAGGCCTAAACGGATGAAAAAATGTGCGTTTACGAAAATAGCCGGCTTCGTGTAAACGATGCCTAAAACCATGAAAGATTACTGAGAACATCCATAAAACTCAACCCTGAGAGTTGGATGACCAAAAAAACCCTGAACTATCACACGAATATGTCTTGCTTTGATGGGAACTGTAAGCTTGTTCGTCACAGTGGTATCCCAATCGATATTGGCTGGAAATATCTGAACAAATTGAAAAAAACGTGCATTAGTTGATTGATTAGTTTATTCTGTGCACTTACGAAGACGGGTACGTATCTAGAATTTTGCTAAGGGGATGGCTAACCTTAAAAAATTATTTGTAGGTTAAGGACGTTCCTGGGTAAATGAATTTCTAATGTCATTTTTATGCAACTTTATAAGCTATTTAATGATATTTAATGATATGAGAGACAAACAAATAAATTAAAATTAAAACAGCTAGTTATTCTTGAGGTCCCGAGAGAGATGTTTAAGACGATTGGAAATAGTTGTTTTCAGACTGCACAGTCTTCTATTTTTGTTGGGGTATTCAAATATTGAAAAAAATTATGTGGTCACCATATTGGTTTTCGAGGTATAAGACGCCAAAAAGTGCGATTTTTCAGTTTTTCGCGCGTTTTTACAGAAAATCTACCTCAATCAATAAATTCAAATCACTCCCATCCATTTATAGAAGAAATAGAGAATAATACATGGCCGCGCGGAGATATGGAATTTATCTTCGAGTGTTCAAATTGATATCTCACGAGTGAGCGCAGCGAACGAGTGAGATATCAAATTTGAACACAAGAAGATAAATTCCATATCTCCAAGCGGTCATGTATTTTTAACTCGTGGAAATTTGCGAAGCAAATTCCACGAGTTTTTCGACTGATATGGGCTTCGGCATCGGCAGGTACTTCATGTATGCCGATCACAAAAAATATGCATAGAAACAAATGTACTAAAGGAAATATTAAAAGAGGAGAACACGAATAATATAAGTAAAGTTTATAAAATGAATGACATCTTAACAACAACTTTGAATAACAATATGACATGTTGCGATGTTGTCAACTTATCCGTTACTGAGGGGAAAACGAGCTGGCTTCACTCTTGCTGTGAGCAGTCTTCAAATTGAATCGATTACAAAAGTACAAATGAATATCAACTACACAAGGAACAATCTGCAATAATATTTTCTACAAATGAATATCAACTACACAAGGAACAATCTGCTATAATATTTTCTACAAATGAATATCAACTACACAAGGAACAATCTGCAATAATATTTTCTACAAATGAATATCAACTACACAAGGAACAATCTGCAATAATATTTTCTACAAATGAATATCAACTACACAAGGAACAATCTGCAATAATATTTTCTACAAATGAATATCAACTACACAAGGAACAATCTGCAATAATAGTTTCTACAAGTGAATATCAACTACACAAGGAACAATCTGCAATGATATTATCTACAAATGAATATCAACTACACAAGGAACAATCTGCAATGATATTATTTACAAATGAATATCAACTACACAAGGAACAATCTGCAATGATATTTTCTACAAATGAATATCAACTACACAAGGAACAATCTGCAATGATATTATTTACAAATGAATATCAACTACACAAGGAACAATCTGCAATAATATTTTCTACAAATGAATATCAACTACACAAGGAACAATCTGCAATAATATTTTCTACAAATGAATATCAACTACACAAGGAACAATCTGCAATAATAGTTTCTACAAGTGAATATCAACTACACAAGGAACAATCTGCAATGATATTATCTACAAATGAATATCAACTACACAAGGAACAATCTGCAATGATATTATTTACAAATGAATATCAACTACACAAGGAACAATCTGCAATGATATTTTCTACAAATGAATATCAACTACACAAGAAACAATCTGCAATTATATTTTTCCTACAAATGCACATCAATTGTGCAAGAACATTCTATGACATGTTTATATTCTCCAAATAAATATCATGGAATTCTACAAGCACCAGTAACACACTAACATTACCAATGTTTGAGGTGTATACAAATAATATTTGAGATCATATGAATTGCAGCAACCTGAACATGTTACTTCAAACATCATCTTCATATGAATGCAACATATGTACATTAGCTAGGACAGCATATGAAAACCAGATACCTAGCATATTACCAGTACTGTATAGTCATAGTGTGGCATCCCATGCATCAACCAATTGAGTGTAATTGAATATTGACATTGACTTCTATACATTTAAACAAATTACTATTGCTTGATTCCACATTTACAAACATTAATATATGCAGTATACTGGGAACTTATTTATCGATGAAGAAGACTTGATGACATTTTCACTGCTGTTGCCGGCATATGTACATGTATATGATACTTTACCAAAAGTGAATATTTTTATTGATAATATTGTAAAAGTTAAAATTGTTTTTGTCATGAGATGTACAAATTAAACCATGCTCAGTACCTATCAAAATAAAAGCTTGCAGTCTCTGAAATGTAATTATTACAAACATAGACTAAGTTGAATGATTCAGTTTAACAATCTTGATATACGGGGGGGAGGAGGAGCACTTCTCAGTTCATTTTCTGTGAAGGAGCTTGAAGTGCCTTGCTGATGTTTAGAAAAAATTGATAGAGGCTGAGCTATAATATCAATATAATATCATTACCTATTGTTTTAATACTAGACTATGCTGACATTCCTGTGACTCATATGTCAAATGTATGACATCCCTTGTTTCCACAAAATTTAATTTCCACGAGTTATGTTGCCATTGGCAGCTTGATTCTGTTTATTATATAAACCATAACAACTTGTGTTTACTATTTTTATTAGGAAAAACTTTCCAAATACAAAGCTAGTAATAAAAAGACGTAATAAAAACCGAAAATTAAAAACAGTCTCTCAACAGTGAAAAACTACTAACTCAAGTTCAACACTTAAAAATATCTTAATATAAAAATTAGGTAAACCTAATAGCGGAGCTCCGATTTAATGAAATGAACTTTTTATTCAATCATTCATTCTTTCATTTGTTCATTCACTACGAATTATCAAATTCTTGATCAATTTTTTTTTGCTATGTTATTTTCTTTTCATGATCAAATAATGATATAATCAATTGAAATACACAAAGCTTTATGCATGCCACAACATTTTATTATACGCAAAATTGCGAAAAATATGTTGTTATGCATGTTAAAAATAGCACTTGTCAATTAAAATTGATTGTCCAATGAAAAGTTAGAAAAACATTAACATGGCTTCTTTGAGTTGTAAACAAATCCCCTCGCGCTTCTCGCTTTACGCTCTTTCACGTTTGAAAGTTATAACAATCGACAAAAATTTCACTTTTCTGGTGAAATGTGTAATGAATTACTTATTGGTAATCTAGCTATCTAAAACGGTTGTGAATTTGTAATTATCAAATGTGAATACTGCGTAACTCGTTAAAAAATAGCTAGTATGAAGTTTTGAAATTTTAACTTGCAGATGATAACAATCACGAATTCACACAAGCGTTTTATTTTCAATCACAAATCAAAGAATTACAAGAATCAAATAAAAAAAAAACACACACACATAAAGATATCGACGATGGATAAATATCTTACAAAAACTAGTAAATATAATTATTGCAAACTGCTTTCATGTGGATGGTAAAAAAAGAAATTCAGATCGTCAAAAAATGTAAACATACCGGTGACACGTTTCTTGTCCTGTACTGTCACTTTTCCACTGAACTTTTTGTCCTCAGTTCTGTTTACAATAGGCTTGTTCATGTTTTTAGAATTTTAAAAGTGGCAATCTGATTACAATAAGCTTGTTGATGTTTTCAGAAAAAAAACATTTTCACCGCCTCTAAAAAGTTTACACAGTTCAACAGAACGGCCGTCGTAGTATGGCTAGCTCGAGTTGCTCGATCACACATTGTGCTAAATTTGCATTTCCATCCACTCCCTGAACTGGAAGTTCTACTTTTATACATCGTGTATGAAAAGTTATTTTTTGTTTTGAATAGTTGATAAATCTGCATTGATCCTAAAGCTCTCCGTGTTCTGAATTGCCCGTAAAAAATTGATGAATGAACAGAGTGAAGTCATCTTCGTGATCGCGTGTTCATTTTGCTTTTCACCTCTTCCTTTGAATATAATGGCCGCAAATGCACGTTTTTTATGAGATTTTGGTCGCCGTCGATTTTACTTCTAAGATTAGTCGATAAGTAATGATTGGAAAACGCCACGAAGAATCCACGAACCCGAAAAATACATCCGTGTTTACCAGGATCTTGCAAACTCGCCAAATAAACTCTTCCAGAAAATATAACTTGTAAAATGACTTCACATTAATTTTGACTAGCTAAAAACATCGGCATGGGACTTGCCGGTGTAAATATTTTGAAGCTTTTCTTCGTTGAATCGTAGTTCTTTTTCTTTTTGCAAATTCGGCGTACGCGTCTTTGTTTCTCTTTCTCAGTCAAAACTCTTTCAGCTGGCAGCTTAGCTTGACTATTTTCTTGTTTTTTTTTTGTCCATTTTAGAAATACATTTGTAGAAAGTTTCCGTCAGGAAACTGTAAAAATTCTATTGTAAATTTTGATGTGTGGAGATCAGTAAATTTTGTCAAAGTTTTGGCGCCCACTAAAAATGGTCAGCGACCTCGCGCTTAAGGGGCACGGACGCCGGACGTACGTATGTATGTATGTATTACGGACGCGCGGGCTTCCTGTGTCGGTCGACGAAAACTCAGCTCGATGGTTTACCATATTTTCTTAATTATGGTGCTCCGCTTGCGCGGGCCTTCGGCCCGCGCGGAGCTCCGCTAAAAATGGTCAGAAAATAAGCTAGCAAAAGCAGAAAAATATTTAATAACTAACGTAAACATGCATTCATAGTGTTTACATTTTCCTCTTCCTCAATAAAATCAATTGCATCCTGTAACTCGAATGTGACAAGCCAGGGGGGGGGGGGGGGGGGAGGGTGTCTCCCATGGCAACCAACATTTATTTATCGCTACCACCGCACTCTTCACTGAGTTTTTCATATGGCGGCAACGAATTCTTCCATATTTTGTTGCATTTTTTGCGATTTACTACACTTTCTTTACAGTTTTGGATGAAACATGTCTCGAAACTATTAAAGCACATACTGGTAATGACGTATTTAATGTTTTTTTTGTTTAAATAACACATAAAACGTTGCTAAAAGTAATTTCTTGTGCCTGAATATTGATGGCGGCCGTCGATCTGACGACACAATTTTGCACAAGCAAATGGTCCTTACTATGGAACACAGTGGTTTTGTTCGTTCAAAATAGGAGGTTTTATAGCTAATATATTTATCTATCTGATTGTAAAATTTGGATGGCGTTGGTCGCTCGGTTCGTCTCATCAATCTTTTTAAACACAAGATTCGATATAACCTCAGAGATATGCTTGCACAGGCTAATCACTAATTGTATAAAATGTGAATTATTTTAAATCATTTTTTGACATTTATTCATGTACCATAAATTGGGAAGTTTAAACAACTATAAACAATTATGGACCTCTTTGTTCATACTGGTAGTCCAAATGTCTATAAAAATGTTATCAAAGCTACAGCACTCTGCGATTTACAAACACAAGTGGGACAAACTACATCATAGAAGCTTACAAATGTAAATAATAACTGACTTATTTGAAAGACATACATGCATAATTATGACCCTTTCTGCATTTAGTGTATTAAGAATGATAAATATAGCAAAAACTCATCCAAAGGAGAATGTTTTAACAGTTTGCATTACTTTGTTTACTATATACAAAGGTCCTCCATAATCATATACATAAACATACCGTTAACATTTTTCCCTAAAATTTTTCATTATATTGCATGTTAACTTTTTGCAGTTCTTTGACTTAAAAATAATACAAAGCAAATAATGCAACAGCGTCAATAAGAATAAATCTAAAATTACTATGGGGAGGAAATGTCGATAAAGAAATGAGTGAGGTAAACATGTAAAGTGGGCTGAAAATGAACTAACCGCAAATAAAAGGTTTGATGAGAAGTACGAGACCATGTCAGTAGGTAAAATATACATCAAATGAAAGCTTAGGAAGTGCTTTATAAAACCTCCTATTTAGAAGTATATTTGTTTAGTTTTTTTTAGAGAAAATAAAGTATTTCTGAAGACATTTTGTGCGTCCCGAACAAAAACGTTTGATCCAGAGAACGTCCCGCGAAAGTAAAACAGACTAAAAATCACAAGAAATAGTTTGAATCGGAAAATAATTGCACTCTACTAACACTAGAATATACAAAAGAGACACAATCACAATAAATTAAACTACAATAGCTTCCTTGACCTCATTTTTGAGCTTTTTTGTAAAGGTAAAGCTGAGCGACAATGGCGACTACACGATAATTTACTAGAAGCCAGTCAAGCGTAGCGTTGATTTGTTGGTGGTAGCGATGAGTCTGGAGAGCGGCTCATTTGCATACAATAGAGTCACCCCCTCCCTGCTTTGACAAGCCTTTGTATTTCAGCCATGTTTTTCGCTTTAAAACATCAGTGAGTTGAGGAAAGACAAGTGCAAACAAGGCCATGCAAGTCTTGCAAAGCTGCCACCACGATCTGTAATTTTCCCGCAATGACGTCACTTTTACATGTGAAAATTATCGTATTTTTTTACATGTGTTCAAATACGATATTTCTCTGTGGCTGAAATCCTTGTAAAACACTATATTTTATACAATTAGAGCAAAAAAACTGTTTCGAACTATAGGTATTGAGTTTAGAAAACATATCAAGATAAAAAAATCCATCAAATATTTTATAAGTAGTGTAAAAATAAATTGTAGAAAGCAAAATTCCTTGTATTCGGTCAATTTATATGTTCGTGCGGGTGTAAGAATGTTGAAATTTGAGAAAATTGGTCAATTAATTTCTTATTTTCTCTCTTTATCCAAAAAATAAGATATGTAGAATCGAATGAAAAAGAAAAAAATGGGGGTCCCCGTGTTATTTCTGGAACTATAAGCTAAAAACGCTCTAAAAATGTTGTAATTTCGATGTTTTGGCGGAAAAGGCATGGACACTAACTTGTATTTAGGTCCATATAAAGCGTTTCAAAGTTTGTGTGAAGAGTCCGCAAATTGCCAAATTTTGCCTTTATTGACGGTTTCAATTTAGCTGCGCAGGAAATTTTATTCAGATCCACATGGGCGAGCTGCATGCGCAGTAGCAAATGTTCGGTATTACATTAAAAGAAAATAGTACCAACTTAACAATAAAAAACAGTAGAATTTACATAAAACTGCGCTATTTAGTAATAAAGTTCCCATGCCTCATGAAATCAGATAGTTTCAGATCGTCATAGCTAAATAGCTGCTATACTAGAAGTTTTTCACGGTTTTTTGGGGTGTCCACTAATAATCACTATAATAACAATACCATACAACTAACCTCGCTACAATTCAATTCGTAATCAATCCATTTATTACCATCATCGCTGTAAGATAGTGAGTACTTTGTAACCCATTGATTTTCAGCATGTCTTCCTTGGGATGCAACCATAGTGATGATCTTGGGACCTCCTAGGTCAACTTGGAGGAATTCGCCGATCTTTTCTCCACCAGCTGCCCAGCCCCCTATTCCAGTTGAAGTTGTTTGCTTATTTAAACGGCCATTTCTAAATATCAATTAATATATAAGAATTATGAAAGACAATTCTAATAAAATGCTGGTGGAATTGCCATATCGTTTGCACCGGGAAATATCAAACTAGTCATGATCTTCTGGCCTTTTGCACGAAGCAAGGATAAAGTTATCTACCGAATAAGAGTTATCCACTCTACAGAATTTCTCTAGAATTTATCCGCTGAATAGGACAATAACATGACTTTTGATGTGCATCTTGTTTATTTGTGGCCCGCGAGTAGTGTCATTTGAGCCCGAGTGGAGCGAGCGAAAGCGGTACCATTACGCCTGGTACTCGCGCGTTTTTCAAGAGGCAGTTTGCAATTTGGCCTTGTATAATGATTATAATTTTGATTTATGCTGTAGATAGCGTTATCCAGGCTGCCTTCAACCGGCCCCTTGATATAGATGACCTGCCAAGATGCGCGCCCACATTTTCAGAGTATGATGACTGTGTTATCTGATTGTCTGGTATAGATCCATTCTCCATTCCTAATGGACTCGCACAACCTTGAAAAAAACATAACTATGTATAAAGATCTAGGAAAGAACATCAAGAGAGCATCGGGTATTTTTTTATAGATAGTTCTTTTAATTTTTGATTGATAATCTGTATTTTTGTGCCCCTCCCCCCCCCCCCCCCCCCCTCAAATTTCCGGCTTGTTTTTTTTTTAGTGCCCACCTTTCAAAATTTCTGGATCCGCCTCCTGAGAATGAGTCATGTGTACTGAGCAAGAGAAAATGAGCTAAGAGAAAATGTCCCTGGACCCCATAAGGAACCACGCTACTGCAATTTTTAGAAACCAGTCTAATTTAAGTCTGGTACTAATCCCGCTAAAAATCGTCTCAATTTGCTCACTCGAGAGCTAGAGTGATTTGAAATAATTGTAAATTCTCAAATCAAGCCTAGAACGCTGACTTCACATACAAACGCACACGCGGTTCGTGGTAGACCCACACTAAAAGATGTTCAGCGTGATTTTCGGACCGGGCCGATCCACAAATCTCTTAGCATTGATAGCAAAGTTCTAACTAGTTCTCACGAGATAGCAAGTTCAAACACAGTTCCAAGCTTATTATCAAATGCTTTTTTTAATCATTTTATGTGATTGTTGTTAGTTTTGACTTCGCTTTATATTTTATTTTTCTTGTTGAATTTATGCAAATTATGCAATTTTTGTATATTAGGTATATTGAATGCTTCACTGAGAAAATTTAAAGACAAAACCCACCACTTTTATTACATTTCTATATAGCCAAAGGGTTATATTTAATAGTTCTATGTCAATTTTGCTATTATCAAGTTGGCCTTGGGATTTATTTGTGTGCAAAGTTTACTAAAATGAATCATAGCTGAAAAAGTGAAAAATGTACTTTCTTAATGGCGTTGTTATGACAACCACAAACATTTCAAATCATTGCTATGTCCATAATTTGTAAGACAAAATGCCAAGTAGTCAATAGCAGAAAGTTGATTGCTGTCAGATATGTTTTTGTTGTTTTATGAATTTTCAAAATTTCACTCCAAAATAGCAGAAATTTACTGAAAATGCTCTACAACCGAGAAAGGGTAGTGAATTCCGGCCGTGATTATGCAATACTTTGATCTCAAACTTCTACCACATACTATGCTCACTGAGTGCTACATGTGAGCCAAATATAAGCAAGTTTGGCGACATCAGGTTTATTTATCACTTCCTGCCTGTTTCTGCCAGGTTGTTGTATGGACACTCTCTAAACTTGTACCATTCTAGAAAATTTTTAGGGTGGTACAACATACTTATAGCGGAGCTCCGCGCGGGCCGAAGGCCCGCGCCAGCGGAGCACCATAATTAAGAAAATATGATAAACCATGGAGCTCATTTGAAATCGACCACAGGAAGCCCGGAATTCGAAAATACATACAACGTCCGTCCGTACATACATACATACATACGTACATACGTCGTCCGTCCGTGTACACTCACGCGCAATCTTGCTGACCAGTTTCAGTGAGCCGAAGTTTTGGCGCCTAAACTTTGACAAATTGTAGACTCGTGACATAGGAAATTTGCTGTCCTTGACTCAATACGCACACAAAAAAAGTCTTTAGCAAATTATTTTCAGTTTACTAAAACCTTAAAAAGACTGGTTTTCACTGTTCTAAAAAAAATATATTTTTACAATGGTCAAGAAGAAAGGAACTGGTAAAGCTAAGCTGCTGGTTAAAAGTGTTTTGACCGAGTTTTCAACGAAGAAAAACAAAGCCAGCTGAGCGAGAAAGAAAGCGTCAACTGACAAGTGTAGAAGAAATTTTACCTAAGCAGACAGTAACTGGTCAACAAAGACAATCATAGAAAACTTTAGAGAATCATATAAAGACAATTTTAGAGAAGGAGGAATCCTCAGAAAAAAAAAAAAGCAAAAGGAAAAGGACAAGATACGAAAAGACTGAAGGCGCTCCAGGATTCATTCAACTGAGTCAAATGGCTTTGGAAGAAGAAAAAACAAGAGATCAGGAGTCATCTGTATCTGGTAAGAAGCGAAAACTTAGTATTATTTTTGCTTTAATTTAATCACTAAGAAAGAAAGAAAAACTTACAAAAATGAATCGATTTTATATCTCAAGCAAGGACAGTGGTCGATTCGTTGACATAGCAACCGCAAATCTGTCGTAGAAGAAAATGGCGGACTACTTGTGTGGAGTGTCGGCTGTCGTTAACGTTGGCTGTAAAAGCAATCCTTTATGGATTTGCACAATTATTTCAATGACTTTTTGTTCTTTGTAAATTAGCATTATCACTGGAGAAGTGCAGGTTAGTGGTTTCTCTCCAACAATACACTTTTATTTCTGAAATTCTCTTCGTGAAGTCTTTCTTTAGCCAAGTTTTGTTTATATAAACTTACCTTATTATATAAGCCTAAATACCTTGTAGTCAGAGTAAAATGTCTGTCTTTTAAATCATGTAAATTTATTTGCCGGCTGATTACGTACAAATTGTTCAATTTAAAATGCCCAAAATGTCCTCATTAGTTTTGAAAACTAAATTACTCAACACTCACGTTTCTAGTTTTTCTGTAGTTGAGAAATTATATTTAAGAATTGCATTGAAATATAAATCGCCGTGAAAAATATGCAATTTGTTAAGAAAGCCACTACTTAAGTTTTGACATTTTTATTTGAGGAAATAACTTAAAGCAGCATTTAATTCATTTTGAGAAACTCACATAAGAGATTAGTCATTATAATATTCAAGAACATGAGTTTATAGTCAGATGAGCTGTTATTGCAAAGTATATGTACAACTGAACCCATTGGTTTTCATTCTCACTACATCTGTAATAATGTGTATGAGGGTAAACAAATTACATTTATGGATAAGTGACATTGTTAGATACTATTTACTATTTAGAACAATATAGTGATGATCCAACAATGGAAAACAATGCAGTTAGCATAAAATTGTACTATTTAGCATTGCTAATCTTTGACAGAATTATTGTTTTTACATAAACATATTTTTAACTAAAATTAAACTTTAGTACATAAATATAATTTCCATAAATTCCAATTAAACAAATGAAAAAGATACAAATTCTGTCATATTTCATGGACATAACCAACCACTAAAGCAACAATGTTTATCTTAACTAAAATTACTAGCTATATTTGGTTTGTGATTTTCTCATTGTATGAGCAGATATTTTACAAGTTACAAGTCTTATGAGTTAAGATTTTGCAATTTTTTGAGCTTTTAGATTTGCATATCAACAAAATAAAGATACAATATGGCATATTAGCTTAAATTAAACCAATGTTTTTAGACAGTGGAGGCTAATTTGGCTCAAATCCCACTTGACTACTGCATCGTTTTAAAATCATTTCTCTTTTTGACATTAAATTGAAGATTGAATTGTTTCCTCATTTTTTTATGTGAAATTAGATTTTTGTTTATTATTTGTTAGCTGTAATGTCTTTATCAGTGTTTTGCAGCTTATGTGTGTTTGTTTAGTATTTTTTTATCAGAGACTTTAACAGTTATATTTGATATTGAAGAATAAATGAAAAAAATGCTGCTTGTATTTGATAAGAGAGGCAGAGGAAATAACCCCAAATGGTCAAATATGTACATGGTAGTTTCACTAATTCTTCTTAAATGGTGGAATTTCATATACAAATTTTGCATTCTGACACAAAGTGAATTTAGAGGTCTTCCAATTTTCATTGCATTTCACAAAATCAATAATGTGTGCTAAGTCATTTTGTTTGTTTGATTCTTCACAGGTAGAAATGGCAATTTTCCTGAAGACGCACTGGGCATTTGTTCACTATTAAAGACCACATAGAACATAGAAATTGATATTTTTATCTCTTATATCTTTATTATACAATTGTATTATAAAGATATAAGAAATAATGATCTCTCAAAACAGGTTTCAAAACAATGTACAATTTTAACTGAATTTAAAATATTATTGAACATCAACATACAGCTGCTCTTAAAAAGGTTGTCGAAAAAAAGTTTTTTAATTTTCTTGTTTTTAATACAAAGCAGCATATATTATATAGTTACGTAGTTATTATAATTATGTGAAGAAGTTATTTTATAAATTTTGAGTCATCATTTCTTAAAAAATAAAAATCATGAAATATGCAAATGACTTTGCTATTTATTAAATCAGTATTTCAACAAGACAACCATATCAAGAACAGCTATATCTATAATAATATGATCAACCTAATTTGAGTTTTGTTGTTACGTGTTTTTACTGCTCTCAACCCCAGAGTAAAATGTGTTTGCAATGGATGGGCACTATGTGTCAACATAGTTGTTGTTTTTCCAGGCTATTTATTTATCGACCGGTTGTTTATATCAGCCAGACACATGTAAATAATTTAGATTATAATTATAGATTTAATTATAATTTTTACTTTACTGATTTGTTGTAGGTGTATTAATTGATGTAGGCAATAAATACTACAAATGTCATCCATATTTGCTGGTGTTCTGATAAGCAAAGGCTATCAACGTGACAGGGTGCATTAATTCATTTTTGTGCAGAAAGGAAGGGGGAGGGGATTTAATAGCTGAAATAGGGGTAGTTGTTCAGGTCATATTTCTGTAAAGCACTTAACATTAAAGTTGCTGCAAAGGAAGCATTTTTGTTTTGCCACAAAAACATATTAAATTATATAACATTGTGCTCGCACCAATTAAAATTATCCGAATAATTGTATTGATTATAGCCATATTGTTGGAGCTCCGCTATTAGGTTTACCTAATTTTTATATTATTATTTTCAAATGTTAGTGTCAGATGGCAAATCGTTTGCAAAACCCTCTGCAGCTGCACCATTCATATCATTCGTTTTATTTTCTCTTGTTACAATACTTAGTGTTGTCACTAAGCCCTTGCAAGCATCTATCCAAAATTACCCTGAACTGAAATGTCAAAACAACAACGGTAACAAAGACATCACCCATTCTAGCATTGCATAATTAACCACAAGCACTATGACGTCACATGTAAACAAATCTATTGTTTTAATGCTAAGAATCATGGGCAAACGAGGGGATTCAACATCTTAAAATCTATGAAAAATAGGGTAAAAGTCCACTTATAATATTGGAACAAATTATCAGTATAAGTACAATGCCAAATGTATTAAAGGAAAAATATTTCGCCAGAACTAGATGCATTCTTTTCATGTAAACAAGCCATGACGTCATAGTGCTTGACGGCAATTGGATGGCCGGAGTGAGTAGCCTTTTTCTTACGAGAAAGACGAATGGGGAACATGTTATTATATTCAGCATTGTTAAGTTTTACTTTTGCAAATTTGAAGAGCTCTTTTCTTTATCTTCGATGCCAGCACAAAATTCGTCTATTTCCTCTCTGGTCAATCTCACCAATCACGTACCGTTCTTAAAATAACTCGGCGACAATGAATAGACTTAACGGGGCTGATGATACGTGCAAAGCCGAGAATGTGGAATAGGTTCTCTTAGCTCATTTTCTCTTGGTACTGGGTTTATTTATTTCGTATCTTATTTTATTATATAAACTCCATTGAAATATCAGGTGATCTCGCGCGAAAAATTGATATTTTCACACGTGAAAATAACATGTTATTTTCACGTGTGAAAATAACACGTTACCAAACGCCAATAAAAAGTATTGTTTTAAATTGAATATTTCTATTTCACTGGAGTTTTTATAATAAACAGAATATTACATGGGCGCTTGAGTAGTATGGGAAATAGGGGTCCGGCGGCTGGTGGATCAGTGGATCATAGATCCACCGTGACAATGACGTTATAAATCTAAGACAGTCATAACGTGACGTCGTCAACCAATCACATACTGTATTACAGGGAACCAATCAGAAGCCGCCGTCTTTCGAAAGTGACGTCATTGGTCAAGCTGCTTTTTTTTAAGATGGAAGAATATTTTTCAGGACAAAAGCGCAGCACAGTCAAGCGGCTAAATTATTCAAAATCAAAACATTTGGTGTTTCATTTGTTGAGGTGATATCTACATCTTGGTTAAAGTTTATTTCACATTTTCTCCTCGATAAGTTCGAATACGAAAATGAATACATTTCACAATAAAAAAAACGAACAAATGCTTTTATTGTTATAATTAAAGTAAACTCATTTGCAATTCATATTCAATCTTCATAAACTAGGATTTTGTCTAGCGCAATTTATTAACCACATAGAATTGTACATTCGCACAAAGTATATTCACTTTAAAAGTGTTTTGGAACCATCGGTAGATGCAAACCTTTCTCTTTTAAATTGAAATAATTTAATGGGACTAATTTATTCAAAGTCAGAAGATTTTGGTTTGTTTGTTCAGGTGCTATCTAAACGCAACTTTCTTATTCCGTTTGAAAGGAATTTTTTTAGATTCCAAAAAACAAACCACAAATTAATAACGTAGAGGCAGCTCTGGTAAACAAAATGTTTAATAGTTTAATACACTGCGGGATAAGTTGCACCTGAATAGATTTATTCCACATAATGATATATTTATAAATTCTGAGAAAATATTTTTATAACAGTCATTCCATGGCATCATTAGAGTCTTCATAAGCATTTTGGAGGTACTGCGCAATCAGATCATCCAAAAGATATTTTCTTTTGCAAACTGCAAGTTTTGTGGCCTAAAGCCAGATGACCAGTTTAAATACAGCAAAGCAAAATAACACAGGAGCAGCACTTTAATGCAACTCACACGTTCATTTCATAAAGCTTAAGCTGTGCAATCGAAAGAATAGGTAATTTATTAATTCATCGTGCGAGTCGCATGAGTCGCGTTTAAGAGCAACGCAAAATAACACAGGAGCAGCACTTTAATGCGACTCACACGTTCATTTCATACATTTTAAGTTGCGCAATCGAAAAAATAGGTAATTTACTAACTCATCGTGCGAGTCGCATGAGTCGCGTTTAAGAGCAACGCAAAATAACACAGGAGCAGCACTTTAATGCGACTCACACGTTCATTTCATACATTTTAAGTTGCGCAATCGAAAAAAATAGGTAATTTACTAACTCATCGTGCGAGTCGCATGAGTCGCGTTTAAGAGCAACGCAAAATAACACAGGAGCAGCACTTTAATGCGACTCACACGTTCATTTCATAAATTGTAAGTTGTGCAATCGAAAGAATAGGTAATTGACTAACTCATCGTGCGAGTCGCATGAGTTGCGTTTAAGAGCAACGCAAAATAACACAGGAGCAGCACTTTAATGCGACTCACACGTTCATTTCATAAATTTTAAGTTGTGCAATCGAAAGAATAGGTAATTGACTAACTCATCGTGCGAGTCGCATGAGTTGCGTTTAAGAGCAACGCAAAATAACACAGGAGCAGCACTTTAATGCGACTCACACGTTCATTTCATAAATTGTAAGTTGTGCAATCGAAAGAATAGGTAATTGACTAACTCATCGTGCGAGTCGCATGAGTTGCGTTTAAGAGCAACGCAAAATAACACAGGAGCAGCACTTTATGAAATGAACGTGTGAGTCGCATTAAAGTGCTGCTCCTGTGTTATTTTGCGTTGCTCTTAAACGCGACTCATGCGACTCGCACGATGAGTTAGTAAATTACCTATTCTTTCGATTGCACAACTTACAATTTATGAAATGAACGTGTGAGTCGCATTAAAGTGCTGCTCCTGTGTTATTTTGCGTTGCTCTTAAACGCAACTCATGCGACTCGCACGATGAGTTAGTCAATTACCTATTCTTTCGATTGCACAACTTACAATTTATGAAATGAACGTGTGAGTCGCATTAAAGTGCTGCTCCTGTGTTATTTTGCGTTGCTCTTAAACGCAACTCATGCGACTCGCACGATGAGTTAGTCAATTATCTATTCTTTCGATTGCACAACTTAAAATTTATGAAATGAACGTGTGAGTCGCATTAAAGTGCTGCTCCTGTGTTATTTTGCGTTGCTCTTAAACGCAACTCATGCGACTCGCACGATGAGTTAGTCAATTACCTATTCTTTCGATTGCACAACTTACAATTTATGAAATGAACGTGTGAGTCGCATTAAAGTGCTGCTCCTGTGTTATTTTGCGTTGCTCTTAAACGCGACTCATGCGACTCGCACGATGAGTTAGTAAATTACCTATTTTTTTCGATTGCGCAACTTAAAATGTATGAAATGAACGTGTGAGTCGCATTAAAGTGCTGCTCCTGTGTTATTTTGCGTTGCTCTTAAACGCGACTCATGCGACTCGCACGATGAGTTAGTAAATTACCTATTTTTTCGATTGCGCAACTTAAAATGTATGAAATGAACGTGTGAGTCGCATTAAAGTGCTGCTCCTGTGTTATTTTGCGTTGCTCTTAAACGCGACTCATGCGACTCGCACGATGAATTAATAAATTACCTATTCTTTCGATTGCACAGCTTAAGCTTTATGAAATGAACGTGTGAGTTGCATTAAAGTGCTGCTCCTGTGTTATTTTGCTTTGCTGTATTTAAACTGGTCATCTGGCTTTAGGCCACAAAACTTGCAGTTTGCAAAAGAAAATATCTTTTGGATGATCTGATTGCGCAGTACCTCCAAAATGCTTATGAAGACTCTAATGATGCCATGGAATGACTGTTATAAAAATATTTTCTCAGAATTTATAAATATATCATTATGTGGAATAAATCTATTCAGGTGCAACTTATCCCGCAGTGTATTAAACTATTAAACATTTTGTTTACCAGAGCTGCCTCTACGTTATTAATTTGTGGTTTGTTTTTTGGAATCTAAAAAAATTCCTTTCAAACGGAATAAGAAAGTTGCGTTTAGATAGCACCTGAACAAACAAACCAAAATCTTCTGACTTTGAATAAATTAGTCCCATTAAATTATTTCAATTTAAAAGAGAAAGGTTTGCATCTACCGATGGTTCCAAAACACTTTTAAAGTGAATGTACTTTGTGCGAATGTACAATTCTATGTGGTTAATAAATTGCGCTAGACAAAATCCTAGTTTATGAAGATTGAATATGAATTGCAAATGAGTTTACTTTAATTATAACAATAAAAGCATTTGTTCGTTTTTTTTATTGTGAAATGTATTCATTTTCGTATTCGAACTTATCGAGGAGAAAATGTGAAATAAACTTTAACCAAGATGTAGATATCACCTCAACAAATGAAACACCAAATGTTTTGATTTTGAATAATTTAGCCGCTTGACTGTGCTGCGCTTTTGTCCTGAAAAATATTCTTCCATCTTAAAAAAAAGCAGCTTGACCAATGACGTCACTTTCGAAACACGGCGGCTTCTGATTGGTTCCCTGTAATACAGTATGTGATTGGTTGAAGACGTCACGTTATGACTGTCTTAGATTTATAACGTCATTGTCACGGTGGATCTATGATCCACTGATCCACCAGCCGCCGGACCCCTATTTCCCATACTACTCGCTTGGAGATACGAATTTTATCTTCTCGTGTTGAAAATATCTAACTCGTTCACTTCGTTCACTCGTTAGATATTTTCAACACTCGAAGATAAAATTCGTATCTCCGCGCGGCCATGTAATATCCTCTATCTAGGGTGATAGTAGAAACCTAATAATAACTTTTATTTTAATTCCAATTCTAGATATTTTTGTAATTAAACAGGATAGGATTGTTCTATTTTTATTATTCCTATTTTTGTTACAAAAAAAACCCTCAAATTAAGGTACAACTATCGTTTAGTTTGGTTAGTTTAAACGGCGAAGACATTTCTCAAGACATAGCCCCGGGCACTAGACGCTTTTAATAACAGTAGTCTCCTTCGCAGCCGCTTTTAGTGTCGGGCACGAGACTGGAATAACAGCATCAAAATGTGATTTCAAAAACCCTATTTTTGAGGCACTTCTAGAACTTCGATTTAATATGATTTTCGAGATGATATAGAAGAAGGTCGAATGAAGGGAAATCCGTTGAAAAACCGTCTGTTTCTAATATATAGTACTGGGTTTTACCTGCATTTTCCTCCATAAAATGACTGTACTACCTTATGCTGTAGTGTTATTTTTCACATCTTTTTGCCGAATGTTCTCTTGGAAACATACTATACAGTTTACTCTATGTTTTCTAATTTGTTAATGATAAGAAAGAAAAGAATGAAGCGATCACACGAAAACAACTTACCGCGGAACATGATAAAGGTTCTCGTGCGACAGTAAGAAAGATCGAACTCGTGTCAAACGCCATGGACCGAATAGCGCTATCCACCGGATAAATTCTAAAGACATTCTATGCAGTAGATAACTTTTGTCCAGTGGATAACTTTGTTCAGGCCTTGTACAACGGGCCTCAGACCTTACGTACCCTATCAAACTAATGCTGGGTTCTTAGTCTCGCATCATTGATTATATTTACTTAAAAAACTGGGGCCGACTGCACGACAGCTCGATAAAGTTAATCACTCCATAGAATTTCTTAAGAATTTATCCATATACAATATTTTTAAAGGAAGCTTCAACATAAATAACAATAATTACCAGAAGAATTGACCTCTATCAATGGTATACAAGGTTTCGTTTCGTTAGCTGGTCCATCGCAGGTCAAACCGTTACTATGAGGGGGAGGGTCTGTGCATGTTCTTGTTCTTGTTAGTACATTAGATTGGCCGACACCTCGTACGCCATTCCACGTTCCCCATTGAGACCACTCTCCATCTAAGTAATGATAGGCAAGAGTCATATACTCATCGGATATTTCCAAGAGATATTGGAGGCCATTTAAAAAATCGTTGTAAAATAAATTCGAGGGGAGAGTGGGTCTAGTCTGTACACAGACGCTAAGCACATTTTCAACCCCGAAGTAGTTAGTAGTAATAATAATAATAATAATAATAATAATAATAATAATAATAATAATAATAATAATAATAATAATAATAATAACGCTAAGCACATTTTCAACCCCGAAGTAGTTAGTAGTAATAATAATAATAATAATAATAATAATAATAATAATAATAATAATAATAATAATAATACGCGCGCGCCCCGAGCACTGAAGGTCGGAGCTCATAACCTCCTCCATTTTTTTTTGCTTTATTTTCTTTCACAAGAAGTTTTAAAAGCTGTCTTGTGGTAAAATCATTTTTTAAAGGTTAGTGAGGCATCTTTGTGAAGGATTTTTGTTTGTATTTGATGTATATGGATGTGTTTGTTGACATGTTTGTTTGGTGTTACGCGTTGTTGCTGTTTGGAGGGATCCTCTCTTGATTTCTAATTATGAATTTTGTCTCTTATTTCAATGTTTTCTCTATTAATATTCTCCTAATAAATTCTCTTGTGTTTGGCTGAATGTTTTGGCGGGAGGAGACGTAATTTCTTATTGTCGAAGAATGAATTTTGTGGGTTATGATGATGTTAAGTTTGTGTTTTCCACATTGATGTGTTTTTAGTGTGAAATTTCAAAAATTGTTTGATTTATAAATTACGGTTGGCTGAGTGGTTGTTGGCCATTCGGTGTGTAGTAGATATTGGTTTTAGTGCTGAAGTTTAGCTGTATTTTGTTGATGGGATTTTTTGTTAGATTTTTTTTTTATATGTACTTATTTTTTATTTTTTATTTTTTTTAGATCGATTGGTGGTTGTTCGGTTACCTTTTCTATTTGATTACGTGGTTTTTGTTTCAACTTTACCAACTGTTTTCTCACGCGCAGAACGGTTTGCCGATTTGCGCGCGCTTCTTTGTTTGATTATGTTGTTTCAATTTATGGTCCCTGCACGCGCGGATCAGTAGAGTGTTGATCTGCGCGCGCTTTACAATTTAATTTTGTCAGGTTAGGTCATATTTGAATTTTGATTGAGTTCTGATCGTTGGTGCTTGGTAAGCGTGAAAAGCAAAACATCTTAGTGCGCGAGCTTAATATTAGGCCGCGTGAGGTTCAGGTCAGATTGTATTTGATGTATATGTATGATCTGCTACTGGTAAACCATGTAATCCGGTACAACCTGAATCATGGGTCGAGTTGTCGGCGACTAAACCGGCTTCCCCACCAGTTTACTAGGCCACTGGGGACTAGAGCTGGTGAGGTGGGTGGGTGGACACCCAGCAGGAATTAAAAACAAGACCTGCTTTAAGGGCGGATGAACTCCTAGCGAGTCAACGGCCATCCACCAGTAGGGCAGATGGGGCTCTTAAGTCTTGGACGACAATTCATCTAGTGAATTACATACGAAAAATGGTAATCGTAACTCAAGGTCTTGTTCGTGCTGATGGGTGGATGGTTGGAACGTTATTCAGCCATTAACGACAGTATGGTAGGAATTAGCGACTCCTATCACAAGTAGCTTTACCTAGCGAGCCGGGCAACGTTAGGTCGACTGATAACACCCGAGCTAAATAACCAAAGCACATGGAAGTTATCGATCAAAATCAATATCATCCAAACGAGATTACTGAACAAACAGTGGCGCATGAAAATGTGCCTGAGAATAGAGTATTTCGTGTACCTAACAATAGAATTCATGGAATGATCAAAGCTGGATGGACTGATGATCAAAAGCGAAGAATAGTGCAGATTGATAAAGAAGAACGCCGAAAAGGAAAGAACTTTATGAAAAGGATTAAAGAAAAGTGGGACAGTGAGTTTCCAGGAAACAAGAGAACAGCACAGAACTTAGTTGATAACGCTAAACGTTTTGCTAAAGAAGGATGGGGAGTAGAACAAAATCAAACTGTCAATCAAGTAAAGAAGAAAATAAAGTGGAATACGGAAATGAAAGTGAAATTGCTGTTGATTGATAAGGAGGAAAGGAAAAAAGGAAGGGGATTTATGAAAAGAATTAAACAAAGATGGGAGATTGAATACCCGGAGCACACTAACATAAGTACACAGAAATTACGTGATAATGCAGCACGATTTAAGACAGAACCAGAAGTTAATAACCTTATGCTAGTGAGGGAAGACAATGTGATTAATAATGAGCAACAAAGCGATGAAGAACGTGACGTAGAAGAAGAAGAGAACATTGATGATTATCAATCGGATGTAGAGAATATAGTAGTTGAAGCAAATGATGATGATGATAAAGAAACAAACTTGGATGAAGAACTTAATCAACTATTCCTTGAGCAATTTCGAGATCTTCATAAAAGTACGATGCAGGATTTAGAACCTAGGGAACGATTAAGGAAAATGAAGTTACCAAATGATATCTTAAACAGCGCAGACAACATACTTGGCCATCATCTATGTAATGAGGATACTATATTGGAAGTAACGGATAAAGTATATGCCATGGGAAAAGCAATAGAACGAAAAATGGGAATCAAAATAAAAGCCAAGAAAAATACAAAGATTAAAGCTGTGAATGGTAACAGACGCGAAAGGAAATTAAAAGCTGAAATGAAAGACCTCAGACAAAGGGTAGCAAGAATAAGTAACGAGCTACATAGACGAAAGATAAAGAGAAAGGCAACCATCAGAGAGAAGAACATATTAACACAATTACGAATATCAATGAATAACCAAGAACCAACTTGCTCACTACTAAGAAAATATAAGGAAACATGGATTGACGAATTGCGTTATAAAAAAGTGAAATTGGAGAAGATGGTAGAAAGAAGTAGACGGATTATGCATAATGCTTTATTTGAAAAAGATCAAAAGGGATTTTTCAAGAGAATACAAGGTGAAATAGAACATGAAGGACAAATTCCAGAGATGAATAAATTCGTACAATTTTGGGGAGGCATATGGGAAAAAGATGAAATGACACCACAAACGTCTTGGATGCAGAAAGTGAAGACAGAATTAAAACAAAAAGTCGTGCAGGTTAACAAGTTTGACGTGAAACACCTAGAAATAAAGTCAGAGATCAAGAAGAGAAAAAATTGGACATCGCCTGGCATTGATGGAATCCAGAACTTCTGGTGGAAGAAACTAATATCTGCACAAAGTGCACTTCAAAGAGCATTCAAGCAAGTATTAGAAGATACAGATTTAATTCCAGTATGGTGGCCAACAGGAAGAACAGTGCTGCTTCCAAAAACGAAAGAACTTGGCGACGAAAAAAACTACCGCCCCATAACGTGTTTGAATACATCCTACAAACTACTCACCGGCCTAATTGGCAAGTATATGAGAAACCATTCAGTCCAAAACAACATCTGGGATGAGGGTCAATTGGGTGCGGTTGAGGGAGTTCTTGGAACTGTAGACCAACTTATCATCGATAGATGTATCATGGAGGAGGTAAAAGCGTATCACCGTAATTTAGCAGTGGCGTTTTATGACTACAAGAAGGCATATGACAAAGTACATCATGATTGGATGCTAAGGGTGTATGAATGGATTGGATTACCAAAGAACGTCATAGGTTTGTTAAAGGAGCTGATGAATAAGTGGAAAACAAAACTTGAAGTATGGAAAAATGGAGAGAAAGAGACAAGTAGGTGGATTGATATCAAATGTGGCTTCTTACAAGGAGACAGCTTCTCGCCAGTGGGCTTCTGTATATCAGAGATTCCAGTATGTAAATTGCTGCAGGAAACAAAAGGCTACCGAATGGGTCGACCAGGAAGACGAGAAGTTAAAAGAACTCACAGTTTGTTTATAGACGATCTAAAAGTGTATCAAGAAAGTCATAATATATTGAAAGACGTGAACGAAACTATTGTGAAAGCAAGTCATGATACTGGAGCGTGTTATGGAGTAACAAAATGTGCAGAAATTGTTTTCGAACGCGGTAAAATGGTTAAGGGAGATGGCCTGCAAGTACTACAGGAAAGAATGAAAACAATGGATCCGGATCAAAGTGAAATATACAAATTTCTTGGAGTAGAACAAGCAGATGGCATTAAGACCAAAGCTGTATATAACAGAGTTATTGAAGAAGTGGAAAGAAGAATGAAGATGATTACTAAGACGGGACTGAATGATGAGAATTTAATGAACGCAATTAACACTAAAGTGATTCCTGTTGTTGCATATCCGATGAACGTTTGTAAATTTACAAAGTCAGAGCTGACTGAGCTAGACCAAGTCGTCAAGAGAGAATTGAGAACGAAAAACATGTTAGGAAGACAGTCAAGTGATGAAAGGTTATACATGAAACGGAATGCAGGTGGCAGGGGACTGAAATCGTTAAGGGATGTATACACACAAACAAGATTACGTGTAGCTTGTTATATGGCAACATCAAGCAACAGATGGATAAAAGCAGCTTGGGAAAGAGAATTGTTCAAGGAGAGTGGCTCAATCAAAGATGATGCAGTAACCATAATGCAATTAGTTGAAAAGAAAATAGAGTTTGCTGAAGAAAGAGTTATACTAGAAGATGAAATTATTGAAAAGGACTGGAAACAGACATGGAAAATAGTAAAGTCAAGGCTGAATAAAGGTCTGCAGGAGAAAAGAATCGCTCGTTACACAACGAAAGAGATGCAGAGTGAGAGTTATAGAAAGCAAGAAAATGAATGCCATTTGTGGTTAAAACAAAAATTGGAGCCAAGAAAAACTGCAGCTATATTGACAATGTTAGAGCAAATGGTGGAAACACGATCCTGGAAGGTAGCTAGAGGTTTAAGTGATAATGACAAATGTAGACTGTGTGGTGAATATAAAGAAACAGTTCATCATCTTCTCGCTGGATGCAAGGTTTTAGCCAGTGGAGAATATTTATCAAGGCACAATAGAGCACTAATGATCTTAGCGACTACATGGGCCAAATGCTATAATCTGATTGAAGCTGACACTAGGTGGTACAGAGAGAGGTGGGAACGAGGACATGTTCTTGAAAATGAGAATGCAAAGTTAATTTGGGATTTTGAATTTAAAATGAGGAAAACAACAAAGGCTAGAAGACCAGACTTAACGCTGGAGGACAAAATAACAAAGAAAATTTGGATTTGTGACATGGCATGTCCTCAAGAAATTAACATCGAAGACAAACGAGTAGAGAAACTAAACAAGTACCGTCAGCTGGCATTTGAAATGCGTGAAAGAAGACCGGGATATAAAATCACAGTGGTACCATTAATAATAGGAGCACTTGGTGGAGGAGTGAAGGAGACGTCAAAATACGTTGAAATGGTATTTGGAAAGGAAGTAGAGAAGAGTAGTAAAGTTTTAGGAGAAATGCAGAAGACGGTATTGATGGACAGCGAATCAATAATTAGAAAAGTTATATCAGGATTATTTCAAAGTCAAGATTAACATTCTTAGAATATGAATATGTTGAAAACTATTGTAACAAAGGCTAGCAAAATTGTTGGTAGTCTTTCTTTATAGGCTAGATCATATGATTGTAGCTATATTCTTCAATATAATAATAATAATAATAATGCTATAAATTATAAATTATTATTATTATTATATCGATGTTTCTCTTTAGACATTCTGACGTATAGTCAGGACAATTTCCATTTCAGTGCTTATGAATAAGCACACGTTTTTTAATACTGACTTCATGAAAAAAGGCAACCAATTTAGTTGTTTAAAAAGTCCTACACTATTTGCTCTAGTATCAGCACACAAAATTACGGCCGCCACGTTTCCTCACCCTATGTATCAAGTGATATCAAATATGCAAAAAATGGTTTTGAGTAGGATTAGATGTGAAGAATGCATTGAACTTTCACAGCTTTGGCCCAGGTTCAATCCCGGCTTGGATCATATGCCGCCGCTACCCGTCTGGCCCGGTTGGTTGAGCGCCGGCCTATTGTGCGTGAGGTCACGGGTTCGATCCCCTTGGCCAGACCAATACTCAGGGTCTTAAAATAATTGAGGAGAAATTGCTGCCTTTGTAATTACATCTTCAAATGGTTAGAATTTCATGTTTTCTCGGGTAAGGACAATCGAACCGGGCGGGTCAAGTCCCACAGTAATTAAAGAAAGCGGACACACAAAAAACTCAGTCTTCAGAAAAGATATATCATTAATAGCAGCAGTTGTAAAGAGATTTAACATTCAAACAAATCGATATGATATGAAGATATTACAACTTAAATTTTTTTCGTCAAGATTGTGAAAATTTGATTACGGCATGAACAAGCGGAGGAATTGACAATTCTTCATATATGGTTGATAGAAGAAGTTGGATTCTTCGTGAAGTTTTTCAAATATTACTTATCGACTAATATACTTTTAAATAAAAGGTTCAACGAACAAAAGTGGATGAAAACAAAAACCAATCACAAACACGAAAAACAAACATTTGCAGAATAGCAGCATGAACTATGTCGAGAAAGAAAGTAAACATAAGCTTCAAATCTGTTCATTCAACAAGTTCTACGGTAATTCAAGCTTAACATGAAGAGCTTTAGGATCATTGCAGACTTATCAACAATTTACAACAAAAATAACGGCTCAAAAAATATTTGTTTGTCAACAAAGTAAAACCTACCGGTTCAAGTGGATGGAAAAAGCAAAGTTGAGTCCAATCAGACGAAGTTATGCTACGCAGTCCGTTGTACTTTTTACTTTGTGAACATTTTAGTGGAGAAAGAACTTGTTCACTTTAAAAATTCTAAATACATGTACAATCTTATTTTGATCAAAACTTAGGACGAAACTTTCAACGGAAAAGTGACGGTATAGGGCTAGCCAATCGTAGCCCTGGTTGATTCCCGGACTTTGTTGTTTATATGTGAAAATTGATTTATTGTTGAGATTTTTGGTGGTTTACGATGAAAAGTCTATGAATGAAAGTCACTTAGTTATTATCCTCAAGATATAGCTAATGTTTGCAACTTACAATGTTTTTGCTGATCTTCTTTTTTTAAATAATTTCTTTTTTTGCCATCCGCATGAAAGCAGTTTGAAATAATTCCTGCAAACTACTTTTCTTTGTAAGATTTTTCTTAAAAATGCACAACTAATAATTTATTTGTTATAATTTTTTTATAAATTTAAAATAAGTTTTTTGTCGATTTTTATTTTTTGAAAACCTAAGATAGAGCGTGATAAAGCGAACAGCAAACGGGGATTTGTTTACAACTCAGAAAGCCATGTTAGTACTCTTCTAACTTCTCACTGGATGCAAAAAATGTCTGTCAATCAATTTTATTTGACAAGCGCGATGTTTACCATGAATGACGACAAATTAAAAAAGAAATCGATGATTTGATTAATTATCCCTCTCCTTTTAATCACTCACTCGTTTATTTATTCATTTGAATTTCTCATTTTTTGCTATGTTACTTTCTTTTGATGTTGGTGCTGAATGAATAAATGACTGAATTATTTAATCGCTATCAGGTTCACCTAGTTTTATATTACTCACCATTGCAGCTGTATGTGTTCCAATCAAAATCAGGTTTGCAAAACCTCTCTATTTCACAGGGCTTAGACAGACAAGGATTCTGGGAAGAAATGAAATATGACTTACTGCACTTATTGAAAGTATTTATCATCTTATTGTTGACTCCATAATACACGCAGTACATGATTGATTGAGTCTGATTGCTCGATAGGATTATTACATAATCATTCAATTACGAAAAAACCCATTTTCAAAAACTTTATTCGTACCTATAATTATTGGGCACTTACCTAGTCAATCATTCACTCACTCACTCTTTTACTCACTCACTCACTCACTCATCCACTCACTCACTCATTCACTCACTCACTCACTCACTCACTCACTCATTCATTCACTCACACATTCACTCACTCACTCACTCACTCACTCAATCATTCATTCACTCACTCAGTCATCCACTCATTCACTCATTCACTCATTCACTCATTCACTCATTCACTCATTCACTCATTCACTCATTCACTCATTCACTCATTCACTCATTCACTCATTCACTCATTCACTCATTCACTCATTCACTCATTCACTCATTCATTCACTCATTCACTCATTCACTCACTCACTCATTCATTCACTCACTCACTCACTCATTCACTCACTCACTCACTCATTCACTCATTCACTCATTCACTCATTCACTCATTCACTCATTCACTCATTCACTCATTCACTCATTCACTCACTCACTCATTCATTCACTCACTCACTCATTCACTCATTCACTCACTCATTCACTCATTCACTCATTCACTCATTCACTCATTCACTCATTCACTCATTCACTCATTCACTCATTCACTCATTCACTCATTCACTCATTCACTCATTCACTCATTCACTCATTCACTCATTCACTCATTCACTCATTCACTCATTCACTCATTCACTCATTCACTCATTCACTCATTCACTCATTCACTCATTCACTCATTCACTCATTCACTCATTCACTCATTCACTCATTCACTCATTCACTCATTCACTCATTCACTCATTCACTCATTCACTCATTCACTCATTCACTCATTCACTCATTCACTCATTCACTCATTCACTCATTCACTCATTCACTCATTCACTCATTCACTCATTCACTCATTCACTCATTCACTCATTCACTCATTCACTCATTCACTCATTCACTCATTCACTCATTCACTCATTCACTCATTCACTCATTCCCTCATTCCCTCATTCACTCATTCACTCATTCACTCATTCACTCATTCACTCATTCACTCATTCACTCATTCACTCATTCGCTCATTCGCTCATTCGCTCATTCGCTCATTCGCTCATTCGCTCATTCGCTCATTCGCTCATTCACTCATTCGCTCATTCACTCATTCACTCATTCACTCATTCACTCATTCACTCATTCACTCATTCACTCATTCACTCACTCACTCATTCACTCATTCACTCATCCACTTACTCACTCACTAACTCATTCACTTTCAATATAATAATAATAATTTAACTTTGCATAATTATGTATTATATTTTTAATTGCTTTAAGCAATTCTATTTGTAATTTTGTTCATTGCCTGGAGTCTAAGCTTACTAGAGTTTTCGTCGGCTAGGCACTAGACATTTTGAGTCAAATTTGCAATAAGCGATATCCTCTTGAATATTAAATATTGATATATAAAAGATTGTAGATTACTAAAACAAATATATCAACTCACTTGTATTGGGCAATGTTCATGGCCTGGTTTGTCAACAAAGAACGTTGGTCGGCTCATGTAGTCAGCGGCATTCAGTTCACAAAGCCTTATCATGCCATCCACTTCACCCAAATTGTACGAAATGCACTTCTTGTTATTGAAACACTGGTTTTGACAGTTTTGTAAAATGGGTGTCGCCATTTTGATCGAATCAATCACGTGACCAACCAAAGTCTTGTTTTTGATGCAGTCGAGGTAGTTGAGGTCTCTACAGCCATCGTTACCTGGTAAAGGCATAGCAAAGACAAAACATGTTTTTTGCGATCGAAGTCAATGTAAAACTAAAAGAAGCCAGGACTTGTTCATGTTTTAGTACTTCTAACCAAAGTTATTTTTTAATAGTTATACATAGCATTACCTATTCTTTGGGCTGTAAATAAATATCAATTTTAGCTTAAGTTATTTCAGCTTACGGCTATTGAACGTAATAAACTATTATTATAAATACAGGTCCGCGGGTCTGCAGTCCATTTTATTCTCATCTGAAATCAAAAATTAAAATTTTAATTTTATGCAGACATTTTTTGTTTTTCGTGTTAAATAAAAAATAGAAAATTGATTTTCTTTTTAATTTTAATTTTTCATGATGCAGAAGATAATTGAAAATTAGAAAATAATCGAACGGGTCATAGTTTTCAGTTTGCCATAAAATGAATTTCATTTTTAGTACGCTTTTTTTTAATTTCAAAAAAAAAAAAAAAAAAGATTTCGGTGACTTAGTGAGTATAGATCAATTTTGCATTTACAATAAAAATGCAAAATTGAAATTTGACAAAACAAAAAAACACTAGGGGGTTGGGCGGAAGTCCTAAATGCTCCTCGGGGTCTTAGTGGGAAAACTCCAAGTTTAATTTTGAAATATTTTTTTTAAAATATAAAATGTTTGATAAGGCCTTAACTAAATCGCAATGTTCAAAGAGAGGCCCAAGTTCAAGTAGTTATGCTTCTAGTGTATAGACCACTCAGTATATGTTACTAGTTTGTCACCTCTTGAGCTAAGTTATGCTTCTAATTTCACAATAAAAATAAAATCAATTTTGAAATGGAGTTTCAATTCTAATTGTTACTTGGTTAATAATTTCAAATTTTTCATTGGCTATGTGCTCTTCATATAGTTTGTTTTCGTCATTCAACAAATTTCGTTGCTTCTGCATTTTTTTTGTCTTTTTTTGTGTGTTTTATTTTGTTTTTGTTTTTTTGGGTTTTTTTTTTCGTTTAGTTTTTATTATGCTTTGATACTGATTTTTTAACTTCAGTTTTATTAACATTAGATCATAAAACTTTATTTTTTAGAAAGGTTAAATATTCGACTGTTAAAATGTCTAAGAAATATTTTTTTGTGTTGAAGTTTTGCATGTCGGATAACAAATTATATATAAATCGGGTAATTCTAATAGCGGCGCTCCAACAAATACACGTGTGAAATCCATACGTGTTTATACTGATATTTGTAGCGGATGGCAGCTTAACATATGATATCATTCAATACATTTTTGCAAATTAAAGATGTTGAAGTCGAAATGAGTGTTTCATCAAGGAAAAAAAACAAGCGATAAACTTAATATGAAAGCATGCAATAAATATGATCATATAATACTACCTTTAACTTTGTAAATCCAGTTGAAAAAGGTAGACGAAGCAAGAAGAAAGCTAAACCAGTAGTAGAGAGGGACCGATTTCAGCTCAAACACCTATTTCACTCAGTAATTCATTGGTTGAAAAAAGGGCTATTTTAGGGCAAATCAGAATTTGAGTTGATGACGTCATCACTAGGGGAAAAAAATAAATAGGGGAGGGGAGGTCATAAAAAAATATTATTAAAAAAAATAAATATGCATGATGACGTCATCACCTTGGCAAAATCAATAGTGGAGGGGTGGTAAAAAAATATTAATTTATTTCTGACTCAGTTGGCAAAATCAATAGGGGAGGGCTGTCTCTCTAAATTCAATATTCAACCTCGAGGCTGTATATATAATAATATTTCACATTATATATGGATGATCTCAAAAAGTATGATATAAAATTTGAATATTACAAATGTGTTATTTGTAAAATGGCAAAAATAAAAGAAGAATTTGACGATTTTGAAGAGAAATTTTGTGAAGCCTGTATAAAAAGAATATTTGAAACTCAGGTTATCAGAGAACTAAAAGGAACCGATTGAATCCCAGATAAAACTTATTCCATGAAGGATTTATTTTTAACTAATTTTGGTTCTTCTTTTATTGTCTCCAAATTTGGTTTATTTTTTTTTTTCTGGAGTTGTTGGTTTTTTAAATCTAAAATAAAGATCAGCAGCGGTTAAACCAATTCCAACTATTCCAACAGCAGTCCCAAAACTTATATCTGGAAACCAAGATGAAGAATAATCATCTTTTGTTTCTTTAGATTCCTTCAAAGCAGCTTTTGCCTTCTTATGATATTCTGCTAGTCGCTTTCCCGCAGCCACCTTTTTGGGGTCTTTGATCTTTTCAACTTTTTGTTCGGGCTCAACTGTAATTTGCTCTTCCTTTTGATTTTCCTCTGAAGACATATATATAAAATATTTTTTTTTTTTCTTAAGCATTCTGCTCAAGAGATGCTAAAGAGTCTTTAGAACTTTGCTCAACAGCTGCTGAAGAGAATTTCAAATGCTTAACAACTTGTAATAGACCACTTCCAAGAGCTACAAATCTTCCACCTTTTAAAATTGTATAGCCGGCAACACTATTTAATTCTTGTTTAAGCAGTTCATTTTTCTTCAAGTCCGTACACAATTCTTTTTTGTCATCAATGGGTAGAAAATAATTTAAAACTTCAGTCGTTCCTTCCAAAGTCATATTAACAAGACTTCCAGAAACCATAGTTCCCATTTTGACTTGGTATCTGTTATGGTATTTTTCTACATCGGCTGGGGATAATTTTTTTACATCGCCAAGAGATAATTTAACTCCTGTATACTCTTCTATTGTTCCAAGAACTGCAAGTATAGATAATTGTTCTCTTTTTTCTTCGACTTCAGCCGATGTTGTTGGAGTTATTTTTTTCTTGGTTTTCTTTTTTTCCACTGTGGTGGGAATTTTTATTTCTTCTGTTGTTTCAAACTGCTCAAGTATGGATGTCATTATATATAATAAATTTTTGGAAAAAATTTATTGTGGAATTTCAACATAAGCTAAATAAGGATGCCGAAGACAAAAACAAACTCTTGAATATTTTTCTGACTTCAATATATTTTTAAATTCTTTTTTCATCTCTGGAGAAAGATCACCGGCAAATTCATCAAAAAGAGTTTGGTTAGCCATCTTATTTGGAGAAAAAAAACTAATAATGCAAGCCACATTTTCCCTAAATGGCTTGGCAATAGATGTCAACTGCTGTGTGAGAACCCATAAAGAAATATTCTGATGCCTTCCGCTAAATGCCAAACTTATAAATCTATTTGATCTTTGTTTTAAATCTTTTGTAAAGGCGCAGTCATCTAATATGACAAGAGTTTTTGTTCCAGAGAAAACTATTTCAATATCTTCTAAAAGATTATTTATTTCATCTTCTTCTTGCGGCGGGCATAAAACTATAAATCTTTTGTCGCCATTTGCAAAACCATGGTAAGTTTTATTTCTAACATAGGTGGGACAGATGAGAATAATATACTGAAATACAAATCTGTAAGTGCTTCTTAATTTTTCTATCAAATATTTTGTCTTTCCACAGTTAGTTGGTCCTGTAATAATACAGTGAAAAGGAAGTTTATTTTTTAATTCATCCATCTATATTTTAATAAATAATCGATTTCAAATTCGAGTTTTCTACTTCCATAACTGCATCAGCCACAACAAATACATAACAATTTACATTTCCACTGCCCGTCGCCGTTCTTTTTATTTCCAGTTTTACGCCATCTTTTGTAGAATTCAACAATAGCCCGCCGCCATGTAGTTCATCTGAAGGATGAGTTCTCAGATCCACCCAAAGAGCAAACTTATTATCATAAAAGTCTTTCTGCGTTATGTTATCTGTTATACCCATTTTTCTAACTACCACGTCCCAAAAATCAGTCTTTTTCATTCCTTTGCTGTAAAGTTTATTTGGCATGCCGTCAATATTAACTGAAACTTCTGTTAAGGATGGATAAACGAACTTTTCAGAATCTCTTGCACCAACAGTGTATGGTTCAATAAATAACATTAAAATACCAGACATACTCCTTCGTGGAATATTAATATGCTCATTGATAACTGTATCTGTTGCTTTATTAATTGTAATTGTCTTATGTAAAAGTACATTTTCATAATAAAATCCTTTACTGGCATAAGCATAAAGTGCGTTTTTCGCAAGTTGATCGCTGTAGATGCACTGATATTCTAATTCAATGTTTGAAAGTGAATATGTATAAGCCTTTGAAGTATCTGATGTGATAGTGATATCTTTACTTTCTGCTAAAGTTATTTCAAATGACAATGTATTATTCAAAGCTCTGTGATTAAACACTCCATGGTCATCAATGATTGGATGGTTCAATGCAATTTTATATTTTGTTCCATAAATAGCCGCCAGGGCAACTTCTTTTGCGTCTGAAGTAACTTTATCTCCAGCGCTTGTTCTTAATTTTCTCATATTTGAGGATGAAACTCCTTCTTTCAACATGTTTTCTCTTTCGGCTTTCAAAAGAAATAGATCTTTATACGTAGAAAACAGATCTATTTTATTAGTATCCTGAAGTATCTCACCACCATAAAGAACTTTCATTCTTGCTACTAAATTCCTCGAAATATTGTTTACGAGAGTGTTGTTTGCATGTCCTGCAGTTGCAAGAGTGAGGTTAAAAGTCAATCCAACGCTGCCAGGAACAAAGACAACATTCTCACTCAACTTTGGCAGATGAACATAAAGCGTCTCACCAGGATTCGCGCTGCTGGGGTTGAAGGTTATCCTATGTAGTGTTCTATCAGCCTTTAGTGCAAGTGGTTTTCTCCTTTCACGACTGACATCTAAAACTTCTGCTATATTACTCATATTATATATATGGAAAATAAAAAACTTTCAAACCATTATTATTCTACAAATGGATATTGGAAAGGCTATGAGGCTATTGCTCCTCTGGCAGAAGCCACTGGCGTCGATAAAGAAAAAGTTAAAAAATGGTTAGAAAAACAAGCGTTGTGGCAAATATATCTTCCAAGACCAAATTATATTCCCAGATGGCATTGGAATGTTGAAAAGGTGAATGAAGTTCACCAGTCAGATTTACTATTTCTTACTCATGATACAGTAGGAAATAAAACATATAAATATGTATTATTGGTAGTAGATGTAGCCAGCAGATATGCTGATGCCGAAGCACTGACTTCAAAAGACTCCTCCGGTGTAGCAAATGGATTTGAAAAAATATATAAAAGAAAATTAAAATATCCAGAAACGTTAATTGTTGATCCGGGAACTGAATTTATGGGTGCAGTGACGAAGTTGATGGAAAAAAATAATGTTAAAATTCAAAGATCAGAAGCAAAGAATCAGAGAGCACAGGCAATAGTGGAAAGAGTGAATAGAACTCTAGCAGAAAAATTATATTCTCATCAATATGCACAAGAAATGTTGATGACTGATAGAAGTCGAGAATGGGTTAAAAGATTACCTGATGTGTTAAAGTCAATAAATAATAAAGCGAAAAAAATAACAGGTAAAGCGGCTGTTGATGCTGTAAAGTTAAAAGAAGTTTCAGAAAAGCATGTGCAATATAAAAGACCAGTTGGCATAGAAGAAAAACGATTGCCTGCTGGTGTAAAAGTTAGATATTTATATCAGCCTGGAGAATATGAAGGTGGTGAAAACCAAAGAGCTACTGATCCAAATTGGAGTTTTGGAATTTTTGATATCGTAAGAGCCGTTGTCGCAGAGAAACAACCAGTTTTATATTATCTTTCTGATGGAGCACCAAGGAGGAACTTTGTTAGAGAGGAATTAATGGTTATTCCTGAAGACACTGAACTTCCTCCAAAGAATGTTCTGTAATTCTGTGAAAATATTTTTTATGACTTTCTAAAGTACATTTATTTTTAAATCCACTTCTACAATAAGGACATTTAATTCTAACATAAAGAAAATAATCATTTATTTCAATAATAATTAAATCATAATCATTTGAAATAATAGTCTTATAACCATTATTTTTATATTTCTCTAATAATTTTTGCTGATGTTCAGAAACAACTCCCATTCCTGTAGGCGTTTTAAATTCTATTGCGAAACCAGTATAATTTTTATGATAATTATGAATTATTATATCTGGTTGACCTTTTGTATAACCTTTTGCCCAGGAGGAGATTCTTTTTTCTGATGTATCTTGAAGTTCTCCAAGTCCTGCAGATATCAACGCATTGGGATAGAATCTTCTGATGTAAGAAACAACTTTTGTATGAAGATCATATTCATTTTCTATTTTAAATCCAATCGATTTTGGATATTTTTTTAAAGAATAAGATCCTGTTTTTCTAATTGAAGGTAGAACTTCACTTACAACCCACTTTTTAAAAGCTTTGGCAGTTTCTAATTTAGAAGATAAAACCAAAGAATAAAATCCTGCTTCATTAATATAAATCAAGTTTTTATCATTCCATTTCAGGGGAGTCGTTTCGACGCCCCTTAGTTTTTCCTGTGTTATTTTATCTTCCTCATCAACATGTTTTCTGATAGCTTGTTTAGTGTCCTGATAACCTAGTATAGTTGCAACTTCCTTTCCTTTAAAGAAGATATTTTTATCTTTATCAATTATCACATTTAAATTAAATTCATTATTTTCAAATTGTATGATTTCCATATATCTATTTTAATCTAATTCACAATATGATTTTTCAAATCCTATTGCTCTTGTATTAATTCCATCTTCTAAAATTATTCTTTTGTCATCATTAGAAGATAATGCAACTTTATTTACTGTCTCTGCATAAATATTATGTTGATAACTTCTTATTAAATTCATATTTCTATATTGCTCTTGGCCTGAAAATAAACAATATCTATAATCGTTGAAAGAAATATCAACATCAATAATATTTTTTCTAACACCTTTACACTTTTTATGTTCATCTTCTTCAACTTTGAATGCATATAATTTTGATCTGAGTCCAACAAATTCTGTTATTTCAATTCCATTTGTCTCATCTTTCATCATTCCAATAACTTTTTTATTTACTTTTTTATCAATGACTGCATGTTTCCCATAGGCTGAAGTATCAAACTTCTTTTCTAAGTCGTCATAAATATCTTTATAAAAATCTTCTGTCTTTATTTTATACATAAGTGAATCAGTGTCAGAAAACAATAATTCAGCTTTGCTTTCATATTTATTCTTAATGTAATTGTAATGGAAGTCATACATTAACTCTTTAGATAAATCTAAAATTGACATTCCAACATAAATCGGCTTATTAAATATTAACTCAGTCAAATTCATATGAACAGCAACAAGATTTTCTGAGAATATTGTTCTCCTTTTATAATTTGGTTTTCCTATAAGACTTTTAACTTGTTCCTCACTGTTGCAAAGTTTGATCTCCTGTCTATTTCTTATATTTTCCATGGTTTTACCAAATACACTATTATTCATCAACTTGAAGAAATCTTTTTCAAAGTCATTAGTTCCTTTAGTTCTCAGCTGAGTATTCAAATCAATATACTCAGCCAACCATGGCTTTTCTAAGAATAAAATACCTCTGTGGATCTTTTTAATTTTTAAACCAAGAGACAAATATTTCTTTAAAGTTGAATGATGAACTACATATTTTTCTTTATCCTTCAGATTTGGAATTAGTTTTTCAACTTTATTTACAATCAAAGGCTCTGGTGCAAGGGGATATTCATTATGCAACTCATGAAGTTCCTTGGGATATTCTAAATCCACTTCTAAGATACAAGAACGTTTATGCCAATATTTAATATCTTCTTTACCCATCCACTTAAATCCAGCATAAGGCATATTTTGACTTATTGCCCAACCATAAAGATTATTAGCATCTAAATATTTTATATAAATGTCTTCTTCCTGAGGAGAATAATCTTTCATATATTTATTATTTGCCTTTGCATATCGTTTACTAATCATTGAAATTCCTCCTCTAATTCCCTTTTCAATCATCAACAACATATTAGGATCATGAAGTAAATCTAATTCTATTTTAGTTTTCTTTAACATTGCATCCCATGAAAGCCCAGGCGAAGTATAATACCAACAAGGATCTAACTTATAATTCTTAATGCAGACATCTCTGAAGGTCTCAAACACATCAGACAATAGAAGAACATCTGTTTTCATATAAAGATCGTGATAATCTTTAAAAGTTGACATATTAAACTTTTTCCAAACTTTCTCAGCATGTTCATAATCTGATGTAGAACATCGCGCAGAATACAGGGACACATACGGGACTTTTCTATTGTTCTGGCGCCAGATTCAAAACGCCGACAGCGTAGTTAATGAGCCGTTAATGAGCCATCTAGTCGCATTTACAAAGAAAAGTGCTTAAAATGGGCAGACCTTACTATGTAAAACCTGGTTTACACTGTTTTCGACAAATAACTAAAAAAATGAACATGGTGCAAATTAAAGATGAGATATTTATCTATCGTTTGCACCCTGTAAGTTGGGAAAATTTGTTTTCAAACATTTCTCTTTTTCATCTTCAAAAAAGGGCAATTTCAGTGCTAATTTGTATGTAAACCAATATTCACATATATTCAACACAGTTTTTTTTGAGAATACACAAAGAAACAAAAAAATGAACATGGTGCATTCAAAGGATCTTGTTTTGGTGAACATTTTCCACATTTTTTGGTATTATTTTGACGTTTAGAAAGTTTCTCTTTTTTAATCTGAATATTTAAGCTAGTTATTTTCATAACTTGCTACGGTCGATGTTTCTTTGTAGTTACCGTACAGATTATTTAGTTAATTGGCCTTTTGTTTGTTGGGATTAGCACCCAACTTGTGATATTTTCGTTTGTGTTTTGACACAAAGGCGGAATTAGTGACAACACCGCAATCCTGAAGTCGTTCCAAATCAATTCATTTTCGTTTATAGGTCAAGTAAGCTACATCTATGTTGTCATTCTACAAACTGCTGTATGTCGGTTTCTAGTGATAATTTTTTCTTCTTCAGCGATTTGCGTAATTAACTCAACGTATTGATAGTGAAGATCAAGATTAATTAATCTGAGTTAATAATTATTTCTTCCGGAAAGCTGAAATCGAAAGTTGGTTTGAAGCTGCAAATGTCACAAGAAATGAATTTTAAACAACTCATTCGAGTTTGTGAGAAGGCTATTTAAAAAAGTCACAAACAAACAAACTACACATTTTAAGGTTTCATTTGATATAAGTTTCATTGAGATTGGAAAAGAAATAAATTTTAAAAACAAATAATTCAAGCTTCAGTTGTCGGCGGCTTCACATTTCGAGTTTGTGAAATTATGAGGTTTTTTGCTTTCAAACAAATTTGGTTTATGAACGCATCAAAAAAGGTCACTAGTAAACAAACTACAAATTTTAAGTTTCCATTTGATATAAGTTTCATTAAGATTGGAAAAGAATGAACTTTATACAATTCATCTGAACTCGAGTTGTCGGCTTCATGTTTCGAGTTTGTGAGAAGGTCATTTTGAATGTTATTTTGCTTAAAGTAAACAAGTCTGGTTTAATAAACGTATCAAAAAAGTCACAAACATAAACAAACTACACAATTTAAAGTTTCATTTGATATAAGTTTGGCCTATCATATGTAAACGCGCCATTTAGCTAGAAAAATTCCTGTAAGAGCGCTCAAACTACTCATATAGATTTGTGCGCCGTTTGTCACTGAGAATGTTTAACATCAAATTCGAACAAAATGTGCTGAGTGAAAATTATTAGTTTATTATTTCTTTATAGTTGGTGTAGACTTGCGATTTCTTTTATTGTTGTATCATAACATTTTGACACGCACGAAAACAATAAGCGGATAAGACAACAATAGGTGGATTTTGGTATTGAATTCTGAAACACTGTGTCCGTAATTGCCTGTAGCTTTGTCGGAAGAACTATTCAAAAACAGCCAATCATAACCTTTAATCACACTGATTTATTCATATTTAAGACTAGTGTGAATAATTTAGCACCGTAAGTAAATGTCCCTGAGAACAATAGCATTCTGCGCGATGATATTTTTATTATTTAACCTGCTGTAGAATTCTTCAATGGGCGGAAGCTTAGTTTCAGTTAATTTCTCTAAACTATCAAAATAATCATAAGGAAATACACCTTTCCGCAATAATAAATCTAACTTATCCCCATAATATTTTGTCATATTTTTAAAATCATTTTTTGACAAGTTTGAAACTAATTTATCTAAAGATGAAGCCATAAACTTAAAACTATCAATAAATCTGATTTCTCTTTTAACATTAAATTCTTTTCCATTCTTATCTGTAAATCTATCAACAATAATTTCCTTTTTAAAACTAATATATTTTTCTTCATTCTTTGGAATACAATCTATCTTCCCTTGAGAAACTCCAAGATTTTTTATAAACAAATGAGCATCATAACCAGATAAATTATGAAATATCACTGGAATATGTTTTGGTATTTTATAATTTAAATTACATGAATTATGCGCTGCACCTCTATATTTACCAGTCAAATGATCGTGATCTAAAACCTTATCTCCGTTAAGAGGAAGGGAACAAATATGACAATCAGTTGCACTTTTATAATTCCCATCATCTTCTTCTGTTAATTCCACTTTCTTATGCCAAATTTTATTATAAATCTCCCTAACTTTATTTTCAATCGAATCAACAAATATTTGTCCAATATCTTCATCGGGATCTGAACTAGTATAATTTTCCACATCTAATGGAAACAAATCTTCAACTGTAGATTTAACAGCATAGCAAAATCCAGATGGTTTATGCCTTTGGAATTTATTTGTCCAAGAATGATCATTATCTTCCATTGAACTTTCTATCTTTTCTGTTATACATTCAAAATCTGCATAAATAACAAATGGAACTCTCATTGAATGATGATAATTTTTAAACTTCAACTTTGAACCTTTACTTGGCATATTTATTTTAACTGCTGATTTATCTTTACAATATTCCTCATGTTTATCTAAAGTTTCCTGCTTTGGAAACGAATTCAAACAACGTAAACACATAAATCTTTTATGCTGTATATTATTAATCTGCGAAGCAAGAAGTCTGGACATATTTTTAATCCAACAATAATGATTTTTATTAGAATCGGAAATAAAAAGAAGATTAATTCTTTCACCAGTTGTATTCGAAATCCTCAACGGATAAACCTCTTCTTTAATTTCATTATAGCCAAATACATTTACACTTACATTTGAATTATTTTCTTCAAATGTGTCAATATCTGAAAGCTCAACTGGAAAAGTTAATCCATACCAATTCAACTCTTCAGAGTTCTGTTTTAACTCTTTAGAAATTCGCTCTTTATTTTTTCCATCCGGTTTAACAACTGCTAACGTCACTGCCCACTTAAAACATTCTAAATCTTTATTTCTAGGGTTCACAATAGATCTTTTCAAAGCTAATTTCCTCGGTAAAGGAATATATGAACTTCCAGAAATTGGATTGAATTTATCAATATGAAGACTTAATAAAAGCACCTTACTAAAAATCCATCCGGAGCCCATATTTTGAAATGTTTCTATTTTCTCTAAAATTCTCTCTGTATTTTTCTCATAAATTTCATTTAACTTACTAGTTTCAGTTATAATTTCAATATCACTATGGAAATATGAAATTGTATAAATTTTCTTCTTTTTAAATTCGACTTCAAGAACCATTTTAAATTTAACTGGCTTTTCTTTCTCTTTCAAAAGATTTAAAACCTGAACTTTATGCCGTTGAAAATAAATCTTAGGATCAACTTTTGCTTGCCCTTTAATCTCATAAGAAGTTAAAAACCCCTTGATTGCAGATGCTTTCTTTGTTACTTTATGTTGATTGAATATCTTATTAATTGAAGATTGTAACTTTTTAATTTTTTCATTAGCTATTTTCTTTTTTTCTTTTGGAATGAAATTCAAAAACCAGTCGGCAAATTTATTTAATTTCTTTTTCGCAATATCCTGTAATTTTTTCACATTATAAACTGGAACTTTATAAACTTGTGGTTTTAATATTGGCGTTTTGATAGCGGGAACAGGTGAATCTAAAATATTATTGTTTTGACTCATCTTGTATATAATAGGAAATTTAAAAATCCTAATATCTTATCTCCTTTCCATTCTAGTTTAAAAAAACAGACTGACCTCTGTATCAGGATGTTGAATCTTATTCATCTTCGTAAACTGGCTTATGCAATAAGTCATTAGTATTCATATTTGCGAAAAAAAAAAAACTAATTAGCATATTCACTAGACAAATACGTAATTTTGTCTCTTGAATAGTTGTGTAGTTCTGGTGGCGCGGTGGCTTAGCGCGCGGATTTGGAGTCTGAGGGGAGCTCTGAATTCGTGTGTTTGAGTCCGGGTGGTGCTAGAATACACCCTTGTACATAGGAGAATCCCCTCCTCCTATGTACATTGTAGGAGTAGAAGTCTAAGGACCAATGTAAAACTACTCCGGGGACAACTCCGCGATGGAGGGTCCTCACAGGGCGCGGGAATGAAATTAAAGTCTCGTTAGCCCAAAAAAAAAAAAAACCCGTCAGGGAAAAGAGTTGTGTCGTGCATTGTTCAAATCCCTGGCGGGTTTCTGACAACACGTCAGTTTTGCTTTTGTCAACACCCACCCTGATTCAAAGGTCGCGGGTTCGAGCCCCACAGCAGGCACTTTTTTTTTTCTTCTTTTTCCCAATATAAATATTTTTTTTCAGAAGTTATCTTTTTTTTTTGGTTTTCTCTAATGCGTTATGCGTCTGTATTATGCAAAAATTAAAATAAAACTTTTTATAATTTTCAGAAAAAAAAATTCAAAGAATAATAGACAAAATTTATATTTTTTTTCTCTAATGCGTTATGCGTCTGTATTATGCAAAAATAAAATGCAAACTTTTTATAAAATATATTTATTTTGCCATGCAATATTTACAAGATAAAATTACATTCCCTTTTATAAATCCATGCTTAGAATTGCTGCGCTTTATTTGGCCGAAATTAGGCTGAGATGATATTTTATATTGTATAAATCTTCCGCAAATACCACAATTATTATTCTTTCTCATTTCCAATATATAATTTAAATCAATGAATTCTTCTTCGTTATATATCTTCTTTAAAATATCGTGTTTCTTATAATTGCTTAAATCTTCTTTTATTTCATCTAAGTTTATCTTTTTTTCCCTACATGAATTACATGTTTTCATTAAATATCCATCTTTCTTAAAGTCTATATATTCTTTAAAACAATGGCAGCGAGAGCAGCATCTTTTATTTAAACGATTATCTGGCTTTATTTTCTTACCTTTGCGACAGCCATTGCAAAGTTTAAATATATGTTCATTTAAAATAAATGTATAATCTTCTTTCAAATTATGACATCTGCTACATCTCTTCATTATAATATAAAAATACTTATTCACAATATAAAATATTTTCTGAAAATTATAAAAAGTTTTATTTTAATTTTTGCATAATACAGACGCATGACGCATTAAGGATTTTGAAATCTCTTCACAATATTAAAAATCATCTCACATTTTTTTTTTCCTGAAATTATAAAAAGTCTTATTTTATTTTTTACAGAATACAGACGCATAACGCATTGCGGATTTATTTATTTTCTTTTAATATAATATGACAACAGAAAATAAAGCAGTTAAAATTGTAATGGACTCCGCTGTTATTGTAGGACTTTCAGCGGGGATTGGCTATGTAGCTAAGAAAATCTTAAAAGAAAATTTCCTTGGCGATCCAAGTTCAAATTTAGGTAATTATGGTAAACTTACTCTTGTCGTTGCAGCCAGTGTGGCGGCAAAAGAATATTTAGAAAAACAAAAAATAATTCCTTCAAATATATAAAAATGGCAAGCATAATTATGATGGGGGTAGCAGCAGTTCTGTTCGCCTCGGCAAATACAGGAATAAGCTATTTAGCAAAATATTTAGACGGTAAACATATAGATACTGAGAGAATTAGGCATGATAAAGCATTAGAAAAATATCAGCATGACATGGGCGAGTGGGAAAAAGAACAAAAAAAATATCAAGATTGGTTAAATCAACAATATTTAAATAAGAAGCAAGCTGATGAAAATCTCCAGAGCACCGATGAAGCTTTTGTTCTATATAGCAAGGCGCATCCAGAATTTGCCCAAAGATTGGAAAATAAACCTAATTTCAAAAATTATTATTCCCCATCTTCAAAACAAAAACAATATGAAATTTTATATGTGGCCGGTGGGATGTTAGCAGCGGGCTACGTAACTGCTAAATATTTATAAATATAATGGCTGAATTTGAACCTATAGATTTTGACCCAACAACTGAAGAAGGTCGTATAGATATAAATGAAGAAGTAGATAATGAATATGATACATTACTTCTAAGAGAAAATGAAACAGTAGACAGTTTATATTCTCGTTTTAGACAAAAGTTCGGAAGAGGATGGCGATATGCATTCAATAGATTTTCAGATTCATGGAAAACAAAAAACACAGGAAAACAACTTCCTGAATACATGGAATTAAAAAATATGGATGAAGAAATTGATAGTCCTTCTACTGATAGACTAAGAGTAAGTACTTTACTTACAAAATACCAAGATCTTGATGAAAATCTAATTAAGATAACAGTAGATAGAAATGGAAATCAATTAATATCATTTTGGTCAGGCAGAATAAATGGATGGACAAAACCTGAAAGACTTTATAATGAGGATAAAACTATAAGAAAAAGTGTCAATGATAAAATAAAAAGTGGAAAATATAATGAAATCCCTACTGATCTTTTAATAATGGAAAATAAAAATGAAGAAATTGAAAATGAAATTAGAACACGAGATGAAGAAATAGGAAGAAATAATGAAGAAATATCGTCAACTTCAGATCAAGATAGAATTAGAACACTTGATACTAGAAATCAGGAATTAGAAAATCAAAATGCTGCAGATAGAGAAACAATAGAAGAAAATAATCAGGAAATTGAGCAGATAGAAGAAAGAATGAGTTTAAGAAATAGAATAAAATATATTTTCAAAAAATATGGTTTTACTGTGGCTGCAGTTGCAACCGCAGTTGCTATAACAATAGGCGTCCTCGTCAGTCAATTAAAATCAGGACTTTCATCAGTAGCAAAAGGCGTTGGCAATGGACTTAAAACACTGGGTAAAAAACTGGGTGAAATATTGCCGGGCATGATTGGCGCCATAGCCAGTTTCATTTTTAAAACCGCAGGCCAAGTGGTTTCCTTTGTGGCTGAGCATGCTTGGCTATTGATTGTTGCCGTTGTAGCCTTCATGATTGAAAAAATGAAAAAATAAACTATATATGCAATTAACAATAAAATCAACAACAAATAATTTTACGATCTATCTTGATCAACCACCGGCGGTGGGAAAAATATCTCTGCTTGGTGCTGTAATTAATTTTCCTTCTTCAACGATTCCTTCAGAAATCTACATTTATTGTGATAAAATAGATTCAGAAAAACGATTATACAACGGTAAAAGAGATACTTTATTTGCAGTTATCTGCCGCAGAACAGCCAATCAAATTTCCTATGACACCAAACCAAAAATATCTATACCATTGTCAACAACATCCGCCATTGGAAGTCTTACTTTTAAAGTCAAAGATGCAGATAAAAAAGATATAAACTTTTCTAGCATTGTTCTTGAAGTTGATTTAATATAATGATAGCTGAAGATCTTACCAGTGAGCAAATAATAGAAAAAAATATAAAAAGAATAAATATTTATAGAGATTGGTATTATAAAGCTATTAGTCAACCAGGATATGCAACGCATCCAGAAATTATCGAAGGTCCTAGTTGTATATATACCATTCCAAATGAAACCTCTCACATTTTAATAAAAACTTTAACTTCTGATGATGATGGACATAGCCGCCGCGTCCCTAGATTAACTTCAGATGATACTGTAGATTTTGGAATTCAATATACAACAACAACAAGTAATGGCAGTACAATTCATCATATGTTTTCAGTTGATCTATCAACTTGTACAAAATATAAGATTATTGATGGTCAGGGTGTAAAATATGTTTTTCCCATAAACCTTAGTTGGCCACTTTCAAATATAACAAATTATAAAAATATCAGAGTTTTTTCTATTTATATAGTACAAAGTAAAGGTAAAAATAAAGGTAATGAAACAAGCGTTATAGTTAATTATACTCAAGATATAGAATGATAGCTGAAGAACTGAATAGTAAACAAATAACAGAAAAAATTTTAAATAGAGTGGATATTTGGCGAGATTGGTTTTATGAGACTATTAAAAAATCAGTTGCAAGATATCCAAAAAGCTATACAATTGGTGATACCGTATCATGTTGTATGCTTGTATATCCAAATGAAACCTCTGAAGTCAACATTCATACTTTAACTTCAGACAACGATGGCGGTGGATTAAATGCTAATGATAGTTTAACTTTTGCACTTCAATACACTACAAGTGATGATGTAACAAACCCTAAAACTCATCCAATGTTTTCTGTTGATTTGAAAAATTATCCGAAATATAAACTTTGGAATAGTGTACTAAGCACCGGAGTTGCTCATATTTTTCCTTTAAACAAAAAATTCAAACTTTCAAAAATACCAAACTATGAAAAAATTCGTATTTTCAATATTTCCATAAAGCAATCCAAAGGAACAGAAAAAGGTAATGAATGTAGTTTAATGGTTAATTTCACACAACAAAATTAATTCCACAATAAATTTTTTCCAAAAATTTATTATATATAATGACCGACTCAATATATCCAACTTTACCTTCCGGAGAAAACTTTCGTATGAATAAAGTTAGTATGGTTCTTTCACAACTTGATGACGAACTTAAACATTATGAAAAAGTTAGAAAAAAATATGCAAGAGTCCGATCCTTAATACATGGAACTGCAGTAATCAGCGGCGGATTATCAGCTGTACTAACTGCATCTGGCATTGGCACTTCACTTACAGGACCAGGAATTATTGTTGGCATTCCCTTATCAGCCGTTGGTGGTATTCTTGGTTTGGTTTCCGCAACTTTTGGAATGGTAACAAAAAGATTAACAAAAAAAGTATCAAAGCACGAGAAAACAATTCAACTCATTAAGTCAAAACATAATAGCATAGCTGATCTTGTTTCAAAAGCACTCCGTGATAATTCTATTGATGAAAAGGAATTTACACTGATTATGACAGAGTTGGATAAATATGAAGCTCTGAAAAATGAAATAAGAATGACTTTTCAAAAAAAAGAAGAACCCCAAGTCAACATAGAAAAGCTGAGAGAGGAAATAAAAAAAGAACTTCTACAACAGCTATCCACCGGAGTGAAAAAGAATTAACTTTCTCTTTTGATAGAACTCCCTATGGCGGATACATGTACAAACTTAGATATAATAAATATATAGAATGAAGTGGACATATTTTTTTTTTTCATCTTTGTAGAAATGAATAAACTTAAATATAAAGATTTGACAAAAAATTAAAAAATAAAGATATATAATGTTCTCGCCAGATTTGGAAGAATACCTTCTTCACGGCAAACAACCTGCTATTAAAAAATCCACTGAAAAAAAATTGCCGCATCCTCATGACAAACCGGCTATTAAAAAATCCGCAAAAGAAGTAAATGAAATGGAATTCCCTAAAGATTACCGCCTAAATAAAAACGCAAATTATAAATTCCTCTCATGGACTTCTTATCCAGCACATTTAAATTATTATTCTTTTGATATTTATATCACACCAAATGTTAGAACAAATTTCACATTTAGAAACATATTTGACGATAGTGGATTTAAATTAAAAAAAATGACCGATATCAGAAAATGGTTAGAAGGCCCAAATTTATCATTTTGGAACCAAGCTCTTAATTTTGCAGTATGCATGGTGCGCAACAGCTGGTTGTGGCGTAAGCAGAGAAATGTTTAGAGCTGAAGTACCCCAAATTAATAGTTTTTATAAGTTTCATGTTTATTTTACTATAAGACGCATTTTAAATGAACTTCAATGTCCATTACCAAAAAATAGTCATTTTTCAAAAATAAATAATTTCTATAACAAAAACGCATTCGAAAAGTTAAAAACAGAATTCTCCACCCCTAATGATTTTAGATACCGTGGATCATCAGAACTTCACTATTTTAAAAGTGATAATATTGGTAAACCAAAATTCGATCCATGGACATATGAACCTATAGAAAAGTCTGTCTCCGATCCAAAAATGAAACATTCCTATGATTATTTCTTTCCTTATGATCCTGATGGTTTAACTAAAGCCGGATTATCAAGAATAAATCAATCTATAGAAGCATTTGTCTATTGTATTCTAGGAAGTCAAGTTCAAACAAGAAGTAGTATTATTGGTGGTAGCGGCAGCGCTGAAGAAACTAAAAAAGTATTTTTACAACTGTTTGAAAGCTCTGTGATAGAAAGTGATATTTCAAAATCTATTCAAAGATATCAATTCGCTCTTCAACAAGCCAAACAAAAACTAGATCTTGTCGTTGCGCTCGGGTGTTGGCTCTGTCCATCATATTTAGTTTTAAATAATTCCCCCATTGTTGGCTACAACAACAAATTGCAAAAAGCCACAGAGGATATGATACTTGGTATAAATGATATCAATAAAGAAATAATTCCTATAATTAAACATAATTTAGGCCCATCAAAGAAAAATCCGCCTGAGAAAAAACCATCTCCACCAGAAAAACATGAACCAAAATCACCTATTCCTAAAATAAAAAAACAGAAACCTAAAATAGAAAAACATGAAAACAATAAAGCAGCTATAATAATTATCATTGCTGGAGTGACTTGGTTTCTATTTAGGTAGATATATAAATATATATATATTTATATAATGGACTGTAATTGTGAAAACAAAATCTTAGACTATGAAAATTATTTTTATTATTGTCAAGAGTGTGGAAAAATATTTGATATTTGCCCAACCTTAATTTTAAATCCAGAGAACTTATTCAAACAAGAAGGCAGATCTGTCCGGCCATCCAAATTTAACCCATCCAAACATTTTAGAAATTGGATTTATTTAATCCTTGGTCGATCTCCATATATTCCCCAAAGTATTATAAAAAAATGTAAATATGATCTTCCCGATTCAAATATAAAACAACAAATATTTTCCATAAGAAAATCCTTAAAGGAAATTCGCAGAACAGAATTAAATAAATTTACCAGCGCAATCTGGTCCATGGCCACAGAAAAAAATCTTCCCACCGTGGATGGAAATCTTCTTTATAAAAGTGAAATGATATTTCTAAATGTGTTAAAAAATATAAAACATAAAAAAACATATTATCCCTATTTCATTTATAAAATCTGGGATCTCATCCTGCCACAGGAAGACCGTGAAATATTAGATTTTATTTATTTAAAAAGCAATTTTGTAATAAAGAAAAATGATGCAACTTGGAAAAAAGTTTGTGAAAAAACAAAACTTGAATTCAGAGAAACAGCAGACCCACCCCTCCCCTATTGATTTTGCCAACTGAGCCAGAAATAAATCATTATTTTTTTACCCAGCCCTCCCCTATTGATTTTGCCAAGGTGATGACGTCATCAATCTGACCACCCCTCCCCTCCTAGTAGTAGAGAGGGACCGTATTCTGGCTCATAGCTCAATAATTCCACATTAATTTTTTAATAATATTTTTTATTATTTTTTTAATATTTTTTATTAGTGTGGCTATAGTGAGTTATGAGCTAGAATCGGTCAAGATCAAATTGTTGATGACCTCCCCTCCCCTATTTATTTTTTTCCCTAGTGATGACGTCATCAACTCAAATTCTGATTTGCCCTAAAATAGCCCTTTTTTCAACCAATGAATTACTGGGTGAAATAGGTGTTTGAGCTTAAATCGGTCCCTCTCTACTACTAAACCAACTCAACCTGACTAAACACATCATTTATCTACTATCAATTAATACAAGAATTCCTTGTTATATAATTATGTTTAACTTTTATTAATAATTCAAGGCAGATTCGAACAGTATTTGAATAACAGTTCCTGTCATTCTAGTCATCTGTCATTCAATATCGTTTTCTTCAAACTCATTTTTGATTTCAATCACTGGTCCAATTTTCAAATACACGAGGTTTAATACCATAAAATACTCTCATTTTTATTCAATGAATGTTTATGTAAAGACTCTAGCTAGAGTCAATACAATCTTTGTTTCGACTACGTAAAAATTACATAATTACCAAGCTTTCGGAGAGTATCCTCCATCGTCAAGGTTTGAAAATAATAAAATCGAGAGCGAGATAAATTCTTAAGAATTATAGAACACTGTAACTAAGATAAAAAACAACACTGAAAGTGAAACGGTTAAATATTCTTGACGATGACGATGGAGGATACTCTCCGAAAGCTTGGTAATAATGTAATTTTTACGTAGTCGGAACAAAGATTGTATTAATATGAAACCTAAGTACAACAATTTACTTGACTCTAGAGTCTTTATATAAAAATACATTGAATAGTAATAACTTTGCATGCTACGAAGCAACCTCTGCTCAATCACGTGACCAAAATGGTCCAAAGAATTGAACCTGTTATTTAAGACAGTTGGTTCCTTTAAACTTTCAGGACCAGAGTCACATGTGGGACGCATATTCAACACACATCAGAAATTATGCGCATGATGAGAATGACCACAAGTCAATTTTATAACCTTTTTCGCTTATTTTTCAAAATTATTTGAATTATTTGGTTTTATTTTTCGCTGCGCTAGAGTTTTTATAATGTTGTCTCCCTAAGAATCAGCCGGTGGATTTTGGGTCGGAAAATAGATTTCCCTCATTTTTTCTCTGGAGAATTATTATCATATGTGATGAACAAAGGAAAATTTTTGTCTAAACTCGTTTTTTTTTTCAATTTTTTTGAAGCATTTTTTCAAATTTGCAAAAGTTGAGCATTTTTCACGACAAATTTTAGTGAAAGTTGAAGCTTCGTCATACCGCGCACATTTAGTTTGACAAATTCACACCACTTATTGATTTATATTTACAAATGGATCACAAAGTATAAGTTTTTATTTTGGTAAAATATAAAACAAGTTATTAATTATTTTGTGACCGCTAATACAGCGCTCTGATCACAACATGGCCTACATAGCCAAACTAAACCTCCATTTTGTCAAAAGTGGCACCTGGTTAGTAAAACACTCTACCATAGTTAGTTACTACTAGCATTAAACTACTAAATATGTAAAAACATTTATGTGCACTCGCGTTTTGTTTCTGTACCGAAGCGTTCAATTTCGATAAAAATTGCTTTTCGCTCAAAAACCTGTATTGTATAGCTCATAATTGGTCGATTATTTGGTTGCAATCCATCATATTTTAGCTGTCAATACTTAAACTAATTGTAGTTTAAGGAAAATGAGCTTTAAAATATATCTGAAAGTGTGCATAAATGTCGTTAGTTAAATAAAATATTTTTAGATGCATCAAAATATGCTAATTAGGTCAGACTGCACTCTTTCTTTTGGACTCTAAAAATAAGCCCTCACAACATCAAATGTGTATTGAACCTGACTTTTAATTTCAGTAAGCATATTGAGGTGTTTTTGTCTTGTGTTTTAGCTGTTTGGGATGTATCATTTTGCATTTGAATGTAAGTTGTTTTGCACACGTTGCAACAACTCGTCGAAAAGTGCCTGTCTGAAACGTGAAATCTACGGCTTACTGTACTTTGCGAAACGAAACGAAACGAAATGAAAATTAGTACTTTGCGAAACGACATTATTTTTCATCGCAAATAACCTAATATGTCCATTTTTCGCATTAATATTTCAAAAAGAGCTAGATACTAGTATTTGTACCACATAAAAATAAGAATTTTTTACCTTTAAGTACAGTAAGCTGAAATCTACAACTATCGATCGCATCACGTACGCGAACTCAAAACTCTTTTTATGTCTAGATCTCCATCTGCGTTCTAATCTACGTTTAGTCAGCTTTTTTTACGAATGGTGCCATTGAACCAAGGTGAATGTTTGGCGACACAAAATAACTAACAAGCAAACGTGAAGTAGTCCCGGCCATTTTAAGAGATTTTAAGCTAGTTTGAATTCCCCAAACTAAAAATCGGTCTGTGTGTCGGTGTGCTGGTCTGTCTATCAGTATCTATCTGTCTATATTTCCCGAAAAAAAAACTGTTCGTGTAAGCTCATGCATGTTCATTATACAAATCTTTAAATTTTCACGAGAAAATATCTAATGCACATGTCAATGGGATGACAAATCTCTTGCCTGAAGAAAATCACCCACCCCCTCCTCGTGAGTCAAATGACCGTCCCCTAAGTGAAATGTTGCAGGCAATTTTAAAATGTTGTAATCTTCGTTTGAAATAACGCACGAGCTTTTGAAATGTCGCCAGACTCATTTTAAGTGTTGCAGGCGTTTTTGAAATGTTGCCAGTCTCATTTTAAGTGTTGCAGGCGTTCTTGAAATGTTGCAGGTTTGTTTTTTTTTTTTTTTTTTTTTTTTTTTTTTTTTTTTTTTTTTTTTTGCAGGCGATTTTGAAATATTGTCAAACACTTTTGAAATGTTGTTTTACTGTTTTGTTCCTAGCAGCCACCGTAGCAAACTCATTCAATCTGATGCAGAATTGTCTAGTCGTTAGTTGTTAAAAATAGCTTAAAGGTGAATTCCTAATGGAACTACCAAAATATCTCACTTGACTACTAAGTTTTTGCCCAAATCTCAGTTAACTACTAATTTTCAAAATCAAAATTTTGCCTTAGTTGGGCAGAAAATGAAAACATTCTTGAAAAGTTTATATAAATCTCACTTCTCTACAATATTTTAGGTTAAATCTCACGCGTTAACTACTAATATTTTGGCCGAATCTTAGTTAACTGATAACCCCATTAGGACCATCTTAGGGTATCCTAAAAATGTTAAACTTTTATCAAGTTTATGTTAGAATAATCAAACTGACCGCAGTACTTAACTGAATATTTTCGAGAACAGCCACTAATGGGCCACTAATAACGTCAATAATCTCACCATCAGATTTCTTAAAATTTTAAAATGTGCCAAATCATTAAGAACGTTTATATTTGAGATAGTTTACTGAAAAAGGGTGAGTATGAAGGAAATCTGAACACGCAAGAAAGGATTAATAAAAAAGGTTTCTAAAACTACCAACATATAGCGACAAATCTTGAATAAGTTAGTTTGCTTTAGGCCGTATATACTGTCTTATTAAAAGGCGCAATGAGCTACAATGAGGTACAACTTTATCTAAAACGCCGCTCACGCACCAGAAACACCCCAGAAAGACAACACAAGAATAACACAAGGAGTCTTCGAAAATCATGCTTCAACAAGCCAAAACCTTCATTTTTTGCAGGGGGCTGTATACTTTTCTTCATTTGATTTGAAAGATTTCGTGAAAAGCGTTCTTGTTGCATTGTGGACAAACGTTTCTAAGTAAATAGATATATTTCTGCAATTCGTATACAAACCAAAACCATCTGTCACCCATGAACCTTAATGAAGTTAGCATTATTGATGTGCTTGTATAGAGACGAAGCAGTTGGACACAATAAGTTTTAATTAAAAAAATATCATGCTACCAAGTTTAATTTTGAAATATATTTTTAAAATATAAAATGTTCGATAAGGCCTTAACTAAATCGCAATGTTCAATTATAGAGGGCCAAGTTAGGGTAGTTATGCTTCTAGTATATAGACCATTCTGCATTTTTTTTTTTTTTTTTTTTTTTTTTTGTCTTATTAAAATTTCTATTAAAATGTCTAAGAAGTCATTTTTTTGTGTTGACGTTTATCATGTCGGATGACAAATAATATATGTCTAATGCATAAATATTTTATAAGTGGATTCGCCAAGATTTTTTGTCGTTTTTTGGGAATGTGTTTTTTGCAGAACTTTCCCAGTGGGCAACAGAGCGAGTATAGCTTTCACAACACAGTTCGATCGAATTGAGCTACCTCGTATGTCTTTGTAAGTTTAACTACAAAAGAAAGCTACTCTGTCTTACAATTGTAGACTTGATGTCGAGTGTATAGCGTGTATATTTAAATTTTAAATTGGTAAGCAATCCACAAGCTAGTTTGTGGCGAACGATTTTTTACACTTCAGACCCCTGTCTGTTATAAAAAATTAGAATTCATCTCTATAGATGTTTTGGCCGATTAGGTGAATCGTCATACTGAATGGTGATATTGATCCGGCAGAAGTGGGTACGATTAGGGCGATCCATTAATACCTTTTTCTTTTTCTTCTTTTTCTAAAGATCTGTGGTTATTTTTTCTTCTTGACAAGATGTTTTCAAAATTACCAACAAACTAAATTTTCAATTTCGGCTAACATGTATAATTTAAATCAAGCCAAGTCTTTTTAAACATGGCCTAACAGAAAATGTTTTTTTGGCGGTTGTTGTTTTGAGTTATAAGCTTAGCAAGTTTATCGTTGTTGTGTGGTGCTTAAGGCTTGCTGTTTGCGTTCAACAAGCAGACAACTTCACAATAAAGATACAGAAACAGCGCAAAAAGTTTCTAATCTCAATTTAAGCTATAACAGTTTTTTCAAACTCAAATATTACGACTGCACCTCCAAAATTGTTATAAATTTGGCATATAAAAATACAACTAACATAAACTTATTAGTGCAATGATTAGATATGCCCGAGTTTACGCAGCTATGCGTCTAGTTTAATAAGCTTTTAATACAAATATGAAAGCATGCAATAAAAATGATCATATAATTTTACCTTTAACTTTGTAAATCCAGTTGAAAATGATAGACGAAGCAAGAAGAAAGCTGAACCAACTCAACCCGACTAAACACATTGTTTGTCTGATTCAATTAGTACAATACTTGCTTGATATATAATCAGGTTTAACTTTAATTCATAATTCAAGGCATATTCGAACAGTATTTGAATAGCAATACTTGTCATTGAATAGTAAAATGACGTTTACAAAGGGCGGATATGAATAATTAAATACATGGAATGATTGGAAACACGCGAAGAAATCTGAATAAAGTAATCCACTGGATAAAGTTATCCACTCCATAGAATTTCATAGAATTTATTCGTTGGATATGGATTTATCCGGAGGATAGCGCTATTCAGGTTTCGTGCAACCGGCCCCATGACAACAATCACTGAAGGACATATGGCAGAGCTGGTAACAAAAATATTTTCAAGGGTTTTACCTTAGTGGGGGACAGTTGCTCTTATGTGTAGCCACCTGCCTTAATGTCAAATCGATCAAATAAATAATTTGGCATAGCTTGAACTCGACCATCTTTGTGAAATTCTGCTTATCTGTGATATGCCAAGCTCAATGGTAATGTCAATGGTAAAGAAGTATATTAAAGATTGATCACAAATTTATTCTCGTTTCTTTAATACTATCTGTCATAGATCAGACGGACCAGAAACGAAGTAGTTGGACACTTTAGATATAAGTTTGAATTAAAAAAACATGATGCTATATCACGTTTAAATTTGAAATATTTCAATTTGAAATTTCAGTTAACGTCTTTAAGTCGCAATGTTCAAAGAGAAGCCCAAGGTCAAGCAGTTATACTTCTAGTTTTCCAATAAAGACAGGCTCAATTTTTAAAATGAGTCGTCCCAATTAAGTCAATTTTAATTATTACTTGGTAAATAATTTCGACTTTTGTGATAGCTTTTTCTTTTCTTTTTCTTTTTTTTTTTTTTTTTTTTCGAATGGTTTGTTTTCGGCATTCAAGCCAATTTCGACATTACTGCATTGTTTTCTTTTGTTTGTTGTTGTTGTTGTTCCTTTTTTGTCTTGTTTTGTTTTCACTGCTTTCTATAGCTTTATTGTGAAGTTTTTACACCATTATCAAGATCAGATCATGTACACATGTAACATTTATTTACGGAAAAAAAAAACATTTTTTTAGAAAGGTTGAAATTTTGACTAATAGGAAGTCTAAAAAGTTATGTTTTTGTGCAGCATAGCAGATGATATGATTTAATACATTTTTGCAAGATAAAGATGTTGAAGCCGAAATGAAAGCGTTTCATCAGTGGGAAAAACGTGAAACAAATGAAAGGATGCAGTAAATATGATCAAAAATTTTACCTTTAACTTTGTCAATCCAGTTGAAAAAGGTAGAAGAAGCAAAAAGAAAGCTGAACCAACTCAACCTGACTAAACACATTTTTTTTGTTTGGATAAATATAAGAATTTATAAAATCAATTGTAATTTTTTATAATAATTCAAGGTGATTCGAACAGTTTATAAATAGCTCTACCTGTCCTACACAAACATCGTTTTAAAAAAACTTCCCAATATTCATTTAATTTGAAACATTATTTCAGATTGCCGTTTCAAATAATGTTATTTTTCCACGTTTTACAGTATTTTCTTAGAATTATTATGGACTTTAACCATGAGCACGTCAGACGAAAATGACGACGACTTGCCATAAACTTAGTTGAGGCACATGTGCCCTGAGTTTTCCTTTGATGTCAAGGTTGCATTTTCACAAGTTGTTGTCAACAGTGAACACGTTTTGACTAAGGGACGGACCATTAGATATTTGAGGGGGGGGGGGGGGGGGGAATTGTTGGGCAATTTTTTTGCGCAATATATTTTTTGCCGCTGTGATGGTTGTGCATGATATTTTCTTCCTCCCTGCACGATATTTTTTATTTGCACATCTGCCGCGTGCACGATATTTTTTTCTCTGTTTAAGGCTTTGCCCGATATTATATCTAATGGTCCGTCCCTAAACACAATTTGTTGCACAAATTTTTTGAAAAAGAGATAAGTTCAAACTCCTCGTCATTGTCTCTCTCGTTCTTATGCTCAAGGTCCTTAACTTCTCGTTCTTTTAGCTGTTGGCTCGAAATCAATAATTTATAAATACTATATAAAAACAATCTAACGCTCACTCTGATTGGATGATATGACAGCGCTGTCAACGCATTGTTTTTCCGTTGTATGCGCGCTAGAATAAAAGCAAAAAAGTGATTATAATAACAAATCCTAAAAAACATAGGTATTTTGCCTTATTATGACTAGCTGAATGCAGTCGAAACGTCGCATTTCACACCAAGGCTAACATCTTGAGATAAATGATAAATAACTTTTTATTTATGGACAAAGTTTATGTTTATTAATTTCACGATCACGGATGACGGATAATATAATCCTATGATGAAGTTATGACACATAACATCATCAGTGATGCAGTAACCACGAGTTACTCTGCCATAGGTATTGCATGGCCTGTTGCCCTTCTTTGCACCCAGATAAATACGGTATAACAACATCACTTAAAACTGGGTTCAGACTAATCAAACTTCAAACACTACGATAGGCGACTTGCATAATGACGTAAAATATAACACTGTGCCAAAAGCTACGTTTTCAGTTCCGAAAACTCTTGAAAATGGATATGCAAACGTATCGTTTTCGTGCGTCTTCTATAGTTTTCAAGTCCGCATAACAACCCGTGCGCCTGACGTTTGAGGGACGAAAACATACTGTTTTTTCCGTTTTCAAGTCGGAAACGCCTGTAAATACATTTGAACTCTTAGTTCGCGTCATCGAAAACGTACTCACTATTTTGTACAGATAGTTTTTAATGGTATTCGAATCAAAAACGCCAGAGACACGCGGCGTCGTGAGTGCTTATTGAAAACTCCTGAAAACCCCTGGTCACTCTCACGTTTTCGGAGGTCGAAAACTCCCGAAAATCTTACTTTTGGCATAGTGTAACTACCAGGATGTCTTGCTGACTTTCGTCTGTTAGCAATTATTTTTATCCACTCCAGAGATTAAAACTTTGAATATGAAAAAGAATTTGCAAAGAATGCTGGTATTGGTAGTAAAATGACGCCACCATGCAAATCGCCTATTTAAAAAAAGGTATTTTACATCTTTTATATTTGAATTTAACTATTCAAACATCAACGACAGTGTTTTTCTGAACTACACACACCCGAATGGTCGTGTAATCTATTTCTTGACAATCATTTAGTCAACCTGTCATTAGTTTCGCTGTTGAGATCCGGGGGGGGGGACTCCGGAGGTAAACGATCGGGGATGCTCGTCATATCTTTTAGGGGTAAAAATCGGCGATTTGGTATCTTTTAGGGTTTATAAATATGAAATTTTCCAAATTCTAACTTTTTGGTATCTTTTAGGGATTGAAACCCACAGAAACGCATGATTTTAGAGATGAAAATTTTGTGAAACCACAGCCTTTTGAAAAAATGTCCGGAGTTCCCACCTCACTGAGAACATCCATAAAACTCAAGCCTGATTGTTGCATGTTGATGAAAAGCCTGAACTGTCACGCGAATATGTCTTGCTTTGATGGGAACAGTCAGCTTGTTCGTCACAATGGTATCCCTATCGGTATTGGCTGTAAATATCTGAACAAATAGGACAAACGTGCATCAGTTGATTGTTTTATGGCACCTTGTCTGTGCTAACGAACACGCGGTCCGGTCAAGGATTTTGCGATGGGAGTGGCTAACTGTCAAAAAAAGGTTTTTTAAGGTTTCATTAAGGGTTACGGGCAACTCTTAAGTTAGATCCAAGCAAAATTATCAGTAATAAATTGTTAAAACTATAAACTATTTAGTGATAAAGTTTCTATGCCTCATAATAATCAGGGAGTTTTCATTTGTCATAGCTAAATTGTTGCTTAAAATGGCAAGCAGTTTTTCACTGTTTTTGGATGTCCGATAATAAGTACACTATAAGTGTAATAACAACACCAACTAACCTCATTGCAATCCAATTCATAGTCAGTCCATTTCTCTCCATCATTGCTGTAAGATAACGAGTACTTTGTGACCCATTGATTCCATCGATCGTTTCCAGACCTTCCTTGGGATGCTACCATGGTGATGACCTTGGGACCTCCTAGATCAACTTGGAGGAATTCACCGATCTGTTGTCCACCAGCTGCCCAGCCACCTATTTCAGTAGTAGTTTGTAGCTTATTTAGACGACCATTTCTAAATATCAATATTGATATATGAGAATTATGAAAAAGAATTCGTAAAAGTATGCTGGAGGAGTTGTAGTAACATGGGAGGATCCAGACATTTTGAAGGGGGGGGGGGGGGGGGGCACTAATCAAAAAATTACTAAATATCAATCAAAAATTAAAAGAATTATCTATAAAAATGATTCAAAAGGGGGGGCGCCCCTCATCCCCCCCCCCCCCCCCTGGATCCGTCTCTCAGGAAAATGAAAGGACACCACCATGCAGTTCGCCTTGTTTGGATTGAAGAATGCTACCACCAGATCAGGAATTTTGTACAGAAGTTTCCTTAATATAATAGTCGGGGACCATATGTAGGAATTTTAGCTCCCGTGGGAATTATGTGATTAAAGCTGGCAACTAGGCTAGTTGTTTAGAGGATCCCTCAAGTCTCAAGAAAACATTTGTTGCCAATCTTGCAACTCGCTCCTTGTTCCTGTGGCCGTCATTTAAAAAAACCGATATAATTGATACTGCATGGAAACGAGGCTGGGTAACAAAAAAGCTTATTTATTCTTTCTTTATGTAGAAGACATGCCTGAACTAACACATAATACTTTTTATACTATAAATAATACGTCAAAATTGTATTGGTGATGTCACAAATTTGACCACGTGACTGAAAGGCATGAAAGCGAGGCTAATACGCAAAAGTTATTTTTTGAAAATTATTAATTTATATTTCAAGAAGAATCATTCAAACACAGTAGAAACTTGTTCATCTAGATAATATACAAGTCATATCATACAATAAACAAGGTCATGTGACTTGTGCACGGAATCGAGGCTTAAGAACGTTTTCAAATTATTTCTAACACTGATTTTATAACACTTTCCGTAACTGTTTTTAAATTTTTTTTGTAACATAAAACTTGATATTCTTCCTCAATAAAAAAAATAATCAACTTTTAAGACGTGTCTGCATTTGCAATAGATATCAAGAAGAAAAGTATGCTAAAAATGTAATTTCTTGTTTCGAAAGGCTCATACCTTTCAAAGGATGTTTCTGTTAAAGCTACATTCAAACGTCCCTGCTTACTCTGGGTGCTTTATGATTTGCAAGCTTTTTAGTTGAAAGTGAGGATGCAGCTTTTAATGCATAACATTTGTTTAAACTGAATTCAACCGCTGAAGAGGGGTTGATCGGCAGTGGAATAGTATATTCAAGCTTCACGCAACCAACCACAAACTAGCCACCTGACTAGCTTTGAATTTGAAGGCAAGATGCTGTCCACTTTGGTACAAGCCTTACTATCAATGTCTTTATTGGTAAATGTTTTTATTGGAATTATAATTAAGTTAAAACTGTGCACTATTCATCTGCCAAACCAATGCCTATAACATCAGTTACCTCATTTATAAGAATCATCAACGTAATTGACAAAAATGCAGCTGGTATTTGAAAGTTTGAGCCTAAAGGTTTCTAGAGTTTTATGGGATTCACAATAATAATAATAATAATAATAATAATGACCTTTATTATAATCTCAAAAACTTCTAGCATGGCACAAGTGCCACACTAATCGGGGAGACTTTTTTCAAGGACCATTGATTGAGCAGAGGCCATAAGTTGGATTCCCAGTGACTTATTGGCGTATTGGTATTTACACTCAAGCCTCGATTCCATGCACTAAGCCACAGGATATGTTAAATTTGAGATGAAACAGTGTGTGATATAACACATGATCTATCTAGACACCACGCTCAAAATTATTTGAATATTTCATCATTTTGTGATTGTATGCGGGCATTAATTTTAGGAATTTATACGTTCGCCTCGCTTTCATGTCCTTCAGTCACATGGTTAAATTTGTAACATCACCAAAACAATTTTTATGTATTATTGATGATATGAAAAGTATTGTGTGTTAGTTCAGACATGTCTTCTACATAAAGAAAGAATAAATAGGCTTTTTTGATACCCAGCCTCGTTTCCATGCAGTATCAATTATATCAGTTTTTTAAAACTAACGGTCAGAGGACCAAGGAGCGAGTTGCAAGATTGGCAACAAATGTTTTCTTGAGACTTGAGGGATCCTCTAAACAACTAGCCTTGTTGCCAGCTTTAATCACAAAATTCCCACGGGATGACATATGGCCCCTGACTATAACTATGAAAATTGATTTCTGCATAACATGCTCTGCACGCCCAATTCCTCTTTTATTTTTTAATAGTTTGGCAAACTATTTTGTCCAATTTATTATGGCTGTAAACCAATATATGGCAATCGATTTTTTTTTTGTATCTGTTAGCTGAAAATAGGGGGTCTCGTTTTGTCGTTTTTTCAACCTTTTGGACAAACATTGACAAGGATTAAAATGACTTCCATTAAAAAAATCGCAAAATATTTCGTGTAAATAATATTTCAGTAACTACCAGCTGATGAAGAGCATATAGTATGGTCGAAACATCTTGTTCATTATCATAATAAGTCAGAGTTAAAAAAAATCACATATTTTGTTTAATATAAATCCTGACTGCAACTTTAACATTTTTAAACTTGCGAACACTGTTCGCCCGAAAAAATCTTACACTTCTAAGTTTTTTAATTTTTGAACATATCCATACAAGCTTTGTGCGCACGTGCAGATCACTTTTGAACACGTTTGAACAAATGCATGTCTGCACTTTTTTTTGTGTGTGTGCAAGATTTTCAACTTGAGCGCATCTTGTGCGCACTTTCAACACATAATCTGAAATATAGGCAGCATATTCATTTTTTTTGCAGTACGTTTGGACACTTGGTAAAAAGATTATGCAAGTCAAGCTTTTCCCTTAAGAATGTTGTCGTTTTCTATCAAGCCTCACGTATTCCCTTATAAGGATTGTGCAACCATATTTGGGAATTGGAGTAAATCAGCAATGTGAAAAAAGTGATTTTTCTCGCGAAATCCCTCAATTTTGTACAGTTTTTTAGTAAAAGCATGCACAACAAGTTAGCCGATTTGGTTTTTGGTCGAAAAGAAACTTTTGAACCTAAAACAAAAACCCAGTGTATGTCACCACAGGAAGCCCAAAATCGACAACAAAAGTTTGATATGCAAATCAAACTTGCAAAAAACATTCGCGGAATTGCTAAATAGTTTGTACCGGTCCATATCGAGCTAGTTTTGATCTTCATTTGCACGAAGCATGGATAAAGTTATCTACTGAATAAAACTTATCCACTCTATTTGGGCTTTGTTTTGGAATATCTTTAGAATTTATACGCTGAATTAGGGTTTATCATGTGGATAGTGCTATCCCGGCTTCCTGCAACCAGCCCCTTGATATAGACTTAGTTAATAATAATGATATAGATGACCTGCCATGGTGCATGTTGTGATTTCCAGCGTATGATGATTGTGTTATCTGACTATCTGCTATAGACATATCCTCCATTCCTAATGGACTTGCACAACCTTGAAAAAAAATATAAATACTGAAAAATAAAGAAATTGAAATAGAATAATAAAAAAATGTTAATATAATAAGATTTAGGAAAGAATAGCAAGAGAGCACCATGCAAGAGAATGAATCATTTCATGTCCCTTTTTATATTCTTCGGCTCGGCTCGGCTCGGCTCGGCTCAGCTGGTTGTACGACGCCTGGACAGCGCTATCCATAATGATTGGATAGGGATTTATCCATCAGACCATATATACCGACCAATGGTAGAATCTTAAATCATTGATTTACTCAAATGGTCTTCATCGAAATTATATACAATCTCTTACAAGCAAGCTTCAACATTATAATGGTTATTACCAGACGAATTGACCTCTATCAATGGTATGCAAGGCTTGGTTTCTTCAGCTGGTCCATCGCAGGTCAAACCGTTGCTAAGAGGGGGAGGGTCTGTACATGTTCTTGTTCTAGTTAGTACATTAGATTGGCCGACTCCTCGTACTCCATTCCACGTTCCCCATTGAGACCACGCTCCATCTGAATAATAATAGACAAGGGTCATGTACTCATAAATCCAAGAGATATTGGAGTTCATTTAAACAATATTAGAGGGGAGAGTGGGACACGTCTGTACGAAGATACTAATCTGCTAATTTTCTACCCTAGCCTGCGTAGCCCGGCTCTTGGGGTGGGGGGAGGGGAGAAGGGAGGGGGACTGGGGAAGGGAAGAAGGGAAAGGAGAGCCTGCAAGCAACCCCCATGATTTTTGGTGGTTACGTTCGCCAGTGAACGTAAGCATCTGATTGGTTGCTTCCCTGCCAATCAAGATTCTTGACAAGAGAAATTACATTTCGACTTCCGTTCGAGACATCATTCATACAACACTGAGCAAAATGGCGACGCTAATAAAAGCTAAACCTGAGCAAGAACAAGCTGTAAACAATCTACTGAATGGCAAAGACCTCCTTGCTGATATTTGCGAACGCCGAATTTATCAAAACTTCACAACTATCAAGCATTATGATAATAACGAAGCAGTAGTTCTGTATAATATCTCCGTCACTTCAAGCAATGAACGATGTTGGTATCCTAGAATAAGATTTATCTACTCTCAATTATCGGTGATTTGAAGTCTTCCGAAGCTAAGGTGCTTTTCATTTCATTTCATTTCATTGGCTGAGCGAAGAGATTCTTTGTCGCAATTAAACTGGCACCAGCAGCTACTGCTTTGTTGTGTAACTGTTATTATCGTTCGTTTGCTTGAAGATTTTGTGGCTTCGACGAAGCAACAGTAGATTCGAAAAAGACAAGTAAATATGGTCATTAAATATCTTCAATTAGCTAATAATCTATTAAGTATAATTGTGTTTTGTAGAAAATGATAACAAATAGGTCAAACTCGTCTTTGTTTATAATTAACTGTTGTGTTCACTGTTGTGTGATTTGTTCTCTCCAGAACTATTTGCCTGATAAATCATTCAATCTTTGTTTGCTGGATTTTGAATGTAATCAAATTAATCATCAACATTGTTCCAAAAACTGGCAAAACTTTTATCAAACGAAAGCTCAAAGAATAAAGTTTTCAAATTTAACTGTTGAAATCGGATGTTAAAACGCGCATTTTCAACACGTCAAAGTGCAAAGCGTTTGTTTACATCCGGTGAAATCTGATTGGTTAAAAATATTGATATGCTAATAAAGCACTAGGTAGGCGTACACCAAAAATCATGGGGGTTGCTTGCAGGCTCTCCTTTCCCTTCTTCCCTTCCCCAGTCCCCTCCCTTCTCCCCTCCCCCCACACGAAGAGCCGGGCTACGCAGGCTATTTCTACCCCAAAGTGATATCAAGAATGCAAAATCTGTTTTGGGTTGGACGGATGGGAGGAGGGGCTGCTTAGTGGGGAATGCACTGAGGTTTTACTGCTATGACCCAGGTTCGATCCCGGTTTGGATGATATGCCATTGTCACCCAGCTGGCTCAGTTGAGCGTCGGCCCGGACTATTGTTCTGCATAGAGGTCACAGGCTTGATCCCCGTGGTGGCCGGCCAACACTCAGGGTCTTAAAGCTTAAAGTAATTGAGGATAAATTGCTGTGTTTGTAATTACATCTTCGTATGTTCAGAATTTCATGTCTTCTCGGATAATAACAATAAACCGGAGGTCCAAGGGCCCACAGTAATTGTGAAAGCTGTTGTAACGTCCCTACCCTACATTGAAGAAATAATCTAATAAACTAATATGTGAAATGAGTCTGTTCGATATGTTGTTCTCTCTCACGACACGGAGATTTTTCTTCGGGTTCCTCTGCAAATTTTTCTCCCTCATCAAATATCAATACGATGATTTGAGTGTAAAGAGGGAGTTTATCATATGTAAACAGAAATAATAACGCAAGCCAACTCAAGACAGTCCGTGGGAACACACTGGACAGTGGACGGTTAGGCTTTTATAGTAGAGAATACTCGGGTTAAAAGTGTGTGTGAATTGTTGGCTATATCATAATACCATCATAATATCATCAAGAATAGAGATGAAATCCAGAAAGGAGTTTCAAATTTGTAAAAAAAAATTGGTACTACAATACAAAGTAAAAAACCAAATCCTACTCACCATTGCAGCTGAACGTGTCCCAATCAAAGTTAGGTTTGCAAAACCTCCCCACTGCACAGGGTTTAGACAGACAAGGATTCTGGGAAGAAATGAGATTACTGGACTTAAGAGAGACTTTGCCTGAAAACCATGCAAAGAGTGATACATCAACCATGAGGGATTTCCTTGCAAATTAGTTTGGTTGTACAACTTAATAAACTAAATGCTTTGGGGTAATTTTTTTGGCTCATCAGTAAAAAACTTTTTAGTGAGAAGGATATGAATATTTCAGGTGAAAAATGGTCAAAAATACTGAAAAATGAGCGTTAAGTTTAAATGATTCTTATTTCTTTTTAAATCAATGTTTTGAATCCATATTTTCAAGATGTTTCAAAATTTATCTAATAAGCGCGCTCTGTAAATTCAATTTGCATAAGGTTAAATTTTCTAAGTTTTGTAACAGCATAAGTAACTACTATTTTTTTACTTTGGAAAAAAACGTTAAAATAGTCCTTACAAAAAAAATTATTGCTCTTATCCGGCGGGTATTTCTTTTAAACTTGCATCATATTCGTCTAGATATAACTTTGGGACAATATTTTCTGCAAAAAAAAGTTTGTAAAGTTGTGTTTTTAAAGCGAAAAATAACTGAAAACAAAGATGAATTTTCTAGCATATGAGGATGTCACGTGACATAACAGAAAACAAATATTTTACCTTATTTGAATTTGTACCTGTTTTCGTTCGATTTATAAAAGCCATCGTGTTGAAAATTTGTTAAGAAATCATGTAGAACTGATAATTTCTGCTTAGAGGGAAGGAAAATGAATACACTTGAGCTATTTGACAGCGAAATCCCATGCGTGCCTCAAACGTATATATATATATCGGTATTTATTTATATAACTTTTACATCGAGAATTCACGTCTAAGTTACATCCATTTTATTAATGATTACAAAAGTCAGCTAGAACAGGACTATACTTTGATAGAATGATGATATTATACTATTTAATCAAAGTTTTTTTTGTCTAAAAAAATTGGAAAAAGACTGAATATGCTGTGGTACTGAAGAATCACATATCAAACTGCTCGCCGGCCCAAAAATTGGTCTTAGTGAAGCTGCTTGATTAAAAAACAACAACAACCAAACTAATTAAAAGGTCGTTTGTTCCGATAAAGTAAAAGCATAACCAAAATTGAAATGACTGATGAACTAGTGATTTTACTATGCAAGTGCAACACATACAATACATGCATTTCAACACACTAATTACTTCGGCAATATATAAGATATGCTGATAGATTTCCTAAAAATTGAGCTTTGAAATCAGCCTTATTTTGCTAATCTTCCTAGAAACCGGCACAATTGTTAAAATTATAGATAATATATATATATATCTTAACTGGGTGGTTTCAAGCATAGTTGATATATATGCCACTACAAAGATGTCGATCGAACACAAATTTTCATGAAACACGAAAACTCAGTTTAGATGTACTAACCTTTAAACCTTCATAAACTTCTTTTGCTTGTCATTACGATGGTTATGCTTTCGGGAATTTGTTCGTGGTATTTCTTATCAATAGTTCTTGCAGTATTTATTTATTATTCGATAAGCTCACGTACAGCATAGTTAGTAACTATGCGTACAGCGACCGTAATGTTGTTTTTGGTGACCATATTACTGTAATTGGTTGCCGGCAAACATGATGAATGCTTCAAAATTTCTCCTTTGTCTCCGGTTCAATTTGCCATCTTTTTTAAAGTCGACCATAACAATTGTTAAACCTTCGACGTCTCAATTCAATCGAAAATGCTAGACTGTGTGAAATATATCATGACACGTCTTTTTACATTTTGCATAAATTAGAAATCGACTATGACAAACGAGACAGTACTAAAGGGACGGACCATTAGATATTTGACGGGAGGGGGGGGGGGGGGGGGGCAAAGCCTTAAACAGAGAAAAAATATCGTGCACGGCAGATGTACAAATACAAAATATCGTGCAAAGAGGAAGAAAATATCCTGCACAACCATCACATTGGAAAAAAAATATCCTGCACAACCCCCCCCCCCCCCCTCTCTAAAATATCCAATGGTACGTCCATAATCAACTCCGCTCTCTAGCTAATTCAAAACGTTATTCATTTATGGCGGTGTGCTTGGTTAGTATCTTTTCCTCCAAAAGTGGTGTTTTTAGAAGACAGGGAGATACTATTTCAGTACCCCTCAAATCATGCACAAAAAAACATTTCTGACCACTAACGCGGTTGCTAGAAATCATCCCAAGAGGGAGTCAATGAATGGGGAACTTTGCCTTTTGAGAGTTGGAATGTTTGCCCTCAACATCGAAGTCAGTTTAGACTAGGATGGCGACCAAGCTGAACATGGAAACACCCAACACATAGTTATATACATAAGCAAAAGCCAGTCATGGGTGTGTCTAAAAAGAATATCCATAGAGATATACAGGACGTGGCATATATTATGTGAAATTGGTCATGGTACGTATATTGTACTGAATTAAACTTATCAAACAATTTGAAACATTTGAAAACAAGTAAATGTCGTCAACTCATTATTCATTACATGGAATATTTCAGGAATATGTATGAAATTCTTAAAAACCCACAGAATTACCTAGGAATACTCGACTTAGCAGGTAATAAAATGAAATGAATGAAATGAACGAAATGAATGAATGAACATATGAATGAATGAAAGAATGAATGACTAAATGAATGAATAAATAAACAAACGAATGAATAAACAAATGAATGAATGAATGAATGCATAAATGAATGGATTTATGGATGAATGAATAAATGAATGGATTTATGAATGTTTGAATAAATGAATGGATTTATAAATAGCGGCGTAATTTTTAAACACCTTGATGTTGGGATACATTCCTTCAAACTGTACGAAGAATCGCAGTATGACAATGCGATGAAAATGGGCGCAAAAGTGCACATAGATTAAATCTGCCAATTAACCCAGTAAATCTAACCATACAAGGTACGACGTCTACTTCATGTGATACTGTTGACGAGGGATGGGCGTTATCCACATCCAAACAACTAAAGCGCTTTTCCCAATTCAAAAAGTGAGAAACTTTCTCCTAGGACAGTTTATAGCAGGAGAAGAAACTGGTAGAAAAGTGACGCCCCAAGAAACATCTGCGCAAATGCGTGATGCAAACGACAAGAAAGTCTTTAGAAGGTGGGAATGGCTAACTGTTCAGCAGATTACTAGCAACTTTTCTAAGTTAGCAGCAATGAAGAGGCTTGGAAAGCTACCATCATCAACTACCATTCACGAAGAGAACAATGAAGAAGAAGTGAAAGTCGTCCTCAGGACAGCTTCACGCTACAACCTACGTCAGCGCCGGTTGTTTCAAAGCCAACATTGTGAAGACCACACAAATAAGCTTTTGATTGAGCATGACTTTCTTAGGCTCTTATTTTCAATAATATTGAATAACACACTCGTTATAGCTCGCTATGCCGTGGTTTAGTGGTAGCACATCTTCCACTTACTAGTAATCGACTCCATATCCTAAATAAACGTTCATTACTTAGCTTTGGAACACTATCTGCTCTGTCATTTTATGTTTTCAATTAAGTTCTGTTGTTAGCTCCAGCTTCAGCTGTTAGTGAAGTTCGGGAATAAAAATAAAAGGAAGGCAAAAAATTCGAAAAAAAAATACAAAAATTAGGGCGAAAAAAAAAAACAACCAGTCAGAATAAAATAAAATATCCTACCATCCGCTTCCCCTCCACCCCTTTCTCCCCCCCCCCCCCCCCCACTAGCCATCCCCCGGCCCGCCCCCCTACCACACGCACAAGACAAGCAAGTATATTATGAAATAAATGAGTGAGCAATAATAAACCAATAAATAAGAAATATGGAAACAAATAAATAAGTTTATACATGTATGATGAATGAATGAATGAATTGATAAATCAAAGAATCAATGAATTAATAAATAATTGATTGAATAAATGAAAGCATAATGGATGAATGAATTAATTGATAAGTCAATGATATCTTTAAGACTTTTTTAAAATGGAACACCGATAAAAAATGTTTTTCCTTTATAACATTTCACAAATCGTATCTGCATGGGCTTCCTGTGCATTTATGTTGTCGAAAATCTTGCGGACTGGTAACGAGCTGCATGTGAGCAACCGGAGATACATTTCTGCGTTAAAAATGTCTACCATGAGAGATTTTCAAACATTAAAGTTGGTCAAAACGATATAGAATAACAAGGATTTGTGGTCTCATCCGATTGTAATCGATCGTGATGATAGCTTCAAAGCCACTTCAAAGCTTGTGTATTTATATATTTCACCAAGAGAAACAGTGAGTATTTTAAATCTGGTGGAATATATGAGTTTTGGTGTTTATTTTGGACATTTGGTCGTGATATGGTGACTTCAAATATATAAAATTGCTTTCCAATAGCAATTACACTGTATGGGCGACTAGCATTTTTCTCAAATATTCACACAATTTGTGACCCTATATTTTTCCAGTGTTATAACTTTACACAATTTTTTTTTCACAACTACATGGGTAATTATTAGAAGTTTAGAACTGTTATTGAGTTGTGTTCGAAAAACCCGCCGGATCTATGATATTCAATAATTTAGGAAGCACACTCGAAATGTCAATTTTTAACTGTCCTTACGTTAAACCTCATAATTTCTCAAAAAAATATTTTTTTGACTAGTTTTAAATATGGTTGTGTCACCAGGACAATGAAGTATATTTCTACAAATTTTGACTGGGAAATATGCTGTAGTTTCAGAGAAAATATTTCGTAAAGTTTGTGTATATTTTAAGCGAGTTTTTTCGGTCATTTCAGAAAATATTTTCGTACCCCAATAATTTCTCCGCCACTGAATATTTTTCTGAAATATTTCACACAATCAATAGTCATACTATGGTACATATCTCTGCCAAATATGAATGCAATCCGTCCAGTAGGGTGTGTCACGATTCATAGGAAGCCTGCCTGGTTCTGAGGCAAAGTCTCTCTTAAGGAAAGTACCGATCGTCTACTTATCATTGGAATTATAATTAATATGACATGATTAATAGAGTTTTTAGTATTATTTTTAATTATTTTTATTTATTTTTTGTTTGTTTGTAATATTGTTCATTTTTGATTGCGTGGAGGCTAAGTTTACTAGAGTTTTTCGTCGGTCAGGCACAAGAATGCACTAAACAATTTGAGTTAAATTTACAAAGAGCAAAACATTGAACACGTGATATATCCTCTTGATTAAATATTGATATATAAAATATTATAGATTAAGAAAACAAAGATATCAACTCACCTGTATTGGGCAATGTTCATGGCCTGGCTTGTCAACAAAGAACGTTGGTCGGCTCATGTAGTCGGCGGCATTAAGTTCACAAAGCCTTATCATGCCATCCACTTCACCCAAATTGTACGAAATGCACTTCTTGTTATTGAAACACTGGTTTTGACAGTTTTGTAAAATGGGTGTCGCCATTTTAATCGTATCAATAACGTGACCAACCAAGGTCTTGTTTTTGATGCAGTCGAGGTAGTTGAGGTCTCTACAGCCATCATTACCTGGGAAAGGCAAAGCAAAGACAAAACACGTCTGTTTTTGCGATCGAAGTGAATGAAAAACTAAAAGAAGCCAGGACTTTTCATGTTTTAGTACTTTTAACCAATTTTATAAAGTTATTTTTTAATAGTTATACATAGCATTACCTCTTCTTTGAGTTGTAAATAAATATCAATTTTAGTTTTAGTTATTTCAATCAATTGTACATAGCTCGTTAATTCAGCTCACTGCTATACAACGTAATAAACTATTATCATAAATACAGGGCAGTGGATCTTCCGTCCATTTTATTTTCATATGAAATCAAAAATTAAAATTTTAATTTTACGCACCCATTTTTTTTGTTTTTCGTGTTAAATGAAAAATAGAAAATTGATTTTTTTAATTTTAATTTTAATTTTTCATGATGCAGAAAATAATTTAAAATTATCTAGGCTTCGTCAGCTGAAGTATCGCTATTCAAATAAAAGATAATTAGGTGGTCGCCTTTGATGTTATTCTGGATGTTATTCTATTCGACGCATGTGCAAAACGCCCACTAAACTATCCCTTGGAAGTATAGTTCACAACGACTCGAATCTTCTTTTTGTAATTTTGTTAGATCTTTTCAGACTCTTTTTAAAATAATCCATGATATAGACCAGTTTCAGTAAGTAACGAAAAGACGAAAACAAAACTGTAAATTTTGACATATAATTTTTTTTCCATATTTGTGATAAACTCTAGTTAAGATTGCTTGTGAAAACTATTTATTTTAATTAATTTATTTGTTTATTTCATTTGAGTAATTAATTTTGTTGTGTAAAATGTATTTTTCGCTATTTGTTTTATCAAAAATGTCAAAACATGGTTTCATTCAAAATTCATTATCTCGAAAACTGACACGGGACTATACACATTTTTTTCCGTTTTTCAATGCAATGACCAATGTTGTGGACAAACGTTTCTAAGTAAATATATTGGTGCGATTCGTATACAAACCCTAACCATCTGTCACCCATGAACCTTAATGAAGGTAGCATTATTGATTTGCTTGTATAGAGACGAAGCAGTTGGACACAATAAATTTGAAAGAAAACACTTCATGCAACCAAGTTTAAATTTGAATGATTTTTTTAAAATATAAAATGTTCGATAAAGTCTTACGTCGCAATGTTCAAAGCCGAGAAGCCCAAGTTCAAGTCATTTTGCTTTTACTATATAGTTTTTACCTCTTAAGCTTAGTGTTATGCTTCTAGTTTCACAATAAAGATATATTTAATTTTAAAATTGAGTTTTCTTAAGTCAATTCTAATTGTTACTTGGTTAATAATTTCAAATTGGTTTGATAATTTTTTTCCTTACTTTTTTCATGCAATTGGCTGTGTGCTCTTCATAAGGTTTGTTTTCGACATTCGACCAATTTTGTTGTCTCTGTTTTTTTGTTTTTTTTTGGGGGGGGGGATTTTTTTCGTTTAGTTTTCATTACATGTGTGAAATCCATACGTGTTTATACTGATATTTGTAGCGGATGGCAGCTTAACATATTATATCATTCAATACATTTGTGCAAATTAAAGATGTTGAAGCCGAAATGAGTGTTTCATCAAGGAAAAAAAGCGAGACACTTAATATGAAAGCATGCAATAAATAAGATCATATAATACTACCTTTAACTTTGTAAATCCAGTTGAAGAAGGTAGACGAAGCAAGAAGAAAGCTAAAACAACTCAGCCTGACTAAACACATTGTTTATCTACTATCAATTAATACAAGAATTCTTTGTGATATAATCATGTTTAACTTTTATTAATAATTCAAGGCAGATTCCAACAGTATTTGAATAGCAGTACCTTTCATTATAGGTAGCCATTATAGGTAGACATTATTACCAAGCTTTTTCGAAGCTTTCGGAGAGTATCCTACATCGTCAATGTTTGAAAACAATGAAATCGAGAGCGAGATAAATTCAAACTTAGAGAACACTGTAACTAATAGAAAAAACAACACTGAAAGTAAAATGGTTAGATATGCTTGACGATGATGATGGAGAATACTCTACAAAAGCTTGGTAATAATGTAATTTTTACGTAGTCGAAACAAAGATTGTATTACTATGAACCCTAAGTACAACAATTTACTTCATTCTAGAGTCTTTGTATAAATATATATCGAATAGTAATAACTTTGCATGCTACGAAGCAACATCTGTTCAATCATGTGAGCAAAATGGTCCAAGGAATTGCACCTGTTAGTAAGAAAGTTGGTTCCCCTTGAACTCTCAAGCACCAGAGTCACATCTGGGACGCATATTCAACACACATAAGAAATTATGCGCATGATCAGAATGACCACAAGTCAATTTTATAACTCTGATTTTTCAAAATCGTATTTGACCGGCATTTTTTAATCGTGAATTTTAATTTGATGTCGGCAATTTGTATTTGATGTAAGCTATTTTATTTTGATGTGGGGTATTTTATTTTGATGTGAGCTATTTGAATTTGATGCGGGATATATTAATATGATGTGAGCTATTTGAATTTGATGCGGGATATTTTAATATGATGGGAGCTATTTGAATTTGATGCGGGATATTTTAATTTGATATGAGCTATTTGAATTTGATGCGCGCGGGATATTTTAATTTGATGTGAGCTATATGAACTTGATGTGAGCTATTTGTATTTGATGTGAGCTATTTGAATTTGATGTGGGGTATTTTGATTTGATGTGAGCTATTTGAATTTGATGTGGGATATTTGAATTTGATGTGAGCTATTTGAATTTGATGTGAGCTATTTGAATTTGATGCGGGATATTTAATGAGATGTGAGCTATTTGAATTTGATGTGAGCTATTTGAATTTTATTTGGGATATTTTAATTTGATGTGAGCTATATGAATTTGATGTGGGATATTTTATTTTGATGTGATCTTTTTTATTTTGATGTTGGCCACCGTACAATTCAGTAAACACAATTCTAAAACTCGAATTTTCTCGAATTTTTTATGGAAAAACATAAACATACTTTTGGAATTTTAGAAGCAATTTATAAAATTTGTGTTTTATCGAAGCTATAGATACGCGGCTTCGCCTTGTATCTATATACTCATTTTCATTTTGTAAAGACTACATAAAGCCTTTGTCATTTTTATCCTCCCCGCCCATGCAAAAATTAACTAAATATTGACAGACAATGAGCTGCCGAAAAACAAAAGCAAATAAAACCGCTTAAAAAGTAATAACACAGGAAGCCCGAGCCAAGATGCGGCTGATTTGTACTTGCACGTCGCGTTATATTAAGTTATTGTCTCAGTTATTATATATTTCCATCCTTTTGCGTCCGAAACGTCAGTTTTCAACACAACTTCACGGTGATTCAGGTTACACACTTACCATACTAGTACATCATGGTTTGATTCAATTAAAAAAAAACGGACTGATTGGCTACCAGCTTAGACGTTACTTTTCAATATATCTTTACGGTACACTTGCATTGATACGTACGTCATAGTTCGAATCAAATAATAAACGGAATATGATTGGCTATAAGCTTGCTGGCATCTAAGGTCAAATAATTTGATATTGTTTACAGTCATTTAGATATATGAGATGCTGTGTTGTTTTGTTTCTATTTTTAGCAGTCACATGATAGACATGTGACCAGGAAATCACGTGATTCTACACCGGCCACACCTCTTTGTGTACCCTTATCTGCATATTTGTCATACCATAGATGACATAAACGCTTGACATCTATGTCTGTATTTGGGATATGTTCACTAAGAAGGAACGAATGGAATGCCGTGTGTATGTGAGCGCATGACTTGCTGTAGTGAACCGCTGGTCAAGAGGAATATCTGTAAAAAGTAAAATGGCTTGGATCGAACTCTCAAACAACTAGTAACAAATTCCCAAATTTTTTTAGTGGTCACCAACAGTTTTTTTTTTTGTTCAGTCCATCTGTTGTTTATTTTATCTTTTGTCTTTTAATCTTTTTTTTATGTTGCATTCGAAAGCAAGGGATACCACGCAACAAGCTGTAGACTTAAAATAAATTGACCAAATTTGCTATTAATGTTGTCCTCTTTTGACGCATTTTGAAACAAACTAGGTAGTCGATTCAGTTCCTCATTAATTGTGGGTTCTTCACATGCTATCTTTAGTGTGACAAGTTACGAAGGGGTAAACAATGATGTACTGTAATAAAACGACGCCTTTCTACATCTTAATTGCAGAATATAAATGACTGTTAAAAGCAGAAATAATTAAAATTAGAAGGGACAACCAATGTTTAAGTTTCAGTTTGCTGAGTATTAAATATCGATACATACTTACACAAGGGTCTGCTAGTACAAAGAAAAATGACGTTTCGATCTTACATGTTACACTAAAGATCTGATGAAGCAAATACCACAAACCACAAATTAACAAGAAACTTCATCGCTTATTCAGTAGCCTTTTCAACATAGTTTTAGTTTCAAACTAAACTCTTGGTAAACTTCCCAGCTCGGTGATGAACAAGACAATTGCGGCTCACCGCTTTGCGGTTTTTGCAGTTTACTCGTAACTACGCTAGTTCAAAATAGTATCATATCATCACTCGAAACACTCCTCAGTCACCAGGACAATCACGACAATTCAGACAATCAGTTAAAACAGACTTTATTAACTCGTGCTTCGATTACTTGTTTCAGTGTGTTTGGAGACGGACAAAGCGTGTGAAGCAAACATTGTGATTTTGATTTTTCTGAAGTGATGGTTAGTGTTTTAGCTCATACAATAGTTACGGCTCTGAGAGAGAAACGAGTGTTAATAACTTGCAAACGACAAGACAATCAGGCACAAAACACGTGCAGTAACTCCAACTGTTAATTGCCTTGCATTGTTGCAGTGTAATAGTTGGATGTGTTAACGCTGTTTGGAGAGAGAGAATATAATTACTTTAACTTCTCTGTTATAACCACAGCACTGAAACAAACCTACGAATCGTTCCAGAATTACACACAGTTTCAGTTCAACATTGAGAGCCGGTTACAAGCTGGCACTAGTTGACAAGTTGTCTGAGCATTTTTACACCAATATAGCGCTTTTACGTTACAAACTCATCTTTTCAGCCATTACGTTCATTGAATTGATAAAATAATGATTTATTGATATGTAATTGCATTCAGTATTCAATACAATATACGAGTCAGTAAAAAGGTAGAAGTCCAAGTCACTGCGCGCAGGTGCCTATATGGTTTTAATATAATCAAGGTGTACTTCATCTGAACAACGTCAGCTAACATGGGTGCCAATACTTAACTCTGCATGTGATTCACGAAGTCTTTCTCATAAAGTCCTGCTATCATTGATCAAGCCAAGATTGCCAATTATAACGCGAATGATATTAGTACGTGCTGAGGCATTTCGTATGCCGTTTTCAATTAATTTGCTTCTAAAACACAGCCTCTGCATCTCATGCTAACTAGGGTAGAATTTTACAGCTGTAGCAAGCGGGCAAATGTCATGTGTTCTTCGCATTCATACTAGTCTTAATACAGAAAAAAAACACGCTGGTGCAAAACTAATGCATAGATATATAAGAACCATGTGGCATCACTTCAAATATCTAGGAACATATAGTATATACCTGGTTTATATATTGTGTTTTTAAAATAAAATCAAACAGTATGATAAATATAGCCCTTGCACATTGGACCAGTGCAACAAATTGAAAAATTATTCATGATTACATTCAGAGCAAAGATGATGCTTTGCAGATGGGCGTAGAAATTTTGATAACTGTATAAAAAAAACTACAACGAACACTATAATACACTTAATCTCGAAAATGAGCTGATTCTGAACTATTGTCATACAGCAGAATGATCGGCAAAGAGCTTTTGCAAGTGCAGTGTTAAACACAAACTCGAATTGCCTTAAAGAAGTCATATTTTCTGCAAGTTTTGCTGTTCAAAATCCATTAAGATTAAAATCCATGAAAAGCATATGCATGCTGTTTAACGTCACTGGAATTTCAAGACTTCAGACTAATATATTGACTTGCAATGTTAGACTTAAAGCGAATTAAAATCTATTGATGATCAGTAAAAACGGTTCTACAAGGCGTGGGAATTGGGTATAGGATGCATACTGTTACACACAAATATTATAGAGACTCTCGATACAATGCCAAATGAAAAATATATCATGTAAAAATAGATCTTAGTAAGCATGTAAGCGAAGTTTTAATTTGCAAATAGATAACTTTGAAAAACATCTGCAGTTATGGAGAAAACGTTATGTATTCTTCCAACATTCTTGGTAAAATTTTGAGTACATGATTTTAGTACTTTCAGGTAGAGAATAATACCAAAAATAGCACATGATAAAAATGTTTTGAAAGGATATATGATTAAAACGTATAAGCTCAGAATGTAGTCATTATAACTAATATTGAAACTGATTTGAAAGAGAAGCCTTTTCTGAAATGATATTTTAATTCAAGTTGAGATATACAAATCATAAGAACTTGTAATCATAAAGCAAATAGAAATATGCAGGCGATGGCGTGAATGATCGACTTTACTATGGACATCATTATGACCATATATTTGTGATTGACTATTTTTCTATGGCTACTATCTATAGATAATAACTTAATAATCAAGAAAATACTTATTTGACAAGTTGACTACGTATAGCTTTTCAGTTATTTCAATCAATAGGTACGCAATACAAGTTTTAATTTAATATGTATATAGTTGTAAACAATCAAAAAGAAATACAAAATTAAACTCTGTCGTTGCCATTGGCTTCTGCCTAGCTTTTCTTTTGAAGTAAACGTTAATACTACTTACTATAGCTTGGATTCAAGTAAATACAAGCTTGAAAGTCGTCCACAAAATCAAGAAGTTAAAGAATTCCAAGTTGAATAAAATACTAGTCCCGATGCATAACAGCGCCAGATTCAGTTCGATTGCCATGATTATTACATATTTCTCAGACAACATCGCAACTTCAACCATAGGACAAAGAGTATTTCAATCCATTTACTGAATGTGATCAAAATTGGCTTCAAAAACACATATCTGCTGGTTAACCTCGATAAAACAGTTGAAGATGAAGTGAAGCTGTAGTTGAAGCCAGTTTTTCTAATCTTTTCTCATCAGCGCGTTGCCTCGACAAGTCTCACGCCCACCAGCTTCTTAGCACAAGCCATTCGTATAGAACTATCAACGTGGTTCATTCTTAAGCTAATTTGAAACACAATTATTGTATTTACGATGTCTAGAGAATATAAAGTTGTTTTTGTGTAGTGAAACCTTCTCGAGTGGACGTGCTACCACGCTTTCCGTTAGAGCCGTTTTCGTCACATCCCGTATTCAACCAAAGCATAAACGTGCCGTCTGTCGAATTTGACAGAGATTTGCTTCATCTCCGGAATAAAACTACCAAAGAAAATAATAGAAAACATCACTTTTATTCATGAGTTAGACAAACATTGATTTATAAACATGGAATTCAACTTTGTCGCTTTTCGACAAGTAGCCGGACGACAACGCGGGACACTTAGTTCAATTTTATTTTCATGAATTAATGTTTCTATAAAGTATTTCCAAAACGTATAACGTAATTCATGGAAATTCAGCAATTGTTAAATTTGGAAAATATTTGCCAAAATAGTTTTCTTCAAAGCCAAGTAGCGTGACAGCAGCACTGACGCCATCTTGACTTTTCTTGCATGAATGGCGTGCTTCGTTAACTTTGAGTGCCAAAGCTGAATCACTCAACTACATATAACAGCCATGCTTTCAGTCAATAAAATATATTTTTTTGTTATAACGTTTTGAAAGATTTCCAAGTCCCAGTTTGGCGAAGAAACTGTCACCAAAATGCAGCATGACTTGGGCAGTTTGCCGAATGTAAAAATTGCACAGGAAACAGCGGTTCCTGAAGCGACATCTCTGTAAACCCGGCTTTACATACTGCGATTTGATTGATTTGTACAAGATAATAACATATCATTAGAGCCGACTTCTTGCGAGGAAAGTTTTCTGTCAAAATGGAGAATTTACTTAGCTTCGTGTCAATAAAAATATTCCGCGCATTGTTGTTCGAATGATTTGATTTGGCTACGAGCCTTTCAGGTCAAAAAACAATGTCATGCCATGAACAATGTTTCATTTTACTGTCCCGGGTTTTGCTAATTAATACTTAAATATTATCATAACAGATCTTTTCTTCAATATCGAGAATTAATAGTTTTTTTTAAAGAAATTAACGACAGTTCTCAAAAAAGCTGACTATCTGACAATCATTTTGATAACTCACAGCCCACACAGTATTCTAAAGTGCCGGACGGATTCATACAGATATTAGAAAATAGATGTTAAAAACATAATGATTATGATGACTAACTTTATTTCAATAACTTATAGGCTGACACATGTGCCTTTTTAATCGGGGAAGACAAGATTGTGAAAACAAATATATAATCCAAACTGTAGCAACAAAAGCGCTGAAGGCTGAAAAAATGTATAGTTTTGAGTTACTGTTAGTTTAGTTTCGTAGATCTTCGTCAGCATTAAAGATCAATAGACCTATTGTTTCGCGTATTGTTGATGCGAAAAGTATCCAAACAGTGTCGTTAATTAAAACGCACGAGCTGAAAACGATATATTTGACTAAACGCAAGCATAAAAGATAAAAGTTATCAATTGCGGACCCAGGGGAGTTCCATGGGTTCCACAGAATCCCCCTTGAGCAACGTGCGGCTAAAGAATTGTAAAGCGTTTTGAGACTTTGTAAAATGCGCTAGATAACAACATTAACATTACATTGCCTTTGTTACAGTACGGGCGGTACCGTTTCCTACTCAATACGCAAATGACTCTTTAGAAAATGTGAAACCAAAATGGAACGTTAACCCTCTTTTGGAACATCCTGGATCCGCCACTGTAAGATAAAGAACGCGGAAGAGAAGAGAAGAGAAGAGAAGATAAGATAAGAGAAGAGAAGAGAACTACTTAATAGATGGCGCGGAAATGGGAGGATAAAAGCGTTGACTAACGCCCGTCTGAATGGTCCAATATAACAAGCGTTTATAGTAAAAGTGAAATGGACACTCCAAGCACAGACTCACAGACCACAACAGCTAACCACAACATTTCCTTCTATTGTTAGAGTGATACTGTCTCGTACACTCGTACTGGATAGCCCCGCGTAAAACGTTTAGCTCAATGTATCCGTTATAATTCGATTAGCAAACGATTGCTAATCTATCTTGTTGGTAATAGTGCTCCGCCTTCAGAGCCATTGATTTTAATTGTTTCGACTTCTTTCTCGTTAGCAATAAGAAGCAACAGTTTCTGTTTGACAAAGTCTTAGCCTAATTTGTGCGTAAAATTTAGTGGAGCAAACAGCACGCGTCCCTTAAAACCTTCCCATAAATCATTGCGTCGTACCCAGTCTCCCAGTCTCTTGCGCAATTTCGAAATGGCCAATTGTGTTTTTCACACACAGAGACTCCATATTTTCAAGGGCTATTGATAAACAAAAAATATATTACACATTTTGAAGACAAGGCTGTGTTGAAGAGAACTCGAAACTGAACTGTTGTAGTTGCTTTTGGAAACAACGTTAATTGAATTAAAACGAATTCATTGTAAATATTATGATCGTTTTTCTTGTCAACACATAATTGACCAATCCATTAACCATCTCCCCCAACTTAAAAAAATGTTTTTCGTGTCATTCATAAAGGCCGGTACACAAGGGGGAGCTTGCTCCTGAAACACGTTCATGCAGCGGTTTTGCTCCTGCATGGAGATTGCTCCCTCATATTAAATCAGTTTGATATGAGGGAGCAAAATCAGGGAGTAAACGTTTGTGTGCAACATATTTTTTTGCGTAAAACCGTTGGTACACACGAGGGAGCTTGCTTTTGGAGTATGTTGCGGAAGCGTATTGCGGGGGCATGCTGATCCCTCGTGTGTAGCGCGGGCCTTAAGACCTCTAGGCCACACGTAATTGTTATGTGGGTGGAAGGCAGATGCGTTTCATCGAATTGTACATTTTCTAAAAAGGAGCTGTGAATTTGAACACATGTGTCCTTGATTGTAGATTAGTTAGGAAATGATATGATCGATGTACTGTTATATGCATACAAAATGCTTCAGCATCCAAGAGAAAGTATCAGCATATATAACACACTGATTTTGTTCTGCATACATGAGTACAGGTTAGATTCACCTCTAACGATTTCGATTCCAGTTGGAAAAGTATGATGGAACATTGCTTTCGAATTTGAAAGACCGAAGGGACTTCAATTACTTCATTTATCTGGCAAATTGCATAAAATAGCAGAGAAAATGCAAGCTTGAGGGAATAGAAATAATGAAAGACAAAGTTATATAGAGCCAACACAGGAAAGCCATGAAATAAATACAAACTAAATGCTAACAAATAGTTATCAAATAGCTACAATTTGTAAATATTTAGTTTGGTTTCATTACATAGTTTTCCTGTGTATGCTCTATATGCCTTTCTTTGTCTTTTATTTTGGTTCACAAAGTACAATATCATTGTTGTCGTCTTTGGGATGAAATGTTATATTTGTATCAACTGTAAAACCACACATTTGTTTTTGGTTGGGTTGGTTTTCCGGATTGTTAGCATGCATCTTTACGCAAACTAGAAAATTTGTGCGTTTACTTTGTGCCTATATTGGTTTGTGCTCATTTGTTGGTTGGATCGTATAGGCAAGGGGAAAAAGTTTAGTTTTTCTTCTTTTTCTCCTTTGAACTAAAGAACAAATAATTAACAGGATGTAAATGCTATGTGATTTTGATAAAAATGACCACAATTCTATCAAACAAAAACAGGGTATTTCACGAAAAAAATTAGCAAAATCAGACAAGAAGAAGCCGGAGGACTGAGGAGAAGAATGAACTATCAATCAGGAGTCCATCCTTCTCTATAACCAATACTACCAATGAACGATTTTTTTTGTATACCATTCAATAGATTGTGATATTAGCTATGAAGGCATTATTTTCATACTACTTTATCAGCCCCAGAATTGTGTGTGTGTGTGTGTGTGTGTGTGTGTGTGGGGAGGGGGGGGGGGGGGGGGGGGTGGGGTGCAGGGGGGTTTGCACTATCCTCAGGAGGGGGTTGACTACCCAGTATTCATGAAAAAGTGTTGACATTTTGCAACGGCTTAAAATCTCAATTAGATTGCTAAAGTTTATCGCTTTTCCTTTCATGATTTTCTGGCGACGGTCTAGGACATGCCTATAAACTTGAGTAAACTTGACGGCTTAGTCATTAACATCGTTATAAATAATGCACCCTCTAATATTTCCTGAATCTTCAAAACGTCTTTCATGGATGAGAGATGTCAGACATAACAAACATATCATATTTTTAGCAACATTTTCTGAGAGCATATATTTAAAAATAACAATAAAAAATTATAGATATTTGTGGATGGGCGTGGCTGGCCCAAAACGATTTTAACCTTGCCTTCCACTCATGCACAAAATCACGGATTAGTCCATATCGTTAGCACAAAAAAATCAGCGTTATTTACCAAGATTTGATTATAGCCCTCTACATATCAATAAAAAAAGTTATATGACGGTATTTAAGGTATTAAAACTGACATCATTTGGACTCGTTTTGACCTCGACGAGTTTCCGGATACCTGGGATGCTTGACATACTCTCATGTTCCAGTTAAGATTTGCATATTGTTTTGTTATGTATATTTGATCTAGACTTGTTTTCCAAAGATCCTACAAATAAAGTGTGACATTTTAGAGTTTGATAAGATTTAGTAAAGTGTACTGAAAACCGCGAAAAACCGCCAGAAAGTGTGAGCGTCAAGTGTGTCAGTATGGTGATTAATATTTAACGTTTTTTTTGAAAAACACTCTAAAGATAAGATCCTTATTAATACAAAGTGCATTTCAAAAGCTAGTGTGCAATACACCAACCAAATACACAAAATAATAATTAGTTGATGGAAATGCAAGCTATAAAGTTTAAAATTAGTGTTTAATGTCTTGTTTGGACATGTTTCTATCCAATATTATTCCGTTATTCCGAGAATTGCGATAATTTGTGTTCTTTGACACTCCTTGCATACTTCGCATTAGCACTATTCTATTCGTTCTTGTTGAGTCAATGACTCTTATACCATGACATTGAAGACCATGTACTTGAACACAACAGCTTACTGTCAATATTGGAGGAAATACTCCACATTAAATGTTACGAATTTAGAATGCAATTGATAATGGTGTTTTTTAGGGTGAAAAGAAGTTATTTTGTTATGGCAAATAAAACCTGAATTGGAATGGAATGTGTTTATTTTTTAATTCAGACCAATTTTAGTCATTCATTAATTCATTTATATCTATCCAAAGATTAATTGATTCAGATTAATTGATTTATTAATCATTCGTTCATTTATTTATCCACCATCCATTGACAAATTGACAGATTGATTGATTCGTTCGTTTTTTTTTTTTGTTTTTTTTTTTTGCTCGTTCATTCATTCATTTATTCTTTCTTTCTTCGATACCAATTTCATCGACTCATCTCCTCAATCAAATCCTGTATGTTATATTTTTTGTCTTTCTAGATAAGCTTAAAACAATGTCAGGAAATCAAAGTTTTATCGTCTAAAATTGTGGACTTGTTAATAGTGATAATGAGGGTGGCGAGCCTTCCCACGCTTGTTATCGAGACCATATGCCTGTGATGGGGGCGGAAGTCTAGTACATAAATGATTAAAAAAGACTGACATACAATGCAATCATTTCCTTCTTAGAGACGAAAAAACATTTTGATGTTAAGTTTTAATTTGAGTTGCATGTTTTGTTGTTTGATTTATTTTAAGCTATGCATGTTCACGCAAAAAAAGGATAAAATTCCACTGTAAAATGAGTTATTTTGGTCACGTTTTCGGAACAAAAGTTGAGTTGCGGCATAGTGTACTCCTGGCCTTGCTACCATTCATTTGTAATTCTGATTCGTGATATTATTTATACATTTATTCATCCACTGTTACTTTATCTAATAATAATAATTGAGATTTATAAAGCGCCTAAATCCATTTGGTTCAAATGGTGTTGAGTCAGGATAGCCTTTAACACAGGAATTCTTAGGCTCTTCACGAAAATTCTCTAGGAATGCCTAAGGGCTAGGATAAATGTAGTGAGTGTCCATCAAAAATAACCCATGTGGATGAGATGTGTAAAAAATTAGTTTTATTCATTCATTTATTTCAGATTTATTTGTTTATTTATTAATTTTTGGAGAACGCTGGATTTGGAAGTGTTGGAATTTTGAACATGTTCTATGTTTTAATGTTTTTAGATATTTTTGGGACAATTGATTTTATTTTTTATGAAAAATTGTTTATCCGTTCATTACACACATTCGTAAGTCATTTTGGCCATGTTCACACCCAAATGTGTTTGGAAACGGCTGTAGATTTTATTTCCGAAAAAATCGCATCCCTTTAAAACGTTTTGTAGTCGTTTTATCTCGTTCACACGAATACACACACAAAACAAACGTTGATATGTCCTATAGAAATACAAGAAAAACGAAATAACAACTTATAGATTCTTGCATTGTATTTTAAATTCTTGTCAATTTTCAAATTTTTCGCGCTAAGTTGTTCTTACAGCAGCTTTCTCGTCCCTACTCATCGGGATTCTCACACCAATTTTTTTCTCATCTCTCGTTAAACGAAATCAATACCGTGTTCGGTTAAAATATTCAATCTGCATAACTTGTAACAATGGTATATATTTTTGCTTATAGAGGAAAGTGACTTGTCTTTTTGGTGTACCCCAAGGGATGATATTGTGTCTTTTTTTATTTAACGCAATAGGTGTGTGTTAAATAGCCAATGTAAGAGTAGTGAGGGCGAGAGACATTATCCTCAATTAGTATAAATACTAGGAAACCTTGAGATAATTTATAAAGAAAATGATACGCAATTATCAAAAACGTTGGTAGTCCTTTCAGCTTGAAGATAATCTCACAGGAAGGCGACGGTACGCACTTTCCCTCATATAAAAACGTGCAATATGCTGGAGATGCGACAAAAGAACTTTACAATTCAAAATGTAGAATTTTGAGCATCCGTCCCTCACCACCACTACCATTAAATCATCAGTTTTACCACAACCATCTTTGTCGTCGGGTTAACTTCACTGCCACTAATGTCACCACATCTACCATCTACCATCATTATCATCTCGTCATCACCTCTCGATCGTACAATGCTTGGGATTGCACAAAAATAACAATGACTGATAGGAGAAAAACCAAGAAAGTTACCAATGTGTCGAACAATACACTTTGTTTGTCGTAATCCAAGCTTTGTTTTTTGTCGTTTTAAGACTAGTTTCCATACAGTCGCGCACGGTCTCCGGGTAGCTGAAATTACTGATGCTAGGATCGTTCACGATCACTGTCAATTGTTTGCATGTGTTTCGATCGCTGAAAAGTTAGTTTCCATATAATCGCTGACGATCGCCGACATCGTTTTCAGCGACCCGGCGATCTTGAGCGCGATTATATGGCAATCAGGCTTAAAGCTAGTCCATATGCGTCTTTTCGCACACGGTTTTTGTCTGTTCATCATTTACGGTTTTCATGTCATATTACATAGGAGCACATGCATAACACCCGCGTTTATATGGATAAACACAACACACAATTTAGTAATGAGATCATTTAGAGTTTATTTGTAATAATTTTGACGATTTCAACCGTCCTGCAGCCTTTATAATCACAAAAAGGTTTATGGGTATGCGTTGATAAAAACAACGGTTTAAGTCCCAATTTAAACCCGAAATCAATGTTTACATAGTTTTATTTGATTAAATACAAGTTGTCTCCCTGACTCGATAGCCCCTTTCAGATACATCTCACGAGTGAATACCAAGAGAGGGGATTTAACGTTTAACTTATGCTGTGAATAATTGTTTTAAAGCGTAATTATATAGTGCAAAACGCATCACTTGTAGCCTGGGCACTCGCCCCCGTCGCCTCCCAGTTACTTAACGGGAAGAGCAAGGGTGTGGCAGTATACAAGCTACATACACAGTTATAACAGTTTTAAAGTTTACATCTAGTTTATACTTAATACTAATCGCTAATGTCTATTTTTGTGTCGAAGAGAAAATATACATTTCCGTTATAATTGTGGTTTATAGTTCAGCATTTTTGGTTAAATTATTCGACAAGTTGATACAGTTGTAATTTTGACTTTACGCAGTTCTTAGGCTATTTACGATCGAACTTTCTTATTTACGCTCAAGTATCATTTATGGTTAAGTTGAAGATTGCTAAAGCTCTGTTCGTAGCATCGAAGCTCCAATTTTCTCCGAAGATAGCGTGCGCAAACACACGCCGTTCATGGAAGCGCTGACACGCTCTGCTGTAACGTTCTGTAGACGTAATTATCACGATTTTCAAAGTACCATTTTAAGAAATGCTCTACATAAACGCGATTTAAATTTTATACATGTTGTTTAGCAGTATGTTGTTCATTAGTTTACAGCTTTCCATAAACGGTATGACTGTTTTTATATTTTCAAGCGCAATATCGCCACTTTTACAAACAACTGTAAAGCAACAACTTCTTGAATTTGAATTTTTAATCAAAGCGCATGCTTTTCTCTAACTGGAACTTAGATCAATTTACATCGAATAAAATAACCTTTCAAATAACTTTTGAAGCTTAATAAATAACTCGTTAATATATATAAAGATACCTTTGATCATCTTCGATATCTTCTATGCAATTTACAATAAAATCGAGGCATTTTGTACCTATTTCAATCTATTTAGTTAATTTTACTCATCCTTCGTTATATTACTGCCTCGAAACCCAAGTTGTATCTTGGGAAATAAATAATATTTGCTTTTTTACACTTTAAAACGTATTTGGATGTTTGCGTTTGATGTCATTGTTTGTGTTTTAAATTAATAAGGCATCGTCTGCCCTCGTACCTCTATTTTCTACGAACGCCATGATCTATTCAGTCCTACAAAACCGAACTTTGGATTTAAAGATCATCAGCATTTGAATAAGTTTTAGGGAACTTGCTTTTTCCTGAACTCTATTTCATAGATTGTTGTTGTCTCACGATTTTCGACGAAAAAATGTGTACACTTTTGAACATACTTTGAACATGTTCCTCTTTCAGCATTATAACTCTCTCGTGGTTTTTCCAACGAATATACGACTTACGAATTCCAAGAAATGAAATACTCCAGTCTCAATAACGATTTGAAGGGGATTGAAGCATTTCAAAAGCGCACATTTTTTGTCGATATCTAGACTTTCCATAGCCCGAGAAAATAGACTAATCCCTCGCAAAAGAATTGCTATTTTCTCAGGATATACTTCCAAAGGTTCCTCAAACCTTTTACCATATCTAGGACCTATGTCTAGTTCGCTTATGGCGAAATAAAATTAACTTCTAAGACGATATAAAGCTATGAATAGTGAGCTAGTAAGGCCGCCATACTTTAGGCGATGCTGAGCGTCCATTTCGTTCTGTTAACACTCCTTCGGTGTTATTATTGACATGATCAGCGATTCCTTGACTCATAACATGATTTGAGATGTCAGTAACACCATCTACTGGTTCTTGTTTTAGCGCGAGATTTTGGTCCTCCGATCTTGGAGGAGTTGGGAATCCGGAGAACGTGTTCAGGCCTTGAGCCATTGATGACACACCCATGCCCTGACTCATCATCGGTAACATGCCTCCACGTCCCATCGGGAACGTCATTCCGTTTGGCGGCCCATCTGGAACGGATGAATACGTCGGTTGAGATAACTGCATGTTTGATTTTTGTGTTGTCATAGGTTGTTGTGGGATGTATGTCTGTGGTCGGTAGGTAAGCCCGTTGTTAACGACACCATTGTTGACTGTTGAGTTAATTGTGCTCATGAATTGGCCATTTACTAGACCGTTCATGGTTCCCATCGGCGATCCGTTAAGCTGCTGACACGCCGCTTGCAGCATTCCGTTCGGTTCCATTTGACTGGGCGGACACATCTGATTAAACGAGTTTATTCCAGAACTTGTGGTCGTTACTTGTGCTGACGACGTCGTTTGGTTTGTTGTTGATCTGAATGGGAACTGAGGCATGGTTTGGAATCGAGGGTCGGGGTAAACATGTGGTAACGCCTGCATGTTTGCAGTCGTATTTTGTAGATTAACTGTTTGTGTAGGTTTGGGTAATTGTAATGGGTTTTGTTGTAGCTGTGCGAGTGGCGAAAAGTTCATTGTGGCGTCTGGTTGCGGTGCGGGAATTAGTCCTGGAAAGCTGTGGTAGCCCCATGAAGATGGTGTTCGCATTTGATTAGGATCTAAAAAAAATTGATAAAGAAATTATAAGGTTACCATGTGGTGAGTCAATTTATCGCAGACAAAAACCGCGATTTTGTAGTCGTGCTTGCAGACTTTGTACGGAAGTATGTTGATTGGATTACTGATATAAAAGTTGTTTTATATCTGTTCACTATGGATTCTCGTTTTTATTCTTTTTTTCGTCATAAAGTAACAAACTAACAAAATAAAACATAATTCAACGTCCAAATAATAACGAAGAGTTTCTTGAATCATGTCGTCGAAAATTGCAGCTAACCAAAAATGCGAATAAAATAATTGAAAAGGGAAAACCAGAAAACTCCTATATAATAAAACTATAAAACTATATATCACTTTAAGAACGATTTTTGTCCTAAACTGTTGCGCTATCAGAATTAATTGTCATAAAAGAATATATCAAATAAAAACCAAATATAATCAGCAACATGAAATTAGTTCAAAGTACTTTTGGAGTAGTATGTTTGTTCTGATTGTTGCGTTTGGAAATTAGCATGATTTTGGAAACTGACGCATTTTTAACATTTCAATGCATCAAAAGTATTTCCACGAAATAAAACGAATTGAAGAGCGATGAAAAACTTTTGAAAGGATTTCAGTTTTTTGGTTTTAAGATATTGTCGATGTTGCGCAAAGCTGGTTCGGCTTTTGCACGGGCAAAAACCAAACAATTCAATTATACGGCCATAACACTAACCATTCGGTAACAAGTGAATTCATGTGAAAATTAGAAAAAAAAACTCAACTAATTTACCAAAAATACTGCTATAGATTCAAGAAATAAAATACAACTATAGTTTTTCTTTCAAATGGTTTACATTTTGGTGGGCAATATGCATGGTTTTTCTTTCAAATAATATACATTTTGGTTGGCCAATGTTATGGTTGAAATTCAGTCATTTTGGCCCTAAAAAATCACAAAAGTGGCATTCTTAGGAGAAAAGTCGCGCGAAATTGACGGAGCGGACGCGCGCTAGTTATAGTTTTTGGCGGGAAAAATCTCACAGACTTGCTAGTAAAGAAAGACTTGGAAATATCAGTACTTTGGCGATGCTAGTATTTTCGTTTGAGAAGAATGGCGCGAATTGGGCAGTGCGGACGAAAACGTAATTGGTGGCAATAAAATGTTGAAAACGTGCGTTTTCTACATTGTGCAATATCTTTGGATTGCCGAAAACATGAGGTTTTTTACGCAATGTCATCCACTCAAAAAGAAATTTAAGATGCTTCTAAGATAAAGATTATATCAAGAAGAGTTCAAAGCCCGAACAAAGCATGTTTTCATTCACAAACAATGGTGAAAACAGCACAAGAAAGAAGATACTTGCAAACTGAGCTTAGAAAGCTAATTTAAGATTTCTTTTTCTATTTTGATACATCAATCGTTTTGACATAAAAGTCGTTTTATTTAAGGATATATCAGTTTTCGGTAAATTGAGCTAAAATTGTTTTAAAACAAAACTAGAGTCCAAACGAATTTGGCCAATTTTCACTCCGTGTGTTTTCACAGCCATTCTCAAAGATGCTTTCGTAGATAAACATCCTTTTTAATTCAAAAACCGATAAACTGATAAAATACATAAATGAGTTGTCAAAAATAGGTTAAAAAGTCTTTTCCTTATCATTTATACAAATTGCGAGTTAACAAACAACATTTTACTGAAAAATACTTGATTTTATGACCTAATTTTGGAGGGAAAAAAAATTTGATATCAACAAATTGTCAAAAAATAATGCGAAATCGTTCTGTTTTGTTTTTACTTACAAATTGTCAGAAATCACACACAAGATCAAATAAAAAAATGATTTTCTTTCAGGTTTAGGTGAAGGAATTCACTGTTTATGTTTGATTTTCAATAATCAAATATTTATCGAGCATCCTCTCAGTTGGACTTAACTCTTAAGACAACATAATGTCTTCCGACATTATTCATTATTTTGCTTTGGAGATTTTTTTCTCGAATTTTATCCCACTGAGCAAATTCAATTAAATCATTGTTGGAAATAAATTCAGCGAGTTTTACAGAGAAAGACATCTGGTTTTGTGAAAAAAGCATATTATTAAAAACACGTTTTCTTAGCGAAGTCCTAATAGACTTAGAAATAGTCCAATTATTGACAATGGAAAGCCTAAGAACTCATAAAACGCAAAAAATAGCTCTACAATAAAAACTTTTTAGACGATTAACTAGCAAATGTGGTTATTATAATCGTTTTAGGGTTTTAAAACTGTTGTATTGGAATTTAGAAAACTATTTACTACAAAATGATTTTTTCCCTCCTTTTATAATCTTAAAACCATTTTCAATACGTACGTTGATCCTGAAAACCTATTTGAAAGACATTTTGACTACTTAAAATTATGTGTTTTTTGTTTGTTTATGTATATGCCTTTTGCAAAAGAACCTTTTTTTCAATGAATTTCATTCAATACTTTTTTCTAAAAAATTGGTAATTTCTGATAAAAAGAAACGTTTAGATTTTATTGATACTTTTCGTTATTTTGTCGATACTTTCGAGTGCAAACGGAAGTAAATAAAATAATAACTCTCTTACTTTTGCAAATAAAACTTCTAACTCAATTTGAGTTAATTAGTTGTCTCCAAAACAAGCAAGCTTGAAAACTCGTAAAAACGCAAAAAGGAAAATCGTTTTAACTTTCTCTAAATTAGCCGGGCTTTTTAATTCATTAACGAAACACGAGTTAAAATTCAAAAATATTCTTTCAGTAATGAAATAAGTATTTTCCAAATTAACCTCCTTAAATATCAAAAGAAGAAAAAAACACATTTTCACAATTTAATTTTTTTTGTATACTATTGTCCAAATCGGCACGCGCCACAATTCAATAGAATAACACCTTTTTATAAAAAATCGTAAACCAAGGGCTAATTTTCCATTGACTATTATTTTTAACAAAATGAAGTAAAAGAACTAATAATGAGGGTGATTTGACAAACCTGTGCCTAAAGGACTGAATGCAGACGAGCCATCTGGCGAAATTTTTGCTTGTTGTAATGGCGAGGGATGTAATTCAGCAAATGGAGGAAAAGTTTGATCTCGTATGCGACGGAAACCATCCAAACCTAGTTCAGAAAGACGGTCTGAAAACGGATAATTATCGAAGCCATGAACTGGGTCACGCTCGTCTGTTCTTGCTCGGTGTCCTGAAGAAAATAAAAAAAAATATTGTTAATGTTACGAGTATAAAAATGTCAGATATATTAAAATACGAACTGTTGTAAGTATGGACACATGGATATATGACTAAGAAACGGTTGAAAAAATTCCAAAGCAAAACGTTTTGCGAAAACGACTTGCAATAACAAACTGTTAAGATGTTTTAAAAAAATACTTTTATAAAGCACTGACAACTTAAAAATATATCTAAATCTAAAAAACTTCGGCATATTTCGAAATTAACACTGAAGCCAAATACTTTTGTACTATTTTTGAAGTGAAAGTACAAAAAATGGGTTAATCTTTTTGAATTATTCGGACTATAGAAATAACATTAAAATGCACTAGATGTTATAATCGTTTTCGTATAATCCGACAACGACTATTATCTGACGGCATCCATCTTCCACTCCCAAATATGCTTGCTTGAAACTTGTGCATGATACTCGATTTTCGTTCGCAAAAGTGAGCCACGCTACTCCATTTTTGTCTTGAAAATTGATATCCTAAAGTAAACATATTTATAAAGGGTAACTTTCTCCGAAACAGTGCAGAAAAACGGGCCAAATTGCATCGTTAGTTCTTATAGTGGGTGTTGTTCGTCTTCGCCACAACTCCTCGCGCAGAGATAAGCAACAGAGAATCGCTCTGCTCTCGTTTGTGTTCACTACAAAATAATGTGGTTTAACACTGTCGTATCAACATTTATTTCCCCATGTAAGTCGTGGTTTCCTAAATGATGACTTTTTCTTTGGTTTTCAAACTAATCGAAGCTTGCACTAGTGTTAGCCCCAAGACCGCAAACAAGCCAAGAAATGAACGAGCTTTAGAGATTCGCATAGAACAAGTTATAAAGCGGTTGATATGTTTTGATGCGACTGATTTGCGAGGTCTTTGAGGCACAACGCAGAAACCTTAGTAATTAGACACTGACCCAATATTATATCGAATTCAATGCCTTCAGTCGCAAAGTTACTCACTGTGGCTTGTTGTGCTGATCGGGCATGACAAGCGAGCAAATAGACGAAAAGAAGAAAGAAAAAAAATTTTTATGACGAAGGGAGTTCCTTCGACTGGTAAAATCAACTTTTACAAGAAGACGACGTGGAGAACTTTAATGTTACTACAAGATACGCTAAGTAGAAGAAGTCGAAACAAGGATGTGAAGTCACTGGGAATCATCGCCAATTTAGAATCTCAGGCAATGAAGGCCGTCACAGCTCCTAAGTTTTTTTTTCTTTTGCAACTCAATTCAAAGTTACTTCAGAGTTTCTTCCGAAAAAGCTAAAAATAGTGTGGGAAAAATCTACGTTTTGCTGCATTCTAACTGTTTCACTAAATCTGACACTAAGAACTACGGCCAAATTTGCGCTCTTTCGACACCATAAATACAGACCTCAAATTTTATTCCACACGACAAAAAATGTGAATACTCATTTTTTTTTTTGATAATTCAACAAACGATGCACAAATTGACACATATATTAGCTTCCGAGTGCTTTTATCATTGATAGGTCTCTCTAGGTTTTTGAGGCAAAACGCAAAACCTTAAATATCACAATTTATGGCTTCAAAAACCCTAAGTGTCGAGAATACCGTAGTTATAAAGCGGTTGAAATATAGATCCCGGGTTTGGTTTTGCGAGTCTTGAGGCAAAATGCACTTTTTCGCTCGGCGCGGCGGTTCTTTGTACTTTTCTCAGACGATTCAGAGCGAAAAGAATGAAACAGTTTTGTGGTTTCAGAGCGCTTTTTCGAAAACTCTCTCATTTGCACTGGCAAACAAACATATCTTAAAGGTCGCAAAAACAGCCCCATTGCTTTATCATGCACTAAACTATCAGAAGTTGAGCAATAAATCTAAGTCGTATAATTAAGGATATCAACTCAATTCCTGTAATTTTTTACAAACCTTTTTTGCACTTCATAAACGATGCTGGCGCGCACATTATCACAGTTTTAGTAAAAAATATGAAAAAATCGAGTAGTTAGAAGGAATATTAGTTGTTCTATTTTAAACAATTTAAATTAAAATGCTACACTTTATAAACATATCTTCACGGTTTTTTTATTTTGCAAACTGCGTCATTGTGAAGTCAGTTCTTACAGGATAAGGAAAAAATGTTGAGTGTTGAAAGCAGAAATGTCATTATGAGTTTCAAGTACTCGTAATTATTCACTAATAGCTATAGTCAAAATAAATATGACTTTCAATATGAGAAAAATATTGGCTCTGTTTCATACAAAATCAGAAATTTCAAATAATATATATATATTTTAATGTAGAGTATAAACGTACCGCGAAGAACGAACAAATAGTTAATGAATGAATGAATGAATGAATGGATGAACGAATAAAATGATGAGAAAGAGACGACGAAATAGAAGAAAAAAGAAGAAACTCGAAAGACGGAAAATAGGGAAGAAATGGAAGCAGAACAAAAGAATGAAAAAAGCATTCACAAGGAGGAGAGAAAGACACAACACCAAACAGTACAGCCAAAAAATTTGTGAACACGAAATCCGACAATGGAATAATCCAGTAGTTTGAACTAGACCTTTATTCTGACAATTCTGACGCAACAACAGAATCGCATAACGGAATTCGAAATGTTGCTGTGTTAGAGAACAAGCTGAAACGTTTTTCGCCTACGTTCTATTTACACGCGTAACATAACAAAACGCAACGCAACGCGCGCCCTTCGGGTATATCGGAAAACATGTAGTGCTGAGAGTAAAGGTCATGCATTTGCACGTGCTTACGCCTTCACAATACATGCGTAACGAAAACTCTTAATGTTGTGAAACGGAAGGGTGAAATGTCATTTACGTTTTTTATACGCCTACGTCTAACTAACGGAACCGTAACGTATGCTCCCAATATAAACAATTTAACAATCATGGAGCGGTAGTGAATTCGACAATATTTCGAAGGTCTAGACAACATGCCTACGTAAAATCAATGACTCGTGAGCTATAGGTGAAAACATAAAACGTTTGGGTGGATGCTGAGCTCAGGTGAAAGTGTTGTGTACGGAGATGAGTTGCGTCTACGGCTGAGAGTAAACGTGGGCACGCCGTGCGAAAAGTTGACACAACATTTAACAGCCAACAGTGTTCGGTTTTGGAAATGCTGCAGACATTCTGGCAGAATTCTTGAGCTGACTTTCTCTTTTCTTACAAAGCCTAATAGCGCTTAAACCACAAGTCTGGAATAACTGTTAACTCGAAAAACAATTGTCATTTTTAGTGATAGAAAAAGTCTAAGAAATAAGTAGAATTTCCCCATTTTTCAACAAATATTTTCCAGTGGAAAAAAGTAATCATAACGGGCAATGATAATATGTGTATTTTTTTGTATGATTTTTATTCATGAAAAATGTGTAAAAGTAAAATATTTTTGCATTTCATAAGCAATTCCATTAAATCTAATTTGATTTGATCAAAATCGTTAATGTTATTAAGAACCAAAAATCCTTTTAATGGCATTAAAACATCTAAATCCTTTTCCTAAGAAAAGCCATCAAAGTATTTCATCCGAATTCACGTCATCCAGTTTTCAATTGCCTTAACCGCTTTTCCAATAACTACCGACTGCAATTTGGTCTTTTTTCGGTTTTTGTGTAAAATGAAATTACTACATCTATTGAACATATGTCAATGTGAAAATTTTGCCCCCAAAACCACCATTACGATAAAGTAATACTGCTTTTTGGGTTTTTGCGGTTCGCCAAGTTTATTACTCATATTTATATGTTGCCCGAATTGAGTTTTATTTAGTTGGTCATTTTTGAAATCATACATTTTCCACCTTGGGCGTGAGGTTCGGAGTTTTGAGAATAACAAGTTATGTAGTAACTCTAATTGCATAAAGATTATCTCTTTTATCTTATTTTACAAGGTGATTCATATATTTGTAATTGAAAAAGTTGGTTTTGGTTGGCGCTCATCGAAATAAACAGATGTTGAAAAGCTGTTACCAACTAAAGCTTAGCAAAAACTAAAATTCAGTGTATTTTTCCTCTTTTTTGTGTGTTTATCTCACTAAACTGCATTTTGAAAATAGCGAAAGTATTTCCTAAGACAAGGAAGAATTGTTGCAGTTAATGAGATTATTTTCGGGATTAAAAAAAAATGACGATTTTTTTGGACGAATTCCATCACATTCATAGAGTAAAACGTTTATTAAATGTTCATGTATTGTTTCTTAAGAAGACATCCTTTTTAAAATCATTGTTTACATAATAAGCGCCAGGTACCCGTCTCGCTAAATACCAGTTTAACACAGTTTTCAAATCAAAATTTTCGCAATCGAAAAGCTAAACAAAAAACTTAAAGAAGTGATACGAAAAGTTCCGTTTTAGCGCGCCAAGCACACATTACATTGAAAAAAATATAATTTGGTGCATTTTGAATAAAACCAAACGATAGTGAATTAAAACAACACAAAACTCTAGACTATAAATTCGAAATACAAATAACTGGTCATGAACTGAAAATAAATCTTAAATCTTGGAGCCCATTTTGACGGACTGTCAAAGACAAGATATAGAGTAATGAAGAAAATAAACCCAAAGACAAGTTGAAAGCTACTGAGAGACTTTGTATTAATAATTTAAACAGAACTCACTTCAAAAAAACCACAAAAAACATTCATTCATTTACGTTGCGACAAAATTGAACCAGCTATTTAAGTGCAGATTATAACAACAACGTCAGTCTTTATGAGCGCACGCTGTAGTTTTAGAAACAAATGAAGCGGCGAATTGAGTTTCTCAAAATCAATGAACGAAAAATGTCTTCATTATTTTCTGGGGGGTGAATATCATTATTTTGTAGAAACATTTTAGGTAAAAAGAGGCGGTTGTATTGAAAAACGATTGATGATTTTGAGCGTTTTGTTAACTTTTTACAAGTCATTTTGATTGAGATTATATCTAACATTGTGTTGCAGGCAGTTTCACAGCTTGCGAGCTAGCCTACATTCCGGCAAAGGCGAAAACAATTTAGGAATAAATTATGAGTCAATAGACAGCTAAAAACACCAGATAAAAAAACTCTAATATTAAAATGAAAGGCACATTTGCGCACACTTTGGGAAATATGCATTTTAGTTGATTTTATTTGAAGTCTTCCCTTTGTAATTATGAACTGAAATTTGACTCTTTTAGGTAAAGTTTGATTTCATAACATTTTATTACTTTATTGTTTAGCTTTTTTCTGAAGGTTGTAGTAAAAACTTCAGACAAAAAGCGGACTTCTGTTTATCAAAAAATTAGATTTGATATGGTTTTATTTTATAAACAAGTGGTTCTGAGTTTAACTATTTCCTCGTTCTAGACAATTCTAATGAAACTAGAACTCTCGATTTTCTTCGATTCAGAAAAATAAAACATTTTTACAGAGAAGATTTGTAACTCAAAGGGTGTGGCTGAAATTCGATTTAAGTCTTCAGAATGATTATTATTGTTTTAAAAATTTACTAATATGATAAACATTTCATTTAATATTTCGTGACTAGCTTGTTTTTCCCATAAGGAAAAGGTATGGCTTCCTGAAGCCGTCTTTTGACTGACTATTGATTTGTCTGAAAAACAAAAGGCTAAGGAAATGGCACTCGGCTGCCGAGTTGAAACAATATTTGTTTGATAACAACGCGCTGGAAAACAAGGAAATCAACTTCCACGTTTAGACTTGTAAATTGAAACAGTGTTCTTAAGAGATTGACAATTTGGAACATTCTGTAACTTGCAACAACCTTCTGTAAATTCATGGACGTCAAATATGGAAAATAAGTATTTATAATTTTTTTTTTGCCAATTTTGGAAACAGCATATTTAAAAAAATCGAGCTTTACAGTGGATTACAAAACTGAAACAATTTTGATGTAATTGTAATAAATGTGAACTCAGGCGACAATGACGAAATCAAATACAGCTTGCTTGTTTCTCTGAATGCAAGATGTGGACGAAACAATGTCACCCCTGAAACTTTAGAACTGAATTGGAATGCGAGATATTGACAGAACAATGTTACCAGTTATGAAAATGACAATGGACTTGTTTAATGTTGATTTTACAACAACAAAAAAATCACAACAATTTGCAAGCTTTTAAAAATTCTACCAAAGTAATCCAGCCAAAACTTTTAATTTCAGTACATTTGTTATCCTTTTTTGTAGAAAGGAAGTTGGAAGCGTGAATAAAGAAAGAATAAAAGTTGAAGCTTCACCAGTGAAGCAGCTAGACAAACAATGCAAAACAATTTACAACAGCTTGTGTTTCTTTGTGTATATTTTTGAAAGCAAAATAAAACATCAGTTGCAAAGCTGTCATACTCGGAGGTGTGTGTTGAAAGCTGAGAATGTAGACTTTGAGTAAGCCTTTTAGATGATCTTTTTAAACACAACAAAAGGGCCATTTTAACAATCATTCACTAATTACTTTCTCATTTAATGGAGTACAGTTTCGCAATTTTTGCAGATTTTCTGAAAAATCCCAAGTAAATGTTACAAATTGACAATTGTAAATATTTTCATTTTTAAAAGTCACTTTAATTTGTTTAACAACGTTTTGTAAAATAAAGCTTTCTTAAGAAAAATAATAAATTTTGGTTTTTGTTGCACAGAAATGGGGTTGGAATTCAATATTATTGTATCAATAAAGTCAAGTATAATAAATCAATTAAACATTCCACTTCCTTTACAAATATTTCAGTTTTGAATAAAAGATAAACAACTCACAAAGACACATAACACAAAAACCCAAATAAATTAAACTAAATAGATACTCCCTTTTTGCATTAAAAGTTAATAACTTTATGTCAAAATAAAAATAAATGATATAATTTTAATATATACAAAAAAAGAATGAAAATAAAGATCTACTGTGGAGTTCCAATCCAATATTTTAAGCAGAATGAATTTACAATTTCTTCACATTGTCATGCCAAGTTTTTAATGAAAGTTCATGAATTCATACAGGCAGTTATGTCTTTATTGTGTAGTTATAAATAAGTTCTTTTTCAACACAAAAGTAAATCACATGCTAGTCATCAAGTTTTATTCCAAGGACATGTCCGTTTGTCACATGTCAGAAGCTGAAGCTTTAGTTTGAGTTTTTGGAAAATGTTACTGGTAACTGACCTTGCTCAAAATCCACCCACAAGGTCATCCATTCATTCATTTTTTCATTCATTTATCCATGTATTCACTCATTTCTTTGTTTATTCATTTACCCCTTTAAAATCACTGATATATTCATTGGTAAACATTTTATAAAATGTATTTTCAAAACCTTTTCCCTTCTTTCCAGCTCTTGCATGCCAAGCAGTTTCTATGCTGTCCAAAAGCTAACAATTCCAATTTTACGATTTTCAGAAATTTCCAATAATTTTATGTTCAGTTGAAATATTTCATACTACTCTGCCAGACAACTTGTTGGAATCAAAATTTCACTCTTGAATCTCTATCTGCAAGTATTCTAAAGCTGAATTCACTCTGGACAGGCTCAAAATTCTCCCCTTTCAATATAGTGGTCTGCTTGTGCCTCAATCAACCCACAAATTAATTGATTGATTTTGCAGAAAAACTACACAGATAACAGTTCCTTGAAAGTGGACCTAATGGTTTACCCGTGGAACACCAAAAGACCAAACACAATTTAATGAGGTTCACCTGAACCATATCAGCTTGATGGATGCTAAATCAGTGGTTGTATTGAAAGGCTTATGAACTGTAGTTATGGGCTATCACTGTGTCCACACAAAAACCTGAGTTATCTAACAATTTAAAGTAAAGAAGGGTTTACACAATTTGTATCACAAATACATCCTGATTTCCGGCCAATGAATTGCCATATTTGAATGAAACTATCAGAAGTGAATGGCTATGGATTAATATTTTTCAGTTACAACATAATGTGAAGGTCTGAGTGATGACATTTCTTCTTAAATAGGTGAACATACATTTGAAAGTTTGTGGCTTAAAAGCTGTTTTAAATAACCAAACTAAACAGCTATTAAATACCTGATTAAAGCTGATATTATAATGTTTTAATAGTTTAGCTGTGGTCTATGAATGGAAATCGGTAGCAGTAACTGTATGTGGTTTAACTGTCTGAGGCAGCAAGCAATGGAATGCTAACAACAAAACAGATTCTGATGAACATTATTAGGTCTATTTGAAAGTCTCATCATAAAGACTAGCTATGAAGAAATTAACCTCTATTTTAAACAATTGTAAAATTTTGTGAAAGTAAGGTTTGTGGGTGATTGAATTTAGTGTTGGCAGTCTGACAGCCAGGGACTATAATGGAATGTAATGTGTATATACATGCAAAAAAAAACCTTCACAAAACTTTACTTTACATTGCAATCACCTACAGTGTGAGGTAAAGTTACACCATATATAGTTAAATAAATGCATATTTCATACAAGATAAGTAAAAAAAGATTCTTGCAAAGAGTTCTTGGTCATCTATAGTACTGTCGTTCAGTAGTGCTATAGTTAGCAGGTGGTACAGAGTGAAAATCATCAAAAATTCAAAATTTTCTCACTTCCAACTGAGAAGTGTATTCAATTATAATTTCATCAGACAGACATTTTATTGAAAGCGAATAAAATACAACCTAGCATTAAAACAGCAGAATCAAATTATGTCTAAGTTCAAAACAATTTAGTAGGTATATATCTTTGTGATCTTTCAATATATTTGTTGATTAGATTTTTTTTACTGATGGATTAATATACTACTTCATCTGATGAATTTCTGGGTATGTGGTGTTGTTGTTCTTTGTGTGTTTTACTGACTATAAACCAATGTTTCCAAATAATAATGTTTTTGGCCAAAATCAATTGACTTATAAAAATTTTGGTTTCACACAACTGTAGAAATACTAAACCCTCAGAATATCATTCAATAGATTTGTTGCCTATTCAATCAAATTCATTAATCTTTATCTCAAAAATCGGGAATCTTATTTGTAGATTAAACTCTGGTAAAAGCAGTAACATTTCTTCCCTGGCCAATCAAAAAGGATTTTGTCAATTACAATAGAAAATAATTCAATTAAGCAGGCTAATTCAATTTAGTTTTTGAGAAGCTAGAATGAAAATTGAGTTTCTCCTAAGAGAATTTTATCAGATAAAAATGAAAGAGCCTAATTAGTTTAGCTCATGCAGGCTATCGAATTGATTACTGAACATATCCAACGACTAATCGAAATAGTCTTATTATTTGCTTTAGGCATTGTGAAGCACACTTCTCTCTAATTGCAACAATGTTGACATTCAGCTCTTTCTGAAGGGCTATAAAAATTCAATTCCCTTTCCAAAATCTTTACCAGCTTTATTAGCGTCAATTATCATAAAACATTCTTATACTCTATCTTATTTAACAAATGTACTTATAAGAGTTTAAAGTACGGGAAGAAGCGGATATAAGATCGTTTTGTGTTCAGAACAGTTCACCTGTTCAAAACACCTGCAAGAATGAAGTTCTTCAGTGTATTATAATCAATGCAATTACTCGCTAAGCCAATGGGCAATGAGTGTTTGATAAATCATTAATCGGGAATTAAACATTCATTATATTTCTGCGTATCATTCGTACGACGACCCGCTAAGCTTGGCTTGTGTCTTAGTAGTAACACATATCCACAGCTATTTATCTAAACACTACTTATGTATATTTGCGGTGAATATGCGAATCTAAACAACATCATGGAAAATCAAACACCCAAAATAAGAAATCAAACCCGCAGAAACTTTTATCGTTTTAAACTTCGACATTGGTGAAAAAAGTCAAACCAAGAAAAAATGGTTTGTGTCAGCAGACATTTCCCTTTAAAAATAAAATGGTGAAATTAATCATTTTCCTAAATGATTATTTTTTCTAAAACGTTTTTTTTTTCGCGCCGAAGGTGTTCAATTATTTTTTTTCTTTATGTCTATAAACTAATTTTTTTACCCAAATCGAATCAATCAGTTTTAAAATTTGGCAAGATGGAAGTATGCCGGAAAAATTGACGTAATTTTTTCGATAAACATTCCGAAATAGAGTGGAGAGAAATGGCCATATTGAGCTAAACTGACCACAATTTAAATGTAAATACAATCTTAGGTCTAAAGAATTGATTTAAAAAATCCCTAATGTCTAATACCAGCGTTGAAGGTGAAACCACAAGAATATTTTATAAACACGTAAAAAAAGTTAGAGTTTTTGTGGACTTACTTCGTGGTTCTCGCGGGCCGTCTACCGTGACTTTTATGGCTCTGCAGTACGTAGCGACTTGTAGAGGTTCAGTTTTTACGGTGATAGTCAACGAAAGCGTCTTTCCTATAAAACACAGGTGAATAAAACAACATGTACTTGACATAATCAAAATTTTGGATAAATCGATGGCTTAGTTCCGGCTAATAAAAACTTCCAAGTTGAGCAGCTGATTATGTGTATTGTGTAGTAACAAGTACACAAATAACACAGATGGTGACATAAGCCCGCACGCTAACAGTAAGTGATCAGTTTAAAATCTAAAAATTTCCTTTACCTCGTCCACTTCGTCCTACAAATCTCAGATCATTAAAACGTGCAACTTGGTTCTTCATAACTGCAGTAGAATTTCTCAGCTCAGCTGAAAAGTTTTCATCATTTCCCGCCGCGATTGATACAAGTACTCCATCTGGTGTATCCCCAAGAGAAACAACTTTGAAAGCTACTGGTAATGTCTTGTTGCACCGCCAGTGTGATGGCAACACGCTACATACGAAATTAGGCGAATCGGTTTTCACTAATTCTCCTGGGTATTCTGATAAGGCTTCAATAAGCGATCTTTCCCCCTTAATTTTACGCGGTCCCTGGTTTTCACTGGTCGTGGTCATGGTTGTACTACTTTCTAACCACAATAGTCATACAACTGAATGTGTGGCAAGTTGTTAGTCTCACTCTCGGATACTGGAATAAAATGAAATGCTCTTGGCCAACCACTCCCCAGCACATTTGACATTTGTAACGTAATCATATTTACGTTTGAGGAAGTGCAGTCGATGATCCAATCATGTTGGGATACACGACCACGTAACGCCTCCCACTAAACTCGTTCGACCAATCACAATACATCATTTTACATTCCTATGCTAAATTCTGGAGCGTTCCTGTGGTTTCAAATTACACTACGTTCATTGTTTTCTTTGATTTGATGGAACGTGCCGCGGCCAAGATTCACACCACAGAACAACACGTGGATGAAGTTTTACAACTCGCTAAACTTTGGTGACTTTAATAGAGCCATATTTTTTACACTGAAATTTTTCGACGTTTTGTAATGAGTTACAAAGTTTAACAAAGTTAGTTACGAGGTCCAGTATTAGCTCAGTAAAATCATGAAATCTCTAGAAAAAATGCGCACTTAAAAGCGCCATTTACGGTGAAAAACTTTATTTTTGTATATGCTGTCCTCAATATTTAAATTAAATAAAAGTAATTAAATCACGTAAAGTGATTTTTTATCCAAAGTTGTCAAGTCTGCACGAGATTTAGCGAGTTGTTCATAACAGATGAACAACATGAAGAAATTGTGCCTTTGTTTTGTTTTGATAAAGTGAACTCACTCAAGCATGCGACCGATAGTACGACCCTTTTGATTGGCCATTACTTTTCCCGCGCTTTTTTCGCACGTGACGTACAAAGCGAAATTTGTAAGTTCACTTCCGGTTGTCATGAGTCTACTATTACATGTTTGTGTAGTAAAAAAACTTGTGAATTTGTTGCTTTAAAACAATGACTAAGTCTAAATCGAAGAGCAAAAAGTCTGACAAAAGCAAAGATTCATCTTCTGCAGCTAGTGCTGGCGAAGTCAAGGTGAGTGTTTTTGCTCTAATCGAGCAATTTGTTAGTTTGAAGTTCATATCGCTGTCCGCCATTTTGAATCAATGCGACGTGACAAGTCAATGTAAAGCTTATTTCTCGATTACTTTGATCAGTTTATGTAATTAATCATTGAGAAAGATTATACCAAAGACTGTAAATCAGTTTGCAGTGATTCATATGTTTTGTATTGTTAATTCAATCGTGCGAAGCTCATTTCCGGTGATATGTTGGCTTGTTCTTTCAGCCCCCCAGCAGTAACACAGGCAGCGAAAATACGCCTGTTTCTCCTAGCTCGACGAATGCAGTACCCAAGAATGTGCCTAAACTATGGTTCCAAAACGAAATACAAAGCATGATGTAAGTATCGTGTTTAATTTAGTGTTGATTTCGTTCCAGAACATCTGATCATGTTAATGTTGATTTCGTGCGCGCTGTGTGAGTCTGTTATCTTGTTACGCTAATGTCATCTTAAATAACTTCGATATTACTTCGATAACCTCGTTGGCGATAATTTAATATCTGACTTCTAATATCTCAAAACTTAGCGCAAATTACTGCGGTGAAATTGCTACTTAAGCATGTTTACGAGCATTAAGCGTGGTTTAACTCGTGCATAAACGCTTTGTTACATTCGTACGTGACATGGTAATGCCCTTGTTACTCTGCGCTCCCTCGATCGGAAAATGATGTCTGATTTATGATTGTCTATATTTTTGCTTTGATTTCCTGGCGATGAATAGGTGCCAAAGTGACTCGGGATAGGTCACCAAAGTTAGTTGAACAACCATTGTTCAAAGGACTTAAAACCGGAAATTTCGCAGGAGGATCAATCGATGATGAGTCTCACAAACATTTTTCCCACGGAAGCTACCTCAGTCGGTCAAAAAAGTGCAAAGAAATCCGCCACAATTGTGCCGCCTTTTCTTTTTAGCCGATGTCTATTTGTTGGACAATTGGCTTGGGTAATTAACTAGATCAAAGATAACCATTGTTAGGTTAAAAGTATTTTGTTTGTTGTGGTTTTACAGATTAAGCCAAATAGACAAAAATAGATCAATATTGTCTAAATCCCTAAAAGTTTTGCTGAATTTGCTTGTTTTTAGATATTTAAATATAGCTTTCGCAGTTGATGTTGTAATATATTGTGAGTGGGAAGATTGTTATTTGTGTTCAAGCTTACGCAGAAAGACTGATAGATCATTCTAAAAAGTTTGCTAAACTTTAAAACTTTGTGGTGAAGAATTTGCTTGATTCATAATTAGATCAACAATTGTCATTATCTATATTAGCTTAAAGATGTTAATTGAAATTGATTTTGTAAATGTTGGTAAAATTGTTTTGTTTTGTTGTGGTTTGTAACCAAATTGATCAATATTTACACACATATATATATACACCCCAAAAAGTTTGTTGAACTTTATGCTTGGCGGTAGACAGTTGGACCACCCCATTTGGTTGGTTAATTAGTTTAACTAAATCAGGAATTAAATTACGGCGAGTTCCCTAAAATAACTTTGACTTTGTCACAAATGAGTAAATAAATGTTCCTGAAAAATCATTTCTTTACAATTTTTTTTCCAACTTCAATAGTTATTTTAATTTATATAAAAAGCTAGCTGAACTTGATGCGTATACAGTACAAGCAAAAGGCATTAGTGACACTGACTTGCTTGTCAAATTTAAGAACACTGTAAAAACATTCCTATTTAATTGATACTTTTTTCATCACACATGTGAAGCACCTTAAGATATTATTATAACAATTAAATAGTACAAAAGCATAGAAGTCCAAGGTGAACGTGATCTGTAGCTGCTTGTCAGGCATCGTTGGATTATATAATAGTGTTATAAATAAAATAAATGTATAAATATTATAAAAAAACACTGTGTAAACCTGTCCACATGGATGTGCACATCAAATGGTGTTGTGGTAAAGTACCTAACCACAACAATAACCATAACTAGTTTAAGTACATCAAACAATATTTATTTATTCCCACTACTAAGTTAATCAGCTGTTAAAATCTTATAACAATAATTTTTCTACTGCAGCAGCATATCAACATAGTGGTTCTTCATCTGCACTCCCACAGTCACTACCTCTACATTTATTTTTCAACTCACACAACACTACTCACTTTGTAAAGCAAACTTTCTAAACTTTGACCAAAAACCATTAATACAAAACATTGTGAACATGCAAAATTGCATTTGTCACTGTGGGCTTCCTGTGTAAGACTGAGAGAACCACTATTTTCAAACATCAAGCTATTACAGGGGGTAGGGAGGGTCAATGAAAGTCATTGGTAACCAAAATTAACAAATGAATGAAAATATTGCCTAACTAGTCCACAGATTTTAATCTAAAATTCAAACACATTGGTCAAATTTGATGTCTTTAACCCTTTCACCAATCATCTACTGTTGTAATCCTCTCCCAGAACGTGGGAAAACCAGCACAGGAAAAATATCACTTTTTATCAAGTCCATTTTTTGTGTTTAAAAAAATTAAATTAATTATGAAACAATTCATGTGTGTATTATTGAACAACTATCATGTGCACTTGCTAAATAAGATAACTCATATACTACCATAAATCCCATTGCAAACAGAATAACTAGTTATATTCGCCACAGTGTATTCCCTGAAAACAGGGAAAGTTTGTCCCAAATGCAGTTACATTATCCCTGTTTTCAGGGATAGAGTGGTGAAAGGGTTAAATAAGCTATTTTACTTCACTCTCTCAACATAATATTAATCATAATATTGTACTTAAATAATCATTGAACTGTTGATCAATTATATTAAATAAATCCAAATTGAATGTCTGGGGGTATCATTGTGTGTGGTGAGAATCAATGAACCACAAATGCACTTATTAAATAGCTTTTTAAGGGCTCATTAATCATTTGATTGGTTTCATGAATTGGTATACAACCATACAATTAATTTTGTTAGAGTCTTATATGTAATTCTGATAACACATTTTTACTTTTGCAGTAGTTGTTATAAAGATTTATTTTAAGTCATGAAGGCAAGGGACTGGTAGTTTTTTATCAGTTTGCAGGGGCGGATCCAGGGAGGGGGACTGGGGTGACTTGTACCCCACCCCCCCAAAAAAATGTAATGATTTTTTACTTCTTTTATAATTTGAAATCAACTTTAATTTTTTCCTTTCATTTACTAAAATAAAATAAATGATATCAACCAAATACGTTTTGAGTATTTTATTCTCATAAATGAACTGCTATGAATGACGTGGTAGAAAATGCCAATGAATCCAAAAAGGGATATGTTAGCGAAAATAGTTGGAAAATTCACATTGGTTCCCCTACTTAAACAATCCTGGATTTAAACTGGGGTGATGGAGGAGAGGGGGAAAATGCTGACAGTTTACATCAGTGGTGATAATTTTTGATTTAGACCACCTTGTGGTTGTCAACCCCCTTATCAAAATAATGTGAGGGATAAATGCTTAGATTCACAAAACACAAATTTCTAAAATAGCCCTGGTGAAAATTGAAAGCATATATCTCCAAAATGACCCTCAACCAAAACTGTCAGCCCCCCTCAAGATTATAAACAGGCAGTCCCAAAGTGCACCACAACGTATCACTGTGTAGTGAAGATTTTTGATTTTCTACTGTTCTATACTATACGTCTCTACTATAATGATACAAATTGCACAGGAAACAATTTGTGATTCCCAAAATGGGTATATTTTGGGTTATCGTTGGGAAAGTGCTACAAGACCCAACATTGGGTTCAAATTTTTGATTCCCCAAGTGGGTTTATTTTGGAGTTATCTTTGAAAGAGTGCTACAAAATCCAAAATAAACCCATTTTGGGAATCACAATTTTTTTCCTGTGTTAATTTATAGTATCATTGACTTTAAATGGTGACTTAGCTGCTAGTCTAGCACTAAAGGCAAATAATTATTATTAACAATGTATGCTATTTATGTACATCATTCTGCAAAAATGGTGCAAAGTTTGATTATAGACTACATTGTAGTTCCCAAAAAGTTTAATTCAACAACAACAGCACCAGTAGCATTATTGTTGTATACAATATTAATGACAATAACAAAAATGTATTTGCAATAATTGTCATACGCATGCACAATTTGCGAAGGCTTAATATGTAGGTAGCGGGTGAAGTGAAATCAACATTATTAGTGTAATACAAACAACTACTGAACAGTATAAAAGGGCATATAGAATAAGCATGAACAGGCAGCAACAGCTTAATATGTAGGCAGGTGAAGTAAAATCAACAAATATAATACAAAATATGAGCATGATAAGGTTAAATTAAGAATAATAAAATCTAATACACCTAAGTATATTTGGCAGGTTTTTGGAGACCCACCTTACTGTCCACAATAATCTTTTCTAAACACCCGAGCTAACAAATGGACCATAGAGAGAGTTTTATCTACAGTTAAACCCATCCATGTCTGGGTGATAAACATTAGGGCCACTGAAAGGTCAAGTTATGGTCAACTTAGAGTAGTTACATTTAAGTGTATCTTGTGTGGTTGGTATCGTTATCAATAGTTTAATGAGAATATTTTGTGGGGGGTTAATAAGTGGGGATAGTTTTAGTTAAGAGCAGGAAGGTTGATATTATGTTAGCCATGAATATTACGAATTTATATTAGTATAAATATATTTATTATATATAGGAGTCATGAAACAAAAACAAAAAATCTAACAATAATTAAAAATCAATGTTGAATAAAAATTGAAATAATAAAGGTCCTTCAAGCAACTTGAAAAAACTTATTGTGAGGCATTTTTCTTTTAAATATAATATTTTATAATAGCCTCTGATACCAACTGAAAATAATATCAAAATTGATAATATATTACACTGTGAAAATGAAAACGAAATCTCTAAACCTTGATGATAACAACTACTAATTTTATAACTAGGTGTGACTATTAGCAAAATAAAATCATAGTTCCTTTATTAATAAAGTAAGTGACACTCAACCCACATAAAGGTCAATTCTCCCACTGTGTTCGTACTGAGTCACTCCTACCCAAGTCATGAGGTCATCATTATGTATCAGTTATTTCTGTGCAGTCTAAGTCAAGCAATCCTATTCTTAATTTATAGCTAATAGTGCCTCACCCATTTTAGTCATCAGTGGTGACATACGTATCTGCTAATCTTTTAAGTGTGCAAAGCAAGAGGTCTACACTTGTCCCAGACAGGGATTCTACAAGAATGGGCTGTTTTTTGTTTGTTTGTTTTTTAGCTTTTTTTATAATATTGGATCGTGTTATAAGGCGCATATGAACTGAATAAGGCTGTACAGGAAAATATTTGTCTCTTAATCATTTAAATTGTAACATAAATTATGCAAAAAAATATTTTCCTCTTAAAGCAATCACACTTAATAAATAACTGCACAAAGGACAAATAGTAAAAAAAAAACATATCGGTATAAACCATAAATTATGGTTTTCTTTAATGGTTAGTGTTTGAGATTAACCATCAATGTTTTTTATGGTTAATATGTAATTTACCATAATTAAATAAAATTAATGATTTTATTTTACTTTTTTCCTGTGTACATATTATTTGACTGTTAAAATGGGTATATTGCATCCTGAGCTGGTTATATTTAGTAAATCGTTTTCAATGGTCATTATTAATAACGTTATTTTACAACAACAAGGAAGTGTATGTATGCATTTACTAAGTAAACAAGGAATCAAAACAAACAATAACATATATAGCTAGTATAACATTGCTCTGAGACAAGCTAAAACATTTCGATCATAAACTGAAAACAATTTATGTAAAACTGTATATTAGGTACTAAAATAATTTAACTCGAAACTTGAAACCTTTTGAAAATTACCCAATAAATCAAAGTTATAATCGTTATAATCATTAACATTAATCACAAAAATATAAAAAAATATGCTAAAATGGTCTTAGTTTAATACTAACATTAACTCATAAATATATTTTGCTTACTTGAATTTTTATTGAGTTTCTTAAAAAAAGATTTTAACATGCTTTCTCAAATAAAGTATGCATTGTTCTACTTGGTCTCATACTTCTGTGTTTAAATAAAATGGAGGCTTGGACCATCTTAAACTGAAACAGATTCCATAGTGATGAAATATTTTACTGGTGACAGTTTGGGCATCACTGAAACGTTTATGCCATGCTAGACTCAGCTCTCTGTCAATACAGGAAAAAAACACCATTCATTGACAGTTATTTGACTTGAGCCTTCAGTCCATATTTACTTGATATATTGATTTAGTAAAACAAATTGGCTTATTGAGGATAAAAACATTATTAGGGATGGACCATTATATATTTAAAGGGAGGGGGAGGGTTGGGCAAATACCAAAAAAAATCTAGCAAAGCCTTAAACATAGAAAAAAAATTGTGCACGGCAGATGTGCCAATAAAAAATATTGTGCAGGGAGGAAAAAAATATCCTGCAAAAAAATTGCCCAACTCCACCCCCCTTAAATATGTAATGGTCCATCCCTTATACAAATATTAATAACAGGGTAATGATTTTCAGCCACTTTTCTTATGAACAGGGTAGGATGTCTGTGATTTTACTCTAGAACAAAGTAATGATTCAAATGGCACAATGGTGCACCCTCACCCTCACCCCCCAAGTAGAGGGGTAGTAAATCCAACCTCCCCTCACCCTTTGAGCCTTATTTCCATGACCTTATTTCTTTCCGTGTTATCACTCCCTGTCTGCCCTATTTATCAACATTAACCTACCCTTTTGGAAATAATTCTAGTAACTGAAAGTCTCATATTCCTAACACTGCACCATTTAAATCTGTTCTTGACCATTTAAACTATAATTATGTTCTTTTGAAAAATTGTCTGACAGATAATTAACAAAGCATAGAACCAATCGAAATGCATCATTTTTTTAATGTGTTTGATTGGCTAACCTCTGATAGATCTCTGTCAAAAAAAGTTATAAATAATAATTTTCTAAGTATATAATAATTTAATAATTATCATGAATTGCTGAACAGATCAGAAAAGAGAATAATAAAAAATAAGCTACTATTTAAAAAATGATTGGTCAAATTCTTTTTTTTTTTTCAATGTACAGATTAAATTGGTGAAATACAGATTTATGGCACAATTGTGTTATTTTGACTAAAATAATCCCCCTCTAAAAAAAGGGTGTTTGATGTCACTTCGTTCAAAGGTTTTTCTTAGAGGGAGTGCTAAATTTTAGTCAATTATAAATTAACATTTTTATATTGTCTTTATTGTTACAAATTTAAACAATTTGAAATAAAAATAATTTCATATACTGATATTTTGCTCTATATACACTGTCAGCATAATTGTATAATTATATTTTTCATTATGGGTGGTCTACTGTTATCAGTGTCATACTTAGGGTGGATGAGACTAGCTTATCATTTTATGACATAAGAACATTAATATATGGACTGATGAACTTAGAGGTGAACTTTGTCACTTTTAGAGGCAAGTTTATTTGAGTCATTTGATATATATCCCACCTCATGTGTGTTTTAATCAAATAATTTAATTTGTTAATTTTATGGTCTCATTCAAAATTTTAACCATATATTGTGTTTACCTTTATACCCATAATAGATGGATTGATTCATTTGATTGTTCTTTCATTTTTATTTCCAGTTTTGTTTTTTGTTAAAGTGTAATTGAATTGTGATTCCAGTTTATTTGATATTTTCTTTGTCTGGATGTTAATTTTATTGTCAGTCAATATTTGAATATAACTTTATTAGCTCATTAACTCATCCATCCACCCATTTGTCTATTCATTCATTCATTCATTCATTCATTCATTCATTCATTCATTCATTCATTCATTCATTCATTCATTCATTCATTCATTCATTCATTCATTCATTCATTCATTCATTCATTCATTCATTCATTCATTCATTCATTCATTCATTCATTCATTCATTCATTCATTCATTCATTCATTCATTCATTCATTCATTCAATCATTCATTCATTCATTCATTCATTCATTTATTCATTCATTTATTCATTCATTCATTTATTTTGTCAATATTTGAATATAACTTTATTAGCTAATTAACTCATCTATCTACCTATTTGTCTATTCATTGGTTTGTTTGTTTGTTTGTTGATTGGTAAGGTTGGTCTGTTCATTTGTTGTTCCTTTGTCTGTTTGTTTATTTGTTCATTCATATGCATACATCTATTCATTTCTTTGCTTATCTCAAATCCAGTTGCATTCATTTATTTTAATTGAGTGGACCTTAACTGTGATGGGTTTCCTTTGGTAGCTCTTATTGTATAGTTACTGGGTTTCCTGTGTTTGAATCGTAGACTATATAATATGTGATAAGATTTAGTTACGTTTGTGTTACTTTGTTATAATCTCCACAATTATTTTGTCTGCATATGCACATAAAGTCTGTCTGTCTATCTGTCTGTCTGTCCATCTGTCTGTCTTCCTCTTCAAGTTATTGAAATGCATTTCTGCATAAAACCTTTATTACCATCTGGTAAACCAGGAACTTGCTTTCCAGTTCATTAGACAGGATGTTTGTATTATTAATTGTTGTTTTTTTTGCTCTCTTGAACTTTTGAATTGGTATATTATGTACTTAAGCATCACTTGCAAAATATCTGCTTGTTTTTGTCAGGTATGCATTTGGTGACAGCAGGAGGCCATCATCAGATTCTGCTATTTTGATTGAGGAAATAGTTCACCAACAAATGTCCAATGTGGTGAGTCAGCAAATATCAATATTTAATATAAAAATTGTTTTTTGAGAGTGGAGGGGGGGTTGGGTTCATTATTTTTGTCAGGGGAAAGCATTGATAGAAAAAAGAGATTTGTTCATGAAGCACTAGTTTTAATTACTGATAAAATAATGTTTTTGGTTTATGATATGACTGCCCATTGCATAATTGAATATTTTTTCTACTATGTGTGTTATTGTGTGCTGAGGACATGTTGAGTGTTGTTCTCACAATTGAAAATATGGTTATTTAAAACGAAAAAAGAAGAGAGTATACATTAACATTAAATGTGATGTGTTCAAAAGCTGTCACTATTTAGTAGTAAATAGCACTAATTCATGAAACAAGAGAAAACAACAGAATTATCATAAGTTAGCACTATTTAGTGGTATTTGTGTTGCACACTTTTAGTGTTTGTACTCTATTATAATGATAAAGACTTATTTGTGTACATTTCCTGTGACTTAGATCATTAGAGCGGCAGAGGTTACCAATATGAGAGGCGGACGGTTCATGAGTATGGAAGATATTCTATTCTTGATGAGAAGAGATAAAGACAAGCTGAAAAGACTCATCAAGTATCTGACATTTAAAGATTTGAAGAATAAAACTCAAAAACAAGTGTCGGTCGATGATGAAGATGTCCTTGATGTTGCTGGTAGGTTACATGTAAGTTTGCTGTTGTAGTGCATGTTACATTAGTGTGAAACAACTTTTAACCATAGTGCTAGATAAGATTTAGTTTTAGTTTAAGATTTAGTTTGTGTTTAAATGCCTTGGTGAATTCTTGGTGTATAACTAAATCGTAAGTGGCACTAAAGTCTGGTTTCCATATAATCGCTCACGATCGTTGGATCGCTGAAATCACTGATGCAACGATTGCTCACGATTGGTGTGAATTGTTTCCATGAGTTTAAATATCTGAATAGTGTTTCTATATGATTTGCTGACGATCGCTGGATTATTTCCAGCAATCCCATGATTGATAGCAATTATAATAGCTTAAATGGTTTAAAATTGTTATGACATGTGCTTAGTCAACCACCACATGCAGTAAATATATATCATGATTCTCCTTTTTGATCATGCATGACCAACATTCATCCTTAATAATTAAAACATGACCTGGTTTCAATTGCAGCTGCAAATGAACTCAAAGGGAGCAAGAGAAGAAAGATTTCATATGATTTTCTCAGTTCTATAGATCACACAGGTAAGTATTGTTTAATGAAGAGTGCACACACTGAGAGTGTACAACATAAATACCACTAAATAGTGCTATTTCAGGCTAATTGTTTTCTTTTGTTTAACTAGTGCTATTTAATACTAAATAGTAACAACTGTTGCACACATTATATCACATAATTGGCATTGCATAATTATAAAATAATTAGTATTTTGTTTAACTTTTAGGAGATTTAATTTCATTGTTTGATGATGATGATGACGATGAAGTTAAGCAAGAAAGAAATGAGAGAGCAGAAAGACAAACTAGAACCCTTGATCAGCAACAGTACATGGATTATGTAGAGTGCCGACAAGTCAACTTCAGTAAGACTTGACATTACAGTTATAGTAGATGAGCTGCACTGACATCTCCCCTAAATCATGTCTTTTTTATGAATTAAAATGAAGCACAGAAATAAAAAGAGCCTATGGAAGTTAGCAAATTAAACTAATTAATTTTCAGCTTCTAAAACACAACACAAGAAAAATGAAAATTTGAAAATCAAGAAGATTCATTTGGAAAATTTTGAAAATGCTTATTACCAAGAATATTGATTTGTATTGTTGTTACTAGATAAGAAAGCTGGTAAGTTCAAGGAGTGGGTGGACTGTAGCTCATTGATTGACATGAAACCCAATGCTCCTGTCATGGAGATATTTAGCTACTTGGCTTATGAAACTGTAGCACAGGTACTAGTACCACTTAGTAATTACTTATTCATTCAGTACCATCGTCATCACCAACATCGTCATCATCACTGTCATCATCATCACTGTCATCACCATTACTAACATAGTAATTACTTATTCATTCAGTGCCATCGTCATCACCAACATCGTCATCATCATCACCATCATCACTGTCATCACTATTACTAACATCATCAACACCACTGTCATCACCATTACTACCATCATCTTTATTATCATCATCATCATCACCATCAACACCATTACTACCATCATCATCACCACTGTCATCACCATCACTACCGTCATCATCACCACTGTCATCACCATCACTACCATCATCATCACCATCACCACTGTCATCACCGTTACTACCGTCATCATCACCATCACCACTGTCATTGCTCTCACTTCCATTACCATCATCATTACCACTGTCATCACCATCACTACTGTCCTCGTCACCATCATTGCTATCACCACAGTAGCATGTATAACATTGATCTGGTCATATCCATACAAGTCGTTGATGTTATATGTTGTTTCCTCTAGCTTGTCGATCTAGCACTTTTAGTAAAGAAAGATGGAGAGGGAGGGGATGCTCTTACATCAGCAATGCCAACAGTTTCTAGCCTGCCACAGATTCAGTCATTACTCAGCTCATCAACGACACCTGTATCAACATCATCAACACCTAACCACACGCCACCCAGTACGCCGACTACACCAACGGCTAACGCCGGATCTCTGCCATTTTTACCCAGTCCCACCCCAAGCACAGGGTCTACACAAGGTACAACATCAACAAAATCAAAGTCCAAGAAACGTAAAGCTAAGGTTGGTTCCAAAGCTTATCTGCTTATTTTAGTTACCTAAGTTGAAGTCTAATAAAGGGAAAGCTAGAGTGTATGCACTAAACATAAATACCACTAAATAGTGCTAATTCTATTGTTTTCTTTTGTTTAATTAGTGATATTTACTACTAAATAGTGAAAAATGTTGCACACATTTAGTGTTTGCACTCTAATTTGATTTCTAAGAAAGCAATTAAATCATCTGTTGTATACATTATATCGGTAATAATCATACTATCTGGCCATTTGGCAGATCAAGAATCTTGCTTTAAAGATGCTTAAGCCATTGAAAACGTTTCAATTGATGAAAAATACAAACAACTGATTCAAAGTTTTAAACTGGATAAAGTGTGATTCAAATTTAACTGCTGCCAAAATTAAATCTTTTATCATTTTCAAGTCTCCTTGTGCTTTTTCACCAGGATAACAGCCATCACGTTCTGCTAGAGGTTGCACTTCAATTATTTTCATTCCATTAAAAAAAGGTTCCTTTCTTTAGTTTAATGCTAAGAGGGCTTTATGATTCTATTAATTTGATAACACTCTGTTGATTATTTTACAGAGTTCATCATCATCTATGCAAGAAACTAGTTCGGACTGTATTCAGCCATGGCATATAAGAGAGGCTCTAAGAAGATATAGTTACTATATAGGACCTATGGCACCATATTCAGTAAGTACAAACAGGAATGTTTTGAGAACACTTGAGAAGTTGGAAAGCACTCCACTACACGTTGTGGTTTCTTACACCCCTCTCATGTTCTCTCAACCTCCTGTGTGTTTTGATCAGAGTATCAAACACGGAAAACTGTTTTTGATTATTAAATCAATGTATTGTTTAAGGTAATTCCGTAGTTTTGCACTGTGCACAGTTCTGCGCATATTTCGAATTTTAGAGTTCTACATTTCTTATAGTCAATAAATACAGAGTTATGTCTGAAAAACATTTTTACGTAAAAATACGAACAGTTTTCACATTTTCAAGCGAAAAATTACGAATTTCTTTAAACTCGCCCCAGTCCATACTCGGAAAAGCCTTGATATTATTGAATTTTGAGGATATTTTTCAAAATATCTCGCAAACCAATACGGGCACCTATCTTTTTTATTTCATAATATCATTTGAAATCATGTTTTTTAAAACATATATGATCGATGACAAAATTCTATGGCTCGATTTTTCGATATTACGAAAAGTGTTTCGTTCAAAGCATTGATGAGGCCAGTAAAAATTCGAACATTCTGTTAATTTTTGCTTTATTTCTCTTCGCTGTCGAATTTTAGTGGAAATCTTTTGCTTTACATCGGTAGCCCGATGTATAAGGAGCATACTAAAGCACATTGAAAATATTTGGTATTGACCAAGCTCAGTAAAGAGATACTTTTATGAATGATGCCCATTTTCGAATGTTAGATGCTAAATTGACAAAAGAGGGTATACTTTAAAAAATTTTCCCGCGAAATCCAATATGGTGACCCCATTTTTTTATTTTATATTTTTGATGAAAAACTCAAAATCTTTTACTATAGAAAGTTTTATCAAAATTCTATGGCTAGTTCTGTAACTACGGAATTACCTTAATACACATACTGAATCTTGAATGCTGATTGATATGATGTTTTCTTTCAGCCTCACATGAAGTCCACACCAGAATATCGCACTTTTTGTTGCTAACTCAATTGATCAAATGACTACAGTAACTTCTTGTAAAAAATGAAGATGACACTTTGGTTATAGACTCTTATATTTATTTATTATGAAGACAATATTGATCAGTATTGTGGTCTAGCGGAGATTGTTTATTTGAATCCCATCATCATCATCATCCATTCATCAACATCATTTATTCAAATGTACAAAATTTTAACATTAAAAATTATGTAAAAAATCTGTTTTGTGTATTAATCTAGTTCTCTTGATCATGGATTTTAGAAAGCAAACAAACAAACTGAGCCAAAACACTAAATGTACAAAATTCAAGAAATAGGTCCTTTATCTCCGTACGTCTGTACAGACTCTAACTTGTAGATGCACATATGACGTTCAAATGTGGAGTGGAAAAAATATGCATGAGACACAGTGAAGTGTGTGACTGCAGTAATGTTGCTCTTACTACATCTTGATTCATTTTTATTATTTTTGTTGTATGTTAGTGAGTTCTGTAATTTAAATAATAATAATATTGACAATTTTGTTATTTCTGTATGTATCCATCTAATAAATTAAAATGCCAATAATTATTTGAATTTAGAGCAGTTGAAAAACTCGCAAACCACAAACAACACACACAAAAAATAGGAAATGAACTACCACCTATAATTATGGAAAGATAAATATTATGTGACTATGTAGAAGTTTGAAAAACATTTGATCATTTCAATACAAAACGTCATACCTTTTATTTTGTACAAGTAAAATCTAATTTCACATGAATTCACATTGGATATATATAATTTACAGAAAAAGTTACAACAAAGCCTCCTTTAATAACCGCTTCTGCTCTGGACTTAAGTGATCTGGGTAGCGAATATCAAATTGAATAATAAGATCTCCACGATCTAGTGGAGATTTTGATAATGGCATGCCCTCTTCAGGAACTACTTTCTTATAGCCAGGCCTATATAGAGAAAACAATACATGAAAGTTTAACAAAGTAATGCTTGTTGATGTAGTGCTACCATGTTCTGTAAGGTGGACGTTGCCCCTAGAAGGACTGTTTTGTGCAAGTTCGTGGGTGGTCAAGGGGGTAATTTGGATGACTTTTAACCCCTCCCCCTATAAAGAATCATCGGATTTCAAATTTTATTTTCCAATGTCACCATAGTTAGATATTCAACAAAACAAATAAATAAATAATAGTAGTATTTATCTGTTTGTTGATCTAACTATTTCGGATCCCTAACTTTGCACATCTCTATGCATATGATTGTAATGTTAGAGTAATACTATGTTGTAATTATCCTCGTTGACATTTGAATACATTTAGATCAGTTTGAAACCCGAAAGCTCGGACGAATAGAATACTTATGGTGACATAACTAAATATTATTATATGGTGATGTTCTTTTTACATCTGTTCTCTTACTTGACAATATCATTGATAGGTATGCTGATAATTCTACCATCTAGTGTAGGGACGTCCACAACACAACCTGTCAATGCCTAGAAATAAATAATAAATTGGATCACCTTCCATGTGAGTTTGAATTGTTTTTAATATTATATATTATTTATAAGGGATAGAGTGCACGCACTAAAAATTTGCAACATAAATACCACTAACTGTTGCACACTATTTCAATTGGATCCCTTCTGACAATTCTAAAATGTGTTTCCATAGTTACCTGTCCAAGTGGTACAGAGGCAGTGTAAATCAGATTGTCATCATCTCTTTTGAATATTGGATGAGGCTTGTCTTTAACAATGAACACAATGTCCGCTGAAAATAAATAAAGTTTTTAACATATATATATATATAAAACGTCTAAATAAACAGTGCTTCTATAGTTGCAAGTTAAGTGGCCTTGATTTACTTTATTCTACTTATATATATATATATATATATATATATATATATATATATATATATATATATATATATACACTCGTTTGCAAGAACGTTGTAGTATACATTTATACAAATATCTAATGACATGCAAAAGGCAAAAGAAGCCGTTTTTACACACGAAACCAACTATGTTAAATCTGTACGATAAAATAAACAGGAAAAATATTTTTTGACTTTCGTTGAATGAATCAAACAATAAATATAGCGAGTTTTTTGTTTTGCATATCATTAAATATACTGAATAAATTAGATATTTGTATAAATGTATACTGCAACGTTCTTGCAAACGAGTGTATATATATATATATATATATATATATATATATGTTACTCGTTTTATTAAACAATGTTTCAGCTACGCCTTCTTCAGGTGTTTACACGTGGTGAGTTTCACGTAACAATGAATAATTAACGCTAACTGCGGAGAAACGGGAGGTCCTGGGTAAAAATTGAATACAATATATTCGTGAGAATGTACAAAAAAATGAGGACCCAAGATTTAACCCATTCTCTTATTAAGACCTAAAGGCTGGAATGTGTTGAGTGTCTATTTTTCAGAATGTTTTTCTTTCGTTCTTCATCTAACGCTTCGTTCTTTAACTTTTCCATCACTGTGATCTTAATATCGTTTTCAAAGTTATGATCCATGTTGTCAATAAAGTGTTCTGCTAGTTCGCAGGATTTGATCTTGTTTTTGATGTTTTTGATATATATATATACATATATATATATATATAAGTAGAATAAAGTAAATCAAGGCCACACAACTTGCAACTATAGAAGCGCTGTTTATTTAGACGTTTCGGCTATTCAGCCTTCTTCAGCAAACTCTCTATTTAATATATATATATGATAATTTTTTATCTAGTGGATAACTTTATCTTCTATCCTGGCATACAGATAAACAAGCTATGATGTCTTAATGAAATGTGACAAGTTCAAAGTCACATGACCATAAAATTACCTGGTATATTGTTGGGACCTTGATCGCCCTCTTTAGGGAATGTTATTTTAGTACCAGCCCTCCAGCCATGTTTTACGTTGATTGTAAGAATCTTGTCTCTGATGTTTGAGGTATGGCCATCTTCATTCATCACCTAATAAAAGTGAAAAAAAAATACACTTTTAAGTAAAAGTATGCTACATTAAGATTTGCCTAACTAATGAAGACAGCTACCATTTGACGAGGGATGGTGGGGGTAGGAGAGCTGTAGCACCCCCATTTTCTGTGCCAGTTATAAATAAATTACTTGATTTTGTTTTTTGTGTCACTCTGAACAATCAGCTGTTGTAGCACCTTTCAATTGAAACTTTTAGTTCCACAGCAGTTGGCAGCAAATCACAAGAAATAGTATTCTTTTTATCCATGTTACATATATATCCACTAAAAATAAAAACCCTTTTAATTTAAAAATGCCTTTTTTATGAATTCTGAAAACACTACACTGAAATGGTAATTACCAAATGACCGTGCAGTTTTTAAAAGGTATATCCCCAGTGTAATATAATTTATGCTCACAAGTGAGGTCACAATAACAGAGAAACAAAAGGAGTATTGGACATCTTTAAAAACGACCCACCATTGTGACCTCACTTGTGCAGCATAAATTATATTACACTGAAGATAAACCCAGTTTTATTTTACTATTGAAAAATGGATCTAAATGTAGGCAAATCAATACTAAATAAACTGTGTGCATGCAAAGAATGATTCTGATTGACTGATTCAAAACACCATATCCCATAAACACTTGCAATTCCTATGCCTTGAAAACACTTCCTATGTTTTAACCCATGAGTAAAAAGTCTCAACTAAGTCTATCTCACCCTTCTTGAAATCTTCATTTTCTTTACGCATCCTTTAAACACCTCCTCCAAAGTAAGGTACAGTTCCCTTTCAATTGGAGGGTCTTGTTTTCTTCTGCCTCTGCCGTGAATTCCACCAAATCCTATGTCAGGATCATAGGAATCAAATAGCTCTGAGAATGGGTTATCTCCACCAAAAAACTCTCTGAAGACTCTGATGGCATCACCATGAAATGTATACCCTGGAGTCCAGCCATCTGAAAGAAATGAAAAACAGAGTTGAAATGGATGATGGTGATGAATGCCAGATAAGGGATCCTAGCTTTGGGATCAGGGATCAAGATTTGAGATCAAAGGATTGGGACCGATATAACCTCTGGATAATGGGAGGACAGACCATGCAAGATAAGGGATCATAGCTTTGAGATCAGGGACAAAGATTTCAGATCAAGAGATTTGGATGGGTAAGACCTCTGGATAATGGGATCAAATATCATGCACAATAAGAGATCATCGCTCTGAGATCAGAGATCAGGAATACAGATCATAGGATTGGGATTGTTAAGATCTCTGGATAATAAGATAACAGACTATGGAATTATTGGGATCACATGACACTTATGGACTGGGATTACAAACCAAAGGACTGAGATCACCAACCATGGATTGGCATCAGAGATCTTGGAATTGGGATCACAAATGACAAGATCAAGATCACAGTTTATGGGCTTTGCATATGGGTTTGTCAGATCGGGGGTGTGGATCACAGATTGGGATCATAGACCTCTGGATTAGATCATAGACCTTTAGATTGGTATAATAGAAAACAGGATTTGAGTCACTGAAAAAAGGTTATTATTGGTAATTGTTATCAATGTTGAAATTAATCATGGGATCTCCCAAATTGACTGGAATTCAGGATCCAGTTGTTAGATTTATTGGATAAGGGATCAAATTAATTAGTAAATTGGGTCCAGAGCTCGTAAGTCGTCATTAATGCTAATAAACATTTTACTGGAATGCAGATAATAATAGATTTATAATAATGAATAACTTGTCTTAATGCAACATACCTTTGTCAGGCACTCCTCCTTTGAGACCTTCTTCACCAAATTGATTATAAATAGCTCTGGTTTTTGCTGTAAAAACAACAAAATTTTAGACCTCCAAAAATACAAAACAAAAACAAAAAACATACAAACGTAGTGAAGTAGTGATTTTATACTTACGGTCACTTAGCACATCGTAAGCTTCAGCAACGTGTTTAAACTTCATTTCTGACCCAACGTCTTGGTTTTTATCGGGGTGGTATTTTAGTGACAATTTACGAAACCTAAAAAACGAAACAGGAACATTGTGTCAGATGAATCCCGAATTTTCACTCGCAAACATTTCTCAAAGCTGTTTGAATTACGAGACAATATCAACCACGAAGGAAGCTCAAGTTATGAACTTACGCTTTTTTGATATCTGCATCTGTTGCACTTTTTGTGAGACCGAGAATTTCATAATAATCTTGTCCCATGTTGACTTCTTCTCCTAGTTTTGTCGATGTTTTGTTCAAAATGGCTGACTTTGCTTGGAACGGTTGCCCTAGAAACCCCTCACGGTTTGGAAGACTGAGAACTAAAAGCAACCGCGGGACATTTTCACGGGCTCATCAACACAAACACATGTGGGTTCACGAGGTTTCACAAGATTTTGTATAAGTTTTCACTAAAAAGTACTTTTATAGTTTATTTTAATAAACATTATAGAAATTATCAACATGAGGAAATATTGGAAAAGGCGTTAGAAGACACTGCGATGGAGTCAACTGCGGATTTTGAGTTTGACTTCAATTCTGCGCTTGATTCGCTTATACGTTGTACCGAACTGTTGAGCGAGAAGCTATCAAAATTTGCCAAAATCAAGGTAACACAGTTTATGATTTGTTAAGAAGTAGTTAGTAGAAGAAATAAAGCATTAGGTAGTTCAAGATTGAGTTTCACAGTCGATTAATTTCGAATACAAGATACTGATTTAATGTCATTGATGTGGTTGATGTTTGTGATGATGATGATGATTTTGATAAATGATGATGGCGTTTAGAGAGAAATCTTGCCCCCATCTAGCCCCACACCGACACACATTAAACCAATGCTCAATAAACTTAGACAACTGGTTTGCAGTAAAATTGCAAGGGGTCCTTTATGATATTATGTACATAAATATTTTTTGTTGTGTCAATTCACCTTGAATTTGGAACAACATTTATTTCTCTATTTTTCTCCTAGACATGGGAAAGTGAGGAGAAACAAGCCTTACTACAACAGCTTTCTGAACTACTTTTAGATGAAACAGCAGCACTCTATGTTACTAAATACTTCAAGCCAATTATAGTAGAATTATTACAAAGATGCTATCATTTCATACAAAGCCAAGATGAAGAATCTAAAGATGCAAAGAATGAGAATTTTTGTTATATTGTTAGTATTTTATTACCTATTGTACCGCATATACAGATTTTTATGCTGGAATATTTAACTTTTATGAAACCATTCTACATTTGTCTGTCAAAGCCAGAACATTCTCCACAGAATGTTGACAGAGTTCATATGATTTCTAAAACAGCATATAACTTCTTACACCACGACTATGATACTTTTATTGACTTATGGAACTGGGAACCGTTCTTCAAACTACTGGATCATGTAAACACAAATATAAGGTGGCTCTCCACCCATGTAGTTGCCATGGTGACACAGATGAGTGATGGTAATAAGCTGGAGATGATGAGGAATTTCTTTACCGAAGATGAAATCAATACATTGACTCTTGAAATGTGCCAGACACAGCTGGTTGTTAATGATCAGAATTTTAACGAACTTACCACTAGCATTACCATGGAAATAAATGAGGGTTGTAATAATGGAAAATTATCACAGGATGACCTCACTGAGAATCATGTTATGATATCAGGAGTAATGTTGCAGATGGCACCAAATTGTCCAACTGAGGTTGTTGTCAATTCTTTAGTAAAGGTACCCTCTACACAGAGAAATCTTCACTCATTGGCTGTTGCTATAGCAACAGGTTCTGGTGTGTTAATAGAAGGACCAGTTGGGTCTGGAAAGACATGTTTAGTGGAGTATATTGCAGCAATGACAGGGAGAGTAACTGCACCATCACTGATGAAAGTACAGCTTGGAGACCAGACTGATAGCAAGGTACTTGTGACATTGATAGCAGCATTTTTCTTTTTTTATTCCATTTGTTTGTGACCTTCTTCTTTCCTTTTTTTTGTCCCCTCCTTTACTGCTATAACTAAGGTCTGCCTTCTAGCATGCAGTTCACTTAATTCTTCCTTCATTCATAGCTACCTCATTCATTCAAATATTTCCTCCTTCCTAACTTTTTTCCATTCTTCCTTTCTCTTTTGGTTTTGTCCTTCTTCATTCTCTCTTCCCTCCCTCCCTCCTTACCTCCCTCATCCTTCCCTTCCTTCTTCCCTTCCTTCTTTCCTTCCATCTTTCCTTCCATCGTTCCTTCCTTTCATCCTTCCTTCCTTCCTTTGTTCATTTGTTCCTTTCTTTCTTCCTTCCAACCTTCCTTTTTTTGTCTGTCAGTTCTTTCTTTCTCTCTTTCCCCTCCTTTCTGAACATTAATTTCACTTTACATTGTTCAAACAAACAGTCCCTGCTGGGAACATACATATGCACTGATACACCTGGTGAGTTTCTATGGCAACCAGGAACATTGTTACAAGCTGTTCAGGGTGGACATTGGGTGCTTCTAGAAGACATAGACTATGCTCCCATGGATGTTGTATCTATTTTAATTCCATTACTGGAGTCAAAGACATTGTCTGTGCCAGGTCATGGGAATGTGGTCAAAGCTGCTCCTGGATTTCAACTCTTTGCAACACAAAGGTAAGAATGTGGATAGTCAGTTGAGCACACCCAAATAAACCCATCAAATGAGACAATAAATCCACATATTATTTAAAAAAAAGTTGATAAGTCTAGACTTTGGTTTCATTTTGAATTAATTAATAATTATATAACCATCTTGGAGGGTGCGAAATAATATTGTTTGGTTAAACACTACAGCCATGATGTCCGCTAGTGTAGAGGATAAACTGTTTCTTTCTATTGTCCAATCATCTGGTTTGATATTACTTTGAAACCTTATTTTCAGTCTTTGTTTTCTTTCTAGGACACACAGTCATAGTGGATATTCCCTTCATGCTCATTCTAACTCTTCAATACTGGATAGACTATGGACCAAAGTAGTAGTTGAACCTCTCACTAAGCAGGAACTTGATCAGGTTAAACTTTCATGTTATTAGGACTTGCACAGGATTTTTCCCATGTTGATAGTACTGGTGAACAATAAAACAATAATTTGTCATTGTTTTCCTGGAAACAACTCATCAAGGACCTTGGACAATAGCTTAACATTACCATGGCAACACAACTTAAACAACTATGAAATTGATAAAATACTTCACACATTCCTATCAAAGCTCATTCTGAAGAGACTGCCACAGTGTAGCCAAAATGTTAATTCTTCGAGCAAGATATCTTGCTTCAATCCGAAAAATCTGTCTTAAGTTTGTTATTTTGTTGACATTTTTTTTTCTCACTTTCATTTCTAGGTTATCAGTACGAAATCCCCTGAGCTGTCTTCAGTCTCTCAGAAACTTGTAGATGTTTACAGTATGGTTTCCTTAGATAAAAGACTAGTTGCTGATGCTGACATCTCCTTTTCCTCGCTGTCGCATGATAAACGACAAAGCACAACACGAGACTTGATGAAATGGACATCAAGGGTAGTGGATGCCCCTGTCAATGGTCCATTCTTTGTGGATGGCAAGGATGCATTCTTAGAAGCACATGATTGCTTTGGAGCAACTTTATCCAAAGCTGAGCATAGGCTTGAACTTGGTTTAGCTATTGGTGCAAAGTTAGGCATTACAAAGGAGAATGTTGAATACTTTTGCAAGCACTACAAACCAAAGGTGGAGATCTCGCCTCATATGTTAACAGTTGGTCGTATTTCTTTACCAAGAAAGCTAGAGAGTTATTCAAAGTCGAGAAAAACTGTGGCCAACTTTGCACACACAAGGCATTCACTTGTGCTGTTAGAGAGAGTAGCGGCATGCATCAGACAAGAAGAGCCAATACTGTTAGTTGGAGAAACTGGAACTGGTAAGACATCATCTGTGCAGAATCTTGCTGTCCTCTGTGGTTGCACTTTGAAAGTCATCAATATGAGTCAACAAAGTGACAGTTCTGACCTGCTTGGAGGCTTCAAACCTGTTGAAATGAAGCAGCTTGTTGCACCAGTAAGAGAGAGTTTTGAGCAACTGTTCTGTACGACATTCTCTCGTAAGCAGAATGTGAAGTATCTCAGTCATATTCAACAATGCTTTGCTAAGGGACAATGGGAGAGCTTGTTCAAGTTGATGATGCACACACACAAGGCTGCTGTTGATAGGATAGTCAAGGGAAAGACAATTGGTAAGTCAATTTTGAATTAACAGTCAAACTTCCTGTAATGTGAACATGACTCATTAGAGAGGTTATGTTGTGATGATAAGTGCAAATACAATATTGACTCCATGAAGGGTTCATATTGCAAAGTTGAACTGGCCCAGTGACCTTTTTGACATAAATTTTGCAACACAAAATATTTGCAAGATTTGATTTTTATTTTCTGTTCATAGTCTGTGGTGAGTCATACTCAAATTTGCTGTCAATATGAAACTTTCTATCATTGATATTGTTTTGGCAAATTGATTTGATTTAATAATTAAAGCGTTTTTTTTCCTTTAGCTTTTTAAATCAATAGTGTACAAATTAAAATAATTATCAGTCTACATTCACTTGTTTTTCGTTTCTTCATTCACTTTGTCCACCTACTTATTATTTTTTAGAGGGTAGTGGTACTTCAGACCGAGATCTTATTCCCAAATGGCAAGCTCTAACAGACAAGATTGAGCAACTAAGAAAGCAGCAAAAGCATGCTGAAAGTTCCTTGGCTTTCCAGTTTGTGGAAGGAATTCTTGTCCAAGCTATTCGTAATGGAGATTGGATATTACTGGATGAGATTAATCTTGCTACTCCTGAGACATTGGAGTGTCTGAGCGGTTTGTTGGAGAGTCGATGTGGATCTGTGGTCTTACTAGAGAGAGGGTAAGGCTATGGTTGTGGTCAGGAAAATTTTGAATTTGTGTAAAGGCAAGCATCCAAGTATCGATTGAATCAGTGCTCTCACATTCTATCAATCAAATGTATTAGAATATGATATACAAAAAAACATTCAATAATCTGTTTTAAGATAACTATTATTTTTTCCCGTCTTTTAAACTCAACAGTGATGTTGAGCCAATTGTCAGACATGAGAACTTCAGACTGTTTGCTTGCATGAACCCTGCTACAGATGTTGGTAAGAAAGACCTCCCACCAGGAATTAGAAACAGGTAATCTTTTTATTACAGATTTCAATGTTAACTTAAAGGTACAGAAATAAGTGGTGCAGTGTAACAATAAGCTCTCTAAACCACATCACTCTCATCTGATGTGTATTGCTATGTATTGCAGGTTTACAGAAATCTTTGTGGATGAGCTAGATGATGTGAATGATCTTAAAACTCTGGTAGTAAATTACTTGCAGGGGCTGTCACCCACGGCTGCAATTGTTGACGGCATTGTTAGGTAAGGTACAACACAAAGTGGAATTGCAAGCAAAGTGATGACTTATAAGGGGATTGAAGCATGTAGTCAGAGTGATTCTACATTGTATGCTCCGAAATATTCTGACTACTTAGTATAAATTGAGACTTTATTTGGTCAATATTTGATACTAAATTCAAAATGGCCTCTTAAATGCTACAAATCAGAGTAACATATTGCAAATTTTCTTGGTTTTTTGGCAGTAAATTTCTTTTCAGCATGCTAAATTTGTGTTGTTAACTTAGTTTGTAAGATTTTGAAAGCAGAAAAGAATAAAAGATGTGATTTTATTTTAGAAGAATGGCTTTTCAATAAAAAAATTGAAAATTCCAGAGCATTGAATTAAAGCAATGTACTGTCACCACACATTTCAATACCCTTTATGGGTTTGTGTTTGGGGCTTAATGATGCTCTCTCAGCTGCTTGTTCAGGGAAAAAGTACTTAGCATAAAAAGAAGTAAATTCACTATAAAGCTGAACTGCTTGGTATTTTTGAATGTAAAAGAACAGTTGACAAAACTGGTTTAACCTGTTTACTAGCCTACTGACCTCTCGACATAAAAACACAGGAACCCTAATCAACCCTGAAGAGAAAAAAAACAGTGCACATTCAATCAACTTGTCTGAGTTAAAATGCGCCAAATCCTCAAAAAGGAAAGGGTTTTAAAATTTAGTCTCTCAATATCCAATATTACAATAAACCAGCGTCCAACTTGTCCTTCAGCATAAACAGGATGAAATTGATTGTTTAACATCAAACTGTTTCCCCTTAGGTTTTACTTGACGGCAAGACATGAAGCATGTGACAAACTTACTGATGGAACTGGACACAAACCACATTACAGGTTGGTGCTCATTTAATGTGATTGTATAGTGAAGTTAATTTGGTTGTCCCATAATGAAATGGTAATAAAACAAACAAGGCATTATTTTACCTGCGCATGCGCTGAACTGCTGAGCCAAACAATTGTATGGCGGGCTCCTCACAGGAATGACCCGCACAAAGCCTATATTGTCAAAATGGCGCTTGTTGTGTAATATTTTTTTTACTATCGCTTGTTGTTCTTGCCTTCTTTTACAGATGTAAAAAAACAATGTTCAATATAAACGTTTATTTCATTTCTTTAATATTTAATTCATTGACATTAACAAATAAACTACCATAAAATATTTATTCCAGCGATTTGAATCAGAAGTCATTGAATCAGTAGGCCAGAATGTCAGTGACAGGTCAATTTGAAGCCATGTTTTGGTCTCTTTGCCAAATTTTCCCAGTTGTTCTCACCTAATAACATAAAAGTGTACATAACATAGATAAGAGAACAAGTTATAACTCAGTGGTTGATGTTCGAGAATTCATGTTATGACACAAAATTAAATATTCATGAACAACAATATTCAAGGTGAATTCAAACTTCCAACCATTGTAATGTCAGATCACCGATTTTGCAAAGAAATAAATGGAATTGTAGCACACGAATTGGGAAGATAGAATTTAGAGCTGCAAGGCTATAATATTCTCTTGATTTGAAAGTGGAACCGATATTCTGTCTGCCGCTAAAACCACCATCAATAATATTTCACTTGAAAACCCTAATTATCCAAATTTTGCCAACAATAAGTTTCACATCACAATGATAAGGATGAACTTAGGGTCTCATCAGTAGAAATAACTCAGTGGTTGTTGCCCTCCAATAAGAGAATTTTCCCGTTTGATATAAGCTATAATTACTCCAGTGCACAATATCGAGAGATTTCAAACCAAAGCAAATCCAATTCGGATAATCCGATTTCAAAACACATAATGAAATAAAAACATATTTATCATACACTTACCTAAATTTGTTGATTAGAACCATGACTTTTAGTAAAAGTGATGAAAAAACAGCTCTTCTCAGGCAAAAACAAGCAACAAATGGCGAAGATTCTTCGCACATGTTCGCAGAATACTATTACTTTGACTCCGTTTATCGAGGCATCATCAGTCTAAAGTTGAACGACTGGAACTTAAGCAATAACCTTAAAGTTATTTAAAACTATACTGGACTTTTCTATGCTCCAAAATGTTCTGAAGGTGGAAAAAAATCCATCGGCATACCAAGCAGTTATGAAAACCGACAGCGAACGCTATGAGGGTGAGGTGTCTCAAAAGGCAATTTCGCGCATGCGCAGGTAAAATAATGCCTTGTTAATAAAACAGCTTCATCAACAGCTTCAGCAATGATAAGTACTGACGGAAGATAACTGTTTCAAGGATTTGAGTTACCATTAGTTAATTATTTTAAATTAACTCCTCCCCTGAAGATCTAAACATGTATACCACATGTAAAAGGAAATAAATCTGTGAAACAGTGGATTCTGATAAAATGAAGTTTTGAATCAAGACAGGTTTATTGCACAAAGCCTAAATAAAGTTATCACAGTATAGAAGTTCTTAAGAATTTATCCAATGGATAAGGATTTATCCGGTCGATAGTGTTACCCAGGCTTTGTGCAACTGGATCGTGATGCAACCAATTTAGTTGCACGTTTTTTTTCTTTTTCTTCCTTTCAGCTTGAGAACACTGTGTAGGGCACTACGGTATGCATCCAGCAATCCTCATGGGAATGTTTTGAGGTCCATTTATGAGGTAAGTGACTTATTTCATTTCAAGAAGCATAATCGTTATCAACACTGTCATCAATGTCACTGTCATCATCATCATCACTGTCATCAATGTCACTGTCATCATCATCATCACTGTCATCAATGTCACTGTCATCATCATCAACACTGTTATTGACATCACTGTCAAAATCATCATCACTGTCATCAATGTCACTGTCATCATCATCATCACTGTCATTGACATCACTGTTGTGCATCACTATCACAGTCACTGTCATCAATGTTAATATCATTATTATCATCATCATTGTCATCATAATCCCTGTCATCATCATCACCATCACTGTCATCATCACCATCACTATCATCATCACCATCAATGTCATCATCACCATCATACTTAGCAGTACCATTATAATCTTCCCCATCAGCATCATCAGCAGCATTATCACTTGAATAGATTGCAAATATTATCATAAATCAACACATTTAATGTATGGTATTTCACTCTAGTACATTCATTTATTAATACTAAGAGTAGAATTCTCACTTTTGATATCATTGAATCACTGCGCTTTAATCCCAACCTTCTTTTCACAGGGCTTTTGTCTAAGTTTCTTAACTCAACTTGACCGATCCTCACATCCAGTCGTCGAATCCCTGATACGAACCAACATCCTGGGTCATGTGAATGCTACAAGTTTGATCAACCAGCCTCTACCTTGCCCAGGGGGGAAGCAAAATCAGTTTGTGAATTTTGAAGGGTTTTGGATCAATATTGGTGAGCGAGAGCCAAACGTTCCAAGGCATTATGTGCTTACAGAGTCTGTGAAAGCTAATCTAAGAGATTTAACCAGGGTAGTTAGTGGAAGGTATGTTATCAATTTGTAATTATAACAATATAGTAAACTTGCACTCATTTAGTTTAATTAACAGTCCTTGTATATAACAAGCAAAATGATAACAAATTAAATATAAATAACTACTGAAGTGCACATCTATAAATATATATAATGAAATTATCAATATAAATTATTAAAAAATATATTAAATAAGATAAATTCTAGAAAAAGACCAATGGAAATAATTATGTTTCGGGAAAGAATATAGGTCAACGCTTCTTTGAACAGAAGTATTTTTAACTTTAAAAAATGGTTTACCTACATGTACTAAGATTACATGTGACTCTATCTCCCAAGTCTCATAAGAAATTGCTAATTTGAGCTTATCGTCAAAGTACCAATAATCAGATTGTTTTATCTAGTCAACTCTCGCCTTACAGACACGCCAGTATTACAGACACCTCTCTATAAGTATTTCAGACTGCAGATCAATCCTCATCTCAAAGAAATCTATGGAACTGGCTCTTTCTATTGCAGACTCTCTCTATTATGGACACCAAGTTAGGGTCCTAGGGTGTCCGCTATAGCGAGAGTTAACTGTATTTGTTTTTGTTGTGATGCTTGAGGTCATTAATGGTTGTTTTCTCTAGGAGTTTCCCAGTACTGATCCAAGGAGAGACATCTGTGGGTAAAACCAGCCTTATCCAGTGGTTGGCTAGTTCATCAGGTAACCAGTGTGTACGCATTAATAATCATGAACATACCGACATACAGGAATACCTTGGCTGTTACACATCGGACCATGATGGACGACTGGTCTTTAAAGAAGGTACTTTGATGTTGATGATGATAATGATAATGATGATGATGGTGATGACAACATGTAGGAACTCCTTCAGTTGGGTGTTGCACATTAAAACATGATGAATAACTTGTTTTTAAAGGTTATTATTAGATGGTGATGATGATGATGGTGATGATGATGGTGTTGATGATGATGATAATGGTGTGGTGGTGGTGATGATGGTCATAATGGTGATTATTGTGGTGATGGTGGTGATGATGGTATTACACATTGGACCACAACATCCAACTGGTCTTTAAAGAAGGTGTGTTAATGATGACAAGAGTGTTGATGATGATGGTGATCATTGATAATGGTGGTAATGATAACAATGATAGTGTTTATGGCGATAATAGTGGTGTTTATGGTGATAATGATGATGGTGGTGATGGTAATATTGATAAGAGTGGCGATGATTATGGTGGTGGTGATAGTGATAATGATGATAGTGGTGATGATGATAATGATGCCAACAATGATGCTGACAACGATGGTGATTATGATGATAAAGAATTAGTGTCGTGATGGTATTGCTAAAATAGTTCTCTGTTGTGTTCTTTTCAGGAGTTCTGGTTGATGCAATGAGGAAAGGGTATTGGATCATACTGGATGAACTAAACCTTGCCCCCACTGATGTACTGGAAGCACTGAACAGGGTAGGGAGACTGTTAAACTATTATAATGATTAATTTCAATGGACAAATTTCAATTGATTCATACCAAGTTACACTAAATAACACATTGGTTTAAAATCTCAAAAACATATGTTTGATTCCCTCCAATGGTATATTTTGATATTTCTCTCTTTATTTTATTGTATGATTTACTAAGTTTTTTGTTTGTTTTGTTCCAGTTGCTTGATGACAATAGAGAGCTGTTTATTGCTGAAACACAAGAGACTGTCAAAGCACATGCCAACTTTATGCTCTTTGCAACCCAGAATCCACCTGGACAGTATGGAGGACGAAAGGTATGGATCTTTACATTAACCAAAAGACCATTAGACTCTTTTTATTGGGTATAGAGTATCAAAGAATACATGGTACTAACTAATAATTAATTTGACTTTTTCAAAATGTTTTTTTTTCTAGGGAATTCACTGTTATATTATCTATTTGGTCTGTTGGATTAGTTATTATTTAGGGTGTATTTTATCTAATTGAGCTTTATAGCCTGTGTACAGATGCTCCTTCATTCTCCCATGTGGGGAAAGTGTTGAGAGAAAATTCCTCACATCTCTCCTCACAGAATCAAGAGAGGGAGGACATGTTTATACTATAATGACTAACTCATTGTTCTTGTAGTTCAAACTCAACCTTGATATTTAAAATATCTAATTATTCCTTCCTTCTTTTCATGCTGCATGTTGGCTTGCTTGCTTCCTCCATCTCATCGTTGCTCCCTTCCTTCTTGTTTCTTTTCATTCTCCCTTCTTTCTTTTCGTTTTTCCTCTCTCCATCCTTTCTTTTGTACCATGTTTTCTTCATTTTGCCCAATTTCTTTATCCCTGCCCTCTCCTAATCATCATTATCTTCTTCCCTCTCTCCCACGCTTCAATTCATTTCTTCATTCACACGGGATGCTGTTTCAATTTTCATCACTATTTTTTTCTTTGATGAATATTTTGTTCCTAGGTACTTTCTCGCGCATTCAGGAATCGTTTTGTTGAACTCCACTTTGACGAGCTACCAAGTAAAGAACTTGAACAAATCCTCCATCTCCGTGGTAGTATACCTATGTCTTATTCCAAGAAGATGGTTGCTGTCATGTTGGACTTACAGGTAGGACTCTCTCAGCAAGCTGCTGGTAGACAGGGCTGTAGATTATTGTCCTTTTGCAGCATTGTGATCGCATTTGATCATATTTCAAATGTTAACAATGTGCTGTAAATATTAGATCTTTTTATCATTATAGAGTGCAAACACTAAATGTGTGCAACAGTTGTCACTATTTAGCAGTAAATAGCACTGATTAAACAAAAGAAACCAATAGAATTAGCAAAAATAATTGCACTATTTAGTGGTATTTTTGTTGCACTCTTTTAGTGTGTGCACTCTATCATATTGTTTAATTGTATGTGCGGAATTTGAGAGGTTTATAAAACAGTTTCATCTGAATGCATTGTGTTTATCAGGCTCGTCGTCGTGGTTCGAGTGTGTTTGCCGGCAAACAAGGGTTTATAACGCTACGTGATTTGTTCAGATGGGCCGAAAGGTACAGCAAGACTCCTGACTTACCAGGGTCTTTCTATAACTGGGAACAACATCTTGCCGAAGATGGTGAGTCTTTGGAAAACAAACTAAAAAAAACCACTAAAAACAATATAATTGTAATTGCAATTGTGTCTATATTATAACCAATAAAAATTCATAAAAATTATTTAGATTAATTTTAATTAAAATTAAAGTTAATTGAAAAAAAATAAATAACTACTAAGAGTGACTGAAAGTTAATCGAGCTGAGTAGCTACTCGATATTTGTCATTATGTATGTTTGCTTTTGTTTGTTTATTCATTTGTGTGCACATTTGTTTGTCTGTTTGTGCATTTGAGTGTCTAATTTTGTTTGTTTGTGTGATCCATTTTTGTACAATTTTTTTTGCTTTTTGGCCAGTTTTTTTACACTTTTACATCATCATAATCGTCATCATCACCATTAGTGCGAGATATCTGAATGTCATTCATCACTGACCACATCTTCTTTTAGGTTACATGTTACTTGCTGGTCGATGTAGAAATCCATCCGAGTGTACCGTAATCCAAGATGTCCTACAGGCTCACTTCAAGAGCAAACTCGACCTAGACATGTTGTTCACCTGTAAAACATCTCCCCAGTCTAAACTACCTCTCTCATCCAGCGATATCCTGGCCCAGGCGTCCCATGAACATGTTGATGGTTTTGATCATGTTGTTTGGACTCAGAGCATGAAGAGGCTTGCTGTACTGGTTGGACGTGCTCTGCAGTTTGGAGAGCCTGTCTTGCTAGTCGGAGAAACTGGGTAGGTGGTTTGGTTGCAATTTTTGGAAATTTTGCTAGTTCTTTATAAGATTTTCCTATTTTCAGTCAAGTGGGTATATCACTGGAGAGTGTTTTTCCCGAGAAATACTCAATGTGATATCGATTTTTAAAATTTTGTTATATGGATAATTATTTTCACATTTCCGCTTGTTTCAAAAGCTTTCTTTGCATTTTAATTTTATGTTTTGTTACGCTGCAATTTACTATAATGAAATATCGCTCTTTGCAAATGTCTATGGAATTTGTTGTTCCTCTTAGCTATTGTTTTGTTGCTGATATGACGTAACCCAACTTGTTACTAAATCATGTCCTACAGGTGTGGCAAGACAACCATTTGCCAACTGTTTGCTGCTCTCAAACAGCAGAAGCTTTATTCAGTGAACTGTCACATGCATTCAGAGTCGTCTGATTTTCTTGGTGGGTTAAGACCAGTGAGAGGACACCACGCGCAAGAAGAGGTATATAGTTTTATTGACTTTTTAAACTCTTTGTGTTCTCATTGATATGCACTTGATTATTGAATGTCAAGTCCAACATCCAATTTTTTCGATTTGCTTTTTCCCATTTGCTTATTTTTCATTCATTCATTCATTCATTCATTCATTCATTCATTCATTCATTCATTCATTCATTCATTCATTCATTCATTCATTCATTCATTCATTCATTCATTCATTCATTCATTCATTCATTCATTCATTCATTCATTCATTCATTCATTCATCCAATCGGTCGATCAATCACTCAATCAGTCAATCAATCAATTATTTATATATTCATTCTTATCGTTCATTCATTCATTTATTCATTCTGGCTCATTCATTCATTCATTCTCGCTCATTCATTCTGTCAATTATCTCATAGGACGGTAAGCTCCAAAAGTTCTTCGAATGGTGTGATGGCCCATTAGTTCTCTCCATGAAAGAAGGTGCCATGTTTCTTATTGACGAGATCTCTCTTGCTGACGATTCTGTCCTAGAAAGACTGAACAGTGTATTGGAGCCAGAACGCACTCTGGTTTTGGCTGAGAAAGGAAGCGAGGGAGGTGGAACAAACGACAAAGATGTCAATATTATTGTTGCTGAGGAGCAGTTTAGAGTCGTTGCAACCATGAACCCTGGTGGCGACTTTGGCAAAAAAGAGGTTTGTAATATAGTAGTAAGTTTAACGTAAAATGTAATAACTTTTGCCGCAAAAAAAATAAAGTAAGTTAAACGCAAAATGTAATAACTTTTGCCGCAAAATATAAAAGTAAGTTGAACGCAAAATGTAATAGCTTTTTCCGCAAAATATAAAAGTGAGTTAAACGCAAAATGTAATAACTTTTGCCGTAAAATGTAAAGTGAGTTCAACGCAAAATGTAAAAGCTTTTTCTCCGCAAAATATAAAGTAAGTTAAACGCAAAATATATTACCTTTTGCCGCAAAATATAAAAGTGAGTTAAAGGCGTAAAATGTATATAATAACTTTTTCCACAAAATATAAAGTAAGTTAAACGCAAAATATAATAGCTTTTTCCGCAAAATATAATTTATTCTCTCTGACAAAAATATAACTTTGCACGCAACATGTAGGAATTTAGTTTAACGCAAAATGTAGTAGCTTTTGCACAAAAATGTAAAGATATTAGTTAAGCTATAGAGATTATACGATAGTTACTCGATAGGCATAGTGAAACGTCACAATGTCATTGATGGACGGCAGTCTGTTGCCAACTGCACTTTGCGAATTTTGTCTATGGTTGTCGCGTAGTGATACAAAATAAAATGTCTGTAAACAAGCTCGTGCAATTGTAGAGATAAAATTACTTCCCCAAATGTATCTATTTTAATATAGGTTTACTGTACAGCCTTATTTCTTTTATAGCTCTCTCCAGCTTTGCGTAACAGATTTACAGAGATTTGGTGTCCTTCCACCAACGCCGACCAGGATCTTATCGATATCATAGAACATAACCTGATCAAAGGGCTAAACTTTAATAACACTCCCAACGGTAAGAACTAGAAAAATATATTAAAATACATTGCTCAACCCAGTAATACACTTTTACTGAGATCTCTTCCACAATGATTATCCTTGGACTCACTCAAACACTATCTCAACAACTGTACATTTGTATCTGTATATTCTATATTTACAACATACAACATTTGAACTACATGATAATTTTTTGAGAAGAGAGGACAATTCGGAGAGAACTTGCAAGAGAGAAAACAACACAGCCAACTTGAAATTTCTCCAAAAATGATTCTTGAAACAAAACCAAATCCTGCGGTTAAAGACCAGCAGTTTTACCTCTTGACCAACATCGCCATGTGCTCCAGAAAAAAATGTTAACCTGAACCAAAGAAGAAAGAATACATGCAAGTCGCATTTCCATTTACAACAAGCCTTTCAAATTTGAAGTGTGAGAACACAACAATAAGTCTCTACTCTAATTTGTTCTTAATTTCCTCTCAAACTAGGTCATTCTGGGATTGGCAAAGCTATGGTAGATTTTGTGAACTGGTTTCACTCTACAGAATTTGGACGGAGGTATGAAGAAGTGTACACTAGATATTTGAAGTTTATTTCTGTCCACAAAATTGCAAGGCCTTATTTCAACCATTTTCGCTGAAGTGCGACCCTCGAACCTAATAGACTCTTCTTGGAACTGGCATTTTGGTGGACGTTAATCAAAAAGCTGAAAAAGTGTGAGACAAATTGTCGCGTTTGGTTCACAGTGAACACTTTGTTTGCTTTGTGATTGATGTGCACCAAAATGCCATGTTCTAGACGAGACTTTTAGTTTCAAAGGGTCTCACTTCAACGAAAATGGCTGTAATAAGGTTGCTCAAATAGTTTTCAGTTGTTCAAAAATTGATTCAAATTTGCGATCAATCAAGTTACAAAAATACTGATTTTGCAGTCTTGTCTTTAACAGATGGCATTTTTTGTACTCGAAAAAAAACCTGTTTTAAACTTGTTTCCAACAGGTTTGTGGTGAGCATCCGGGACTTGTTATCGTGGGTCCGTTTCATCAACACTTGCTGTCAGTCATCCAATCAGATACCAACATATGACGCTTCCCATCAGCCTTTACAGCCTACCATCGCTTATCTCCATGGCGCTTGTCTAGTTTTCCTGGATGCCCTGGGAGCTGGTCTCTCCTCGGCGGGAATCCAACCACAGGAAGCTCGTGATAAATGTTTAGCATATCTGAAAGAGCAAGTTCAAGATTTTTGTGTGGACATTGAGGGTCTTGATTTGAAAGTTTTGTCTGCAGTTTTGACTGATGATGTATTTGGAATTGAACCATTCTATATTCCTAGAGGTGAGTTTGTAATGTAATTATGAGAGCTTAGCATGTGCAGTAGAAAATTATGATAGTCCAATCTGGAGTCAACCTCGTCCCCAGGGCCCCTCTTCTCGCAAGATGGCGGACGCTCAAAGAAAGACCCTGGCAAACAGTGCTTTATGACGGATTCTGATTGGCTCGTTCTTACATGCCTTCTGATTGGACAAACATAAGAAACAGTTTGCAGTGGGAGTTTAACACATAAACACAAATGCATTTTATTACATCCATTTTAAGTAGTCAATGAAAAAGTAAGGAACACATCATAACCATATAAGTATATTTAAGTTTTCATAGTTATTTTTCCAGCTGTCAGACGATGACCAGTTGATGCGGTATTGCACAAGTAATTTCAAATATATTAAACCGTTTAAAACACTACCAATCAAAAAAATCGTTTAAGCACATAATTTTATAGCTCGTACTACTGTATTTAACCTGATTTCGAATAGCCATTAAAATGTTTTTGTATCCCTCGATCATAACTTGTTTGGCCAGCTGTTTTATTTTTCCATCGGATTCTGAAAAACATCGCTGAAAAATAATCCAAGCGAAGTAATCGCTAGCTAAACACGGCTTTGATGACCATTTACTTTCAGTTTTTGACATGGTTACTTGGGTTTTTACCGTTCTCTTTTAAATCAACTTGAATTTTCCATAGTAGTCCTCTCACGAACATTTTCAAAACACTGCACCGCCATTTTGGCCAAAAATCACGTGACAATAAAATACTCCAAAAATCTTGGAGTATTTGACCACGTGACAAACCACTGTTTGCCAGGGTCTTTCTTCGAGCGTCCGCCATCTTGTCAATAGCGAGAAGAGGGACCCTGGGGACGAGGTTGATCTGGAGTTTTCTTTCATACAGCATCCATTGTGCGTAAGATATTCAAAACTTCAATTGTCTTTTTCACACACGGAGACTCCACTGAGACCAAGGCTGGGTGAAAAACATTGAAACTGGACTATTGCATTTATGCAAGTGTTTGAAGTAGGGATGTCAATATTTTTCCAAAGTGTAAACACATTCAAATAGCAACAACGATACCAATGGTTCGATGTTGGTTGAGAATGAGACCTGACATCACTGGAAATATAAAATGCTTTCAGTTCGACCCCGTTGAGCTGCGACATTGCTGTAGTTGCGGTGTCGATGAGAAATAACGAGTTTTTATCATAACGTAAAAAAAACAGCACTAAAAATGAGTAAGAGTCGTTTTGGTATGAGTGGGAAACGGTACTGCATCATAGCCGTAATTTCTAAGGAAACAGTTTAAAGTTTATAATCGTAACGTTTCCCCTCGTACGAAAACTACTCTAATGCCATGGTATTGTGTTCATTTTTACAGGACCATCAAAAGTTTCAGGAAACTTGAGTGGTACTTATGCCCTTAACGCCCCCACAACATCCCATAATGCACAGCGATTGTTACGTGCACTTCAGCTATCAAGACCCATACTACTCGAGGGTTCTCCTGGTGTCGGCAAAACAAGTCTAGTGAGTGCCATTGCAAAGGCTTCTGGGAATGAACTGGTCAGGATTAATTTATCTGAACAGACGGTAGGATATTATGCTAAACTTTCAAATACTTAAACTAGTCTTTGAACTTCTTTAACAAATAGTTTGAAGTACATAGAACCTTTTAAAGTTATATGTAATGTTATTTTGTACATTTTGAGTCATCATTTCTTTAAAAAAATCAAGAAAAACATGAGATATTTAAATGACTTTTTTCAGACACTTGATGAACGCAGGGACTTGAAAACTCTTATGTATAAATGTGTGAATAATATGATTTGAAAGAATTGTTTGAATATGTATCTGATAAAACCTCATACAATCTTCGAGGCTCAAAAAACGCTTCAGTTTCCGCGGGGTAAAAATATGGAATGACCTCCCGGAAGCAATAAAATCTAAGAAAAGCTTGAGTTCTTTTAAAAAAGCCTTGAAAAGTACCGACACTGATCTTTATTAGTATTGTATTTATTATAAGCTATTAATTCAACTAATACAACACAACAAGTATTCTTTTCAAAAGCCTTAAAGGCTTAATTCATTATATTTATATTCATATTTATTTCCTGTACATATTTTCAAACTTATATATACAACTATCATGTAAACCAGTGCTCTCTGATGATATGTTCGTATTGAAATTTTCAACTGGACAACCATTTCCAGAATAGCTATTTGTCAACGATTTATTTTTTTCTTTTAGGATATCACTGATCTGTTTGGAGCTGATCTACCTGTTGAGGGTGGAGAAGCAGGCATGTTCACATGGAGAGACGGGCCACTACTTCGAGCGTTGAAGGCTGGTCAATGGATTGTACTGGATGAACTGAACTTAGCGTCGCAGTCAGTACTGGAGGGCTTGAATGCTTGTTTAGATCATAGAGCTGAGGTAGAAATATGCATTGATCATCATCATCATCAACATCATCATCATCACTACCATAATCATCATTACCACCATCATCAACAACAACATCATTATAATCATCACCCTCACATCATTATTGCCTTCGTTCATTATCATTAACCACATTCATCATCATCATCAATATCGTCATCATCATTTACGACATTTGTATTATCATCAACATGTCAGCGTTAACAACATCGTTTTCATCATCAACATTGTCATCATCATCAACCCCACCATCATCATTATCATACATGTACTTAACATCATCGCTATCATCAGTATCATCATTATCACCGAAACCAGAAAATTGTGAGTTTCTACAACTGTCGTTATCATTAAAAAAATCACAAAGCACTTCGCTCTACATTGTGCACATGTCCAAGATGATTTTGCTGTGGTCACAGACACCAATGTCATCATCATCACCATCATTATCATCATCTTGCACATCATTTTATGTTACACCACTGTCATCATCATCACCACCATTATCATCATCATCATCAACACCATTATCATCATCATCACCATCATTATCATTATCTTTCTCATCATTTTATGTTACACCACTGTCATCATCATCATCACCACCATTATCATCATCATCACCACCATTATCATCATCATCACCACCATTATCATCATCTTGCTCATCATTTGATGTTGTTCTATTTTCAGGTTTATATCCCAGAGCTTGGTATGTCTTTCAAAGTGCAACATGAAAAGACTCGTCTGTTTGCATGTCAGAATCCACTCAACCAAGGTGGAGGGAGGAAGGGTTTACCAAAATCATTCCTGAATCGCTTTACACAGGTAACATATTGATTGTTTGACTTAATTGTTGTACAACATGTGAAAGAAAGTAAAACAAGTTTGGCAAGTTATCTATTACAATATAACAAAATGTAATATGTACAATAGAGTGCACGCACTAAAAGTGTGCAACATAAATGCCACTGAGTAGTGCTATTTCATGCTAATTTTATTGTTTTCTTTTGTTTAATTAGTGCTACTTACTACTAAATAGTGACTTGTGTGTTGCGCACATTTAGAGTTTGCATTCTATAAGCGGGACATCTGTATAAGGATTTAAACCTTTGTTGTGTTTGAGAGGTTATTGTTTATCTTCCACTATTGAGGCTTAACGGCCTTTTTACGGCTCACAAATTATCTACTGCGCATGCTCAGCTACCATAAATAGCCTTTCTCGAGAGACCACAGAAACTTAAAACGTCACTAATACCAGAAACTCATAATGGAATTAAAACGTGTAGCGCGGTTCCATGCTCCGAAATATTCAAACTAATTAGCATAATTTTGATACAATATTTGGTCAATATTTGATACTCAGAGCTAGATTTAAAATGGCCGCTCGATGCAGTAAATCAAACATTCGCGAAATTTCACGAGTTTTAAGAAGAGATTCTGCATGTTGATTTTTGTCATTGAATTAGTTTGTAAGATTTTGGCAACATAAATTATATGATTTTATTAAAAAAAATCGAAAAAAATCGAATATTCTGGAGCGTGGAACCAAAGCAATGTACTGTCGCTAGACGTTTCGATCCCCTCATGAGTATCTGATCATACCAAGGCACATTTTATTCCATTCCAGGTATATGTAGAGCCTCTATCAATGGATGATCTTCTATTCATCACCACGTCTCTCTATCCCACCATGGAGCGTGATATACTCCAGACTATGATAGCTTTCAACAGTCAACTACATCAAGAGACTGTCACGCAGGCCAACTGGGGGAAGAAAGGAAGTCCATGGGAGTTCAACCTTAGGGATGTGTTCAGATGGTGTGACTTGCTTCTCAAACATAAGGTACACAAGTTTTTATAAAACGTTTTTCATGTTGTGATTTACCCTAACTTGCGACTGACATATTCTATATGTGTCCCTATATTTTTATAGTACAAACGCAGAAAAATCATGACAACAAATGCTAACATGTAGTAGTAATTTAGTAACTATTTGTCACTAGCACTCAACCAGAATACAGTGCCCTGACAAATCAAATAGTAATGTTCTGTAAATAAATTTATCCGTACTGGTGCAAATAACACTGTGACAACAGTAATGTTGGTTCAATTCTAGTGACAAAAGGTCTTGTTTGGTCGTTAGCAATCGAAGTTATGGAAAATGGGTACTCCCTTAAAACTCCTAATGTTGGGCTCGAAAAGCTCTTTAAATTCGTGCTGAAATTGTAGCACGAACCCTGATCTCTGCACAACAGGGCTGGGTTGTTCAAAGCCCGATTAGCACTAATCCTGGGTTAACTCTTAAGAAAACCTATAGAGCTAACCCTGGATTAGCACTAATCGAGCTTTGAGCAACCGGCCCCAGGGTAACATCTGTCAGGTTCTTAAAACTATTTCATGAAACATTCCTTATGGTCTTCAGGCTTCAAGTGTTCAAGAGTTATTCCATTTTGCAAAGTTGATCTACAGTGATCGTATGAGAACTACAGAAGATAAGGAAAAGGTAGGCGATACAATGCAGATCACACCTTAACGTAACAAAAAAGACAAAAACAACCCTGGATTGTATTAAGGCCGATACGATACACGCAAGGGAGTTTGAAAGGAGCAAAAGTTTTGTTGCGTAACGTTTTCTTTCGCGTGAAATCGTTGGTACAGACGAGGGAGCTTTGCTCCGGGAGCTTATTGCGAGAGCGTGTTGCGGGAGCAAGCTCCCTCGTGTGTAACGGCATTGAATATTGATTGGCGTGAAAGCATAACAAACATCAGGTTTCACATAATGTGCTACATTTCATTTCTTTAACAGGTTATGGAGCTGTTGTCCAGAACGTTCAAACAATCAACGTCAAGCCATGATAACTATTATGTGAACAAACCACTGATGAGTGTTTCTCCAAACGTACTTCAGGTATCACATGCCTCGCTTAATCTCTCTAGCTATACGTTTTTGTTAGAGTGCACGTATAAAAGTGTCCAACATAAATACCACTAAAGAGTGCTATTTTATGCTAATTCTATTGTTTTCTTTTGTTTAATTAGTGCTATTTACTACTAAATAGTGACAACTGTTGCACACATTCAGTGTTTGCACTGTACTAGAAGCAAGGAGCAAGGTTGCAAAGTGTATTTACTGCCTTGTCGTTTGTGCTAGATGATTCAAGTTCTATTCCCAGTGACTGCGCATCAATATTTTTTGTTCAGCGTAGCTTGCAGTAGTTGTAATATACACGATATGGGCAGGGAATCTTTATGAAGAAGCAATTCTAAACGTCTTGTGAAAATTATCACTTATAGTTGTGTATGTTTCACCATCTTTAGGTGGGGTACTCATTTCTTCCCAGGAAGCCTTGCGTGAGTAGTTCTTCAGCGAAAACTCTCCATATTCTCCACCATCATTTACCATATATGGAATCACTAATGAAGTGCATTGAGATGGGCTGGATGTCAATATTGGTAAGATGTTTAGAACTTAATCGTTCATCAAGACCTTCTTCCTTGGTGTGGCAAGCCACCATGACAACGAAAGAAAAGCTTTGAAAACGAATTAAATACCATGTTTATAAAAATAAATAATAAAAGTGGAATAATGGTTTATGGTTTATTGTTTATTTTAAAGACATTGATTTCACCACTGGGTGAATTAAAAATGTTCAAACAAACATATTTTCCAGTACACAGTTAATTAGAAATAATGATTATTAATTATATTAAATATAAATGATGGAAATAAATTTAGTCTTTTTTTGTATTTGGTATAGCACATTCCAAACACCAAACTGTTTTATAACGTCATGTTCTGAAATGCAAACTGAATATTATACTAGAATTCAAAACCTCTAAAATCACCAAAGAAGACTTGTACGGTCATACTTGCACGATCGTTATCTTGATTTTTTTTACTTCTGGCAAATCGTCTTTTCATATGTGTTTGTTTATCAGGTTGGTCAGCGGTCAAGTGGCAAGACGTCTCTAGTCCAGATGATAGCTGAACTAACAGGGAATAAGTTAGAAGTATTGGCCATGAATAGCTCCATGGATACGACCGAACTACTGGGAGGGTTTGAACAGGTACAACATATACAATCTCAACGACAGAAAATAATTGTCAGTAGGTCTCACATCAAACAGGCATAACCATTTTTGGTGATCTTACCATATTTGGAAGTCACGATGGATTTTATCTATGGCCACAATTCTCGGTAAAAGTTGATCATAACTTACAGAGATTGCAGTGGACAAGACAGGAAACCCCTCAAAAAATAATAAATACACAGGAACCCCAACGCACGACAGTAATTGTTTGATGTCTTGTTAAATAGCTTGCTTCAGACCATGTACAAACCAAAGCATCTTTCACCAATTCACTTTTTATGGTCGTGTTAATATCATTGATTTGCTTATGTTGCTGCTTTAAAAATAGAGTCGTTTTCGTATGAGTGGGAAACAGTACTGTATCGTATCGTAGCCGTAGTTTCTAAGAAAACATCTGAATTATCTGCCGTATCGTAGCGGTATCGTAACCGTATCGTTTCCCACTCACGAAAACGTCTCTCTCTTTATATTTCCTTTTCATAGAGCTATCGTTTAGAGCTGTGGTCTATATATATCTAACAATGTTTTTTGAAATAGATATGTGTCAAAAAGTGCAATACATATCTTATACGCAATTTCACAGATCACAATTTCGATGCATTTAAGGACTGTGGCAGCCAGTCAAGTTTTTGATGCAGTTTGTACTCTGATGCTAAAAATTCCATCACACTAGTGTTCGTTGTTTTTAACGCTCTGACTTACTATTCTAGGCAAATCTGAACCTTCATTGGGAGAACCTGATATCAGACACAAAGAAAATTGTCCAGAGAGTACTACGAGCTTCCCTTTTGAGGAAAAGCAGGAGTGGATCCATAGGGAGTGACGAACGTGCGGATCATTCCCTGATTTATTCGGAATGGGAATCGTTTTCAAATTGTAGTAATTCTGGTAAAAATAGCAAGAAAGAGAAATCTTGTCAGCTTACGTTATGTAAGATCGATCAGCTTCTTGTGTTGTTGGAGAAGTTAGCTCATTTTAAAGTGGATTTCAACCAAGATTTCAATACAGGTAAAACAATCACACGCAACAACTTGAAACTTGCAATAACTACTATGTACGTAGGTCTTATTTGTACTGTGCATAGTTACTCGAAAGAATGGCTAGGAAACCTATTGTTTTACGTCTTTGTTCTGTTTCGAGGTTGAACCCGGTCTTGACCGTGCACAGGTTTTTATTTAGGCTCATTCGAAATCAGTGAAATAAGTAGACATAAACTTTGTCTATGATATTGTGGTAAAGATTGTTCAATTTGTTCTGATGAATTATTGAGCATTTCGAGCCAGCAGCCGCAAGAGTGCTTTTGGTCTGTTCACTCAGCCTTATCCAACAAGGGTAAAACAATAGTGGAACAAAATATTGTGTATGGTAACGCTTGAAAAAAAGAGTTTCCAAACCATTTCGCTCTATTAACTGTGTACTGTGTTCATATTTGTAGATTGCCTAAAGACCCGTGCACTGGACTTGAAGACGAGACTGGAGGTTAATGATGGTAACACCCATTGTGGCGGTCAGTTTGAGTGGGTCGATGGACAACTTGTTGAAGCGTTGAAGTCAGGACACTGGCTGCTTATCGACAATGTCAACTTTTGCAGGTAAAAATGCAGTAACTCGTGTGAACACAGTTAGTGTTGAATAAATGACCAACAGCTAGAAAATAATGGACTAGTCCGAAACATAGCGGATAGATTAGTGTGGACTGCGCCAGTGTTCCTAAGTAAACAATTGAAGTAAAAATGTACGATAACTTGCGATTAAACTGCTTCAGTGTTTCTATGAAAACAGTTGATTTATATTTATATTTATAAGCTTTACACATATGTGTGAGACCACAACAACAGAGCATAGGCTCCAATAACTGTGCGGCTCAATGCTGGTTGCTGCTGAGATGGACACTGAGGGTGGTCACTGCCAGAGATTTGTTTACGTCCTCAGCGGTTCTTTTACGTCCACCTTATAACATAGTCAGAGTGAAGGTAGACGAGACCTCCGGCTTTACGTCCTTATCCGAGAAGACGAGGCACTAAGAGAGTAAAGTATCTTGCCTAAGGACACAACGTGATCGCCGATTCTAGGAAACGAACTCAGGGCAGTGGACCCGAAGTCCGATGCCTTAACCACTAGGCCACCACGTCTCTCTTGGATTTGATGGAAACGATAACTAGCGATTAAACTGTAAAATTGTATAAATTGTATAGTTTAAACTTGTAATAAAGACAAGACAAGACAAGACAAAGATTTTATTTAATATGAATACATTCATTGTTTGCTTTTAGAAAGGTGCCAGCCATCTGGAATAACCACATCTGGCTGGTAGTTAAATGTGAAACGACCAGTGCTTTTTTAAGAAGAACACACAAATTATAACTCTTAATAAGAATTTTGTCATAAACGTTTTATCGGTTCGTTTTCAGCCCCTCAGTGTTGGATAGACTGAATGCGCTGCTAGAACCTGGTGGTGTTTTGAGTATCAATGAAAGAGGTGTGATTGATGGTGAAGTACCTACGGTGAAACCACATCCTGAATTCAGGTAAAAAAAAACACATTATCACCATCGTCACCGGCATTGTCATCACCATCATCATCACCGCCTTGATCATCATCATCGGCATTGTCATCGTCATTTCCATCTCCACTATCATCAGTAATATCACTAGGCTCATCATTTTCATAATGGTCACCATTGTCATTGTATCTAATTCAAATAAAAAGGGAAGGAAAGGCAACCATATTTAACGTTGGTACTTTATTACACTGATCTCCCATGAAGCCAACGGTGCGCACGTTTCCCCCTCTTTCCATCACTGCTCCTTTGTGAGGGTCTTTCCATCACTGCTCCTTTGTAAGGGTATTTAAAGCTACTACAAACTACACAGAGTAGAAAGAGGTATTTCCATCACTGCTCCTTTGTAAGGGTATTTAAAGCTACTACAAACTACACAGAGTAGAAAGAGGTATTTCCATCACTGCTCCTTTGTAAGGGTATTTAACGCTAGGCAAGCTACAAAGAGTAGAAAGAAGTCGAAACAAGGATGTGAAGTCACTGTTGATCGAACTCGTTGCCTCTCGAACAGACGGCCGCGCACTAACCAACTGTGCCATCCAAACAAATCATCATCATCAACCATAATCATTATCGTCATCATTATCATTATGATCAGCGCTGTCATCAACGTCAAACAATAGACCTTTCCCACATTCGCGTGACTGGCCACGAAACAATAGAATAACACCGAATATTGGAGTTTATAAATCCATACATTCTCTGTGTTTCATACACTTCAGCTTCATTGTGAATCTATTGTTTTGTGGCCAGTAAAGCGAATGCGGGGATGGTCTAATTAGCCATGATTACCATCATCATTATTATCAACACTATATTTGTACCACTGCCATTAACAACCTAATTAGATCACCTTATCATTTCTCTACAGGCTCATCCTTACAATGGACCCTTCATTTGGGGAAATCTCTCGAGCGATGCGTAATAGAGGCGTCGAAATCTATCTATCAGGCGAAGATGATAGTACCTCGGGCTACGATAACTATGATTTACAGGTCATGATCAATGGTGCTGGATTACTGGATGTGAGGACTGTCCAACTGCTGATTGCTTTCCATAAAGATTACAAGGCTAAAGTTGGTGGTAAGTAGTCAGCAACACATCGTCATGAATTGGCGACTTGCGTCGAGAAATAAAATAATAAATATAGGGGTAGTGCAACCCGATTGGCTCAGTTGGTTGAGCGCCGGTCTATTGTGCGAGAGGTCACGGGTTCAATCCCCGTGGTCGGACCAACACTCCGGTTCTGGACATGACAAAGGAGAAATTGCTGCATTTGTAATTGCATCTGGAAATAATTAGAATTTCGTTTCTTCTCAGATAACGACGTTAAGCCGGAGATTCATGGTGTACTAGCCTCGTAGGGGACGCATGTTCTATTGTTAGTACACCAGTGCCTAGAGCACAAAACCTCAAAACATAGTGTGTGTGAGAGAGAAAGTCTCCTTAAATAGTAAGGCACTATACGCCTTGCTGAATAAGTTTGAGACTATCAAGTACGTTAATTCATTTTCGCACCTAAAAATGAAGTAATCCCAGAAATCTATTCTCCTGTAGGCTCGGTCCTTCTCTTACTCCATTCAGCAACAATGATATCAAACCTGCTAAATAGAGGAGAGGACCTGGGAACTGCTCTTATGACGTCATTGAACCAGGTCTACGTCAGAAGTCACGTGGTTGAGGCAGAACGCCAGGTAATATACGTTGATATAGTAATGAATTATGCAGGCGTTGGTACATGTAGATGGTAGTTATGTGGACAAACGGCGGTCAACGCTAGCGATAACTACGTTCAAACGATAGATGAAAATATATACACTCGTTTGCAAGAACGTTATAGTATACATTTATACAAACATCTAATGAGATGCAAAACGTAAAACAAGCAGTCTTTACACACGAAACGCACTTTGTTATATTCTGTGCAATGTAATTGACAGGAAAAATGTATTTTGGCACTCATTCAAGGAATCAAACAATAAATAAAGCGAGTTTTCTATTTTGCATATCATTAAATACACCCAATAAATTAGATATGTGTGTAAATGTATACTACAACGTTCTTGCAGCCGAGTTTATATAAAAATAAAATATTTTTTGTATGTGATCATAGTTAGTGGTTACTATGATGTGATGCCATAGTGAATTAGGGCAATTGACGACTTGTTGAAGGCTAGGCATAGAAGTATGCTAATTTATAATCACTGGTCCATCCTCGGAAACCCAGGCGGTGTACTCTGTCGCTCTAAACTCGCGACAGAGTACACCGCCTGTGTTTCCGAGGATGTCACTGGTCATGCTGTAGCAGCTTATAGTTCTTGAGAATCTCTAACCATCTATTTGTTTACAGTCTGCTGAGAACCTTGTAGACCTATATCTAACACAGTCCGTACCTATCTCTGAAGATGATACCACCCTCTCCAGATCCTCCCCTCCCTCAGTCCGACACTTCACCGAAAACTCAACACTAGCCGAAATAAGATGGCTCAGCATGCCCTTGAGTCAGTTGTTATGGAAACGACAATCCTTAGAGTACGTAACTTACGCGGTGGATGTTGTCATGGAAATGTCCACGCTAAACGACTGGAGATTACGATGTCAGTATGTTTCGTCCCTTCTGTGTGATTCTGCCGTGAGACCGGGGACTACAGATAGTGTAGCTTTAGTTCGTTTGTCTGAGCTGGTGAAGAATGTGATTGCCAAGCTTTTTGGCTGCACTCTTATGGAAGAGTTGAGGAACAACTATGGCCAACTGTCACTGGGATGTCCAGGTAATCCCAACTTAATAAACTTAATATGATCTTATTCCCAAGTAGATTAGGTTAATTACCAATTTGTAGCTTCTCTCTGTTGGGAGAGCATTGGTCTGTCAACCGGAAGGCTGCGGGTTCGAACCCTCTGCCGGACCATTAATACTGGGGGTCCTAAAAGAAGTGAGGAGACAGTTCCTTATTTTATAATTGTTGGGCTACGAGACCTCTTGGCTAAGGACGTTGAATTGGACGTCCCGTCTCGCCACACCTTCACATTAACCAATAACGGGGGGACGTAAAAGAACGACTGAGGACGCAGGTCACGAGCATCCTCGGTGATAGGCCTACACTAATACAAACTAATTACTAATCAACCTCATGCTTGTAAAACCAGATTACATACTATAAATATTAGAAATTGTAAAGCGCATTCAGACATTAGGTGAAAATGCGCTATATAAGCACTGCATTACAGAGCATTACTCGCCCAACAGTGGAGTAACTGTGGAAATTAACCAATTGGTAATACTATTGTCAAATAGGAGCTACAAACATTTTATTAATCGTGAATCCTACTTGCAATACATGTCTTCGTTATGCAGGGATGGAGCTACTTTATGACCAACCATGTGACGTAAGACATCTGCGGTATATGCATTATCTGGTGGACTGGAAACCACATGGAACAGAGATCAGCACTCGCCTTGCAAGTCTGTCTAATAGGTTAGTCTCATTAATGGTGCATTTGTCAAAATTTTCATCTACTTATGTAAATCCATAATTTCCTCGAAATTGCGGGGCAAAACGTTTTTATTCAACCGAAAACCTAACGAACATTTACACAATAGAAAACATTTTTTTTACTCGTGCCCAGGCCCTTAGGCCGAGGGCACGAGTATAGTTCTGCAGACAGTTTTTTTTTTTTTTTCGCTGTTAGAAATTTTGGCAAGTTCAGACATGTTCCATCAGGTCTGACCGAATTATATTAACTCACAAAGAAAGAAATTCTAATGAAAAAATAAAGAAATTCTTTTTTTTTGTTCTCAAGTAATCTTTCTTTTGCAGTTTTATCAGTTATTTTTTAATAAACAATTTTTTAAATAATTAAAACGAATGCTTCCATGTCGCATCAAAACAGCTAAAAAAATAATTAAAACCAATGCTTCCATGTCGCATCAAAACAGCTAAATAAAACTTAATTTAAGGAAAACCAATTCGTGGAATTGTTAAGAAGAATTATTAGAAGTGAACAAGATCAAAAAGTAGCAAGAAATTCATTGCGAAAGTGAGAATTTTCGAGCTTGTAGACGTATACATATCGAAGTTCGCTCACTCGAGTTGAAGAACGATTGTTTAGCGATGTGTATTAACAAAAGCGAAAAAAGACAAATATTTCAAAAGGATCTTTTGGTATCTTACCCAAAGGAGACTATTTGGTCACTTTTCAAGTCTAAAAGGATCTCTTTTATGGCTGAACTTTGCGAAATTGAGAGAAACATAACAAAGGGCAAACAACGAATAATGTTCACTCGCTATGGTCCACGCTTCAACTGATTGGAAAATCTGCCGAATTTTGAAAGAAAAAGCGAAAATTTGCAGTATTTTTTCGTGAAAAATTGAAGTAAAGTGCAATTTATTGAAATCTTGTTTATTGAGCTTTTATGCTGATGTAGTTTTTGTGTAATTCTTGTTGATTTTGGAGTATTTTTTGCCGTTAAAGAAGAGGTGGTATGGATGATAGTTTCCTGCCTTTTAGTTGCTGCGAGCGAAGCGAGTAGATTGCTTGGGCTGCCTGTGGTATTATAAGAGCTTAAAGGCAAGTTCGAGATGTCGCAAAGAAACCGTATTGCATATTTTGTGTTGTTTTGTTTCTTGTTTTTTGTTTTGTTTTGTTTTCGGTTTTTAAGAACCTCCGTTCTTGGGCACGAGTAAACCCTGAATTCAGGGTCTAGTTTAATGATAAAAATAACAAACAAAAAGACAAAATCACTTTTAAAAACGTTTAAAAAAAGTTCGTTTTCAAGAGGGTAGCGATTTTTGACATATTTTATAACATTATTATTTTTTTTGCAGACTTTACTTGCATTACCAAAGATTAAAGCAAAGTTTTTCGAAGGAAACCAGCTCCACCAATCAGAAGACTCTTTTAGACTTGTCACGTGACTATCACCAAGGTAGGAATTAATACATGAACCAATAGATTTTGCCATTGATGTTTCTGCAGCTGTTTTATTTTTTTGCCTAGAAAATTCCCACCAGTCAAGTTTTAAACACAGTAACAACCTATAAACACATATTTGTTTTGATGTTAAAGCAATCAATTTCGTTTTTTTGTAATGTCCCGAAGTTGGCCGAAAGATTAGCGAAGTTGGCCGAAAGATTAGCGAAGTTGGCCGAAAGATTAACGAAGTTGGCCGAAAGATTAGCGAATTTAGACACATTCCCGCCATTTAGTGTCTTTTTTGTACCCGTCCATCATAACTCTAGTTAGCATACAAATACAGACTAACCGATCATGGCTCATGATTAAGTCCGTGTAAATGTTGATATTAGTGGGCGGGTTTAGGCGAAGTTCTAAAGCAGTTCGTGAAGTTCGGAGTTTTGTTTGACGAAAGCAAAAACAACAAATGGCGAAGGGCGTTCGAATATTGGAGTTAGTAGAAAAATGGAATGTTGCAATAAAAAAAACAACAACAAACAAACAAAAAAAAACAATGAAATGTTGTAACAAAAGCTAATTACGATTTGATGTTGTTTCCATCTAATGATATTTGTTCTTTTGTAATTGTCGATTCTCACTTATCAGAACTAGTATCGAAGGACATGTTGCCTCATCCTGTCATAGCTCACTTGCTACCGTTCTTCAAGAAGTTCGACGGCTTCATTGATAAGATGTTGTTGTGTGACCTTCCTCTGATAGATGATAAACTATTCGAGGTATGATTTTTTCTACATTGAGTTTATTTTTTGTGCTGCTGCACCATCATCATCAGGTTTGAGGGCGTAGATTAAAGAAAAACAGATTTAAAAAAACAACTAAACACGAGCGAGCTAACCCATTAGCGAATTGTAAAATTCAAAGAATTGTGAAATACACAAAAAACAGTGTTATTCCTCGTACATTCCTTTTGAAATACTCAAATACGTAAGAAAAATAACATACAAATGAATAAATAAACAAACAAACATACATACAAGCAAATAAATAAACCGAACAAGTAAGAACAACAGAAGACGAAATCTATTAATTTCTTGTTACTTGACATGGTGATTTGTCTTTTTTTGCTACAGTCGATCGAGTCACTTGCTTGGAGCTCTCGTTTCCACAACATCTGTAAGACAACCCAGAAATTGTCTCTTGAGCTGCTCTCCATTCATTGGCAATGGCTGATAGAGAAAACGCTTCGTGTATTACCAACTATTATGGGTTACAATCAGAGGTAAATAGACCTACCCCACATTCGCTTGACTTGCCACAAAACAATAGATGTACGTCGAGGCTGGAGTGTATCAAATACAGAAAATGTAAAACACTCCAGCCTCGGTGTGAATCTATTGTTTTGTGGCCAGTCAAGCGAATATGGGGAATGTTTGTTGAGCGAGCAGTCTTTTTTATCAATTGCAGCCTTGAAATCATCTAATTTATTCTTTAGAATTGATTACACTCTTACAGTGCTGCTAATTCAACCGGAACCAGATCTTGTTTATCAGCCAATTGATGCCTTTGTAATTTGATTGGCTGATAAGACACAAAGTTCCATTCCTTTTTTCTAAAGCACAAACGTGAATGGCTTACAAACGCGATGTGGTCCAGGTTGAATTCAAAGCACTGGAACTAATTTATTTCTGGTAGCTGTAATTTCTCACATTACTACATACACTTGTCAAATTCTAAAGAGCATGTCATATACTTCAAGCTTGTCATGCTTGGAGTTAATACGTATGGACTCTCAAATCGGCTATTGTAAAAAGTAGTAAAGAAATGACAGCACCATCGGTTCAAGCACTATAGGTAAAATAAAGATGTCATTTCAATGCTACTAACACGACCTGACAAAAAAGGCCGAAAACCATTTCTAAAGAATATATTACAGAAGTACGCATTTTCGGGCCTGGCGTTTAACACTGTAAAAATCGGCCATTGAACAAGAGTAGTACAGAAATGGCAGTTACAGTACTAAAGACATTGGTACTTGGTGGTATAGACCTCAGGCCGGTCGTACGAAGGTTGGGTAGCGCTATCCACCGGAGAAAACTGTTCAGCAGATAAATCCCAAAGAAATTATATGCAGTGGTTAACTTCATCCAGTGGATAAATATATCTAGACTTCGTACAACCTGCCCCAGCTATTTCTATCCTACTAACAAAGCATGACGAAAACGTCCTAAATCAAATTCTAAAGAACATATTACACTGTATCAAGCCCGGAGTTGATTCAAAAGATTTATAAAATCGGCTTTTGAACACGACTAGAAGAGAAATGATAGATCGAGGACCAGCGAGACTGGCACAAGGTGACATAGAACTGTCATCTACATACTACTTACAAGGCACGGTGGCTTGAAAGGATATAATAAACTAGGGAAAAAACGAAGCAAAATAAAAAAAATGGAAGATAGGTAGTGAATAATGCAATAGAAAACACAATAAAATAAAGGAAAGCAAAGATGGGGATTCAAAGCAAAAGCAACCGAAGAGGTAGAAATGGAACTGTGTGAGATGAACGTTTCAGACGAAGAAAACAATGGCTACTGTATCGAAATGGGAAAAACTTAGCAAGAATAAATAAAATTAAGAGCAACTGCTCCAATAAAAAAATGAATAAATGAATAAAAATTCTTTATGATGACTTTGTTTTTTCAGCGAGTTTCCAAATGACTTAATGGCAGTCATCAATCAGCTGAGTCAATACCTGGGAACAGATACCCACATGGCTAAAGTACATCTACAAATAGCTGATAACTACGGACATCCACTGGCATACAAATCGCATGCTGTATATCAGAGATGGGTAAGTGAAATCAATGAACCATTAGTTTGAACATTGTTTAGTACCCTGTGAAAAAGAACGTCACAGTAAGTAATTCAGTGGCGGATCCAGGCACAGAACCCCACTTGAGCAACATGCGCCTTAAAGAATTGTAAAGTGTTCTGAAACTTTTTGAAATGTGCCACATAACAACATTCCCATTACATTACATTTTGTTGCAGTACGGGCGGTACCGTTTCCTAATCAATACGCAAACGACTCTTTAGAAAATGCGAAACTAAAATGGAACCCCCTTTTGAAAAATCCTGGATCCGCCACTGTAATAAGTTATGCATTGTGAAAACGATTCTGGTCTATAGACAGCGGTAAAGCGTCATCGCGTTTTAGGCTTATTGGAAAAACGTTTTATGATGTACTTCATTGGGTCCGTATCAACTGAAAAAAGTAGATGGGATACTTTTTTGGGAAATGGTTGTTGGTATTTTCTAAGAGATAGTTGACTGTGCTCGTTTGTCCATTTTATTTTAGGACAAGCTGCATCAGATGTGTAGCCAATTAAACCTGTCATGGCGTCAAGATTTGACTACATTTGAACAATCCCGGCTTGCTAGCCAGATAAACCTCTTTGTCAACGATGGTTCCAAACTAAACGAATTGCTGTGTAAAGGGATTATCGATGTCTTACAAAACAAGTGCGCGACAGATGAAACGTTGTGTGACCCAGGTAAGGCTTTGTTACGTGACATATTGTAGCAGTGTTGTTGTAAAAACACTACACATTTGGTGGGTAGGTGGATTGGTTGGTGGGTTGGTTGGTTGGTTGGTTGTTTATTTGGTCTTGTTTGGCCACCATGTATATCTGTGCCCTTATGAAAATTTGTTCCATCTTTATATTTTCAGAATTTGATGTTATCACAAGTCAAATCACATCTATTTTTGCCAAATACGGTCTGTTACAAAGTCATCCCAACTCCACTCCCCATAGTGAAGACATCATTGTGGATGAAGACGAGTCAAACATCAACGTATCACGTGATATTTCCATGAAAATTGCAATGCTTCCGCTGTATGACGTCATTTCTAGTTCCCAGGAATTCTCAATTGTTGAGGAGCTACTAGAATTATTGGTGTTATCTAATTGTACAAGGTAAAATCAGGCACCGTACTTTATGAAAGGCAAAGAGACCAGTTTCAAGTTCTTCAATGTTCAGGCTAAGCCTCAATTGTAGGTAAATTAACAAAAGAGTCAAGACAAAACCATTGGTATTTATATTGTTTTTGGATTGGTGCATTCCCACGGTATGTACCTCGTACAAAAGAGTATATCATATACTATCGAGGCTTAGCCTGAGCAAAGAAGAAAATGAAACTGGACTATTGCATGGGAAGATGTATCGATAAATGTTTGTCTAAACGGTGAATGAATATATGGATGTGTGATTGGATGGATAGACATATTCACATTTCTTAGACAAGTTAATAAATGAATGAGTAAATGAATGAGTAAATGAATGAGTAAATGAATGAGTAAATGAATGGGTGAATGAATGGATGAATGGATAAATGAATGAATGAATGGACGATAGTTGAATAGGAAAGAAATCATTGAAATATTCATATCCTAGCAAGTGAGTAAACGAAAGCTTTACATTTGGATTGACTAACTTGTTGCCATTGTTTTTTGCTGCAATTGGTTTTCAGTTCTGACATTAGCGTCAATACAGCTCAGCTATTGGCCAAACTGGATTCACTTGTCAGCTTTCTTATGAAAACCTCTACTAGATCGCCACAGATACTTGCAGTATATGGTTGGCTACAATCAATGATCACACAGGTAATCCATAACACAGTGTAGGCAATTTGCAATGTCGTCATTTAACTACAATTTCTAGCATTCTTTGCTTTTACTTTTAATCTAGAATGGAGATTTGCAGGCTGTGATCAAGACCGTTGAATCAGAGCTAATGTACTCACTATTGACCAATGAATCGTATCGTATGAAGACACTGAATGTAGTTAAGTGGGCCATTATGTCATGTGGTAGTAGACAGTCACCTTATCCTGTCGAGGTACAATACAGAATTATGTTCTATACAGTTCATTGATCAATCCGCTCGTTCATTCGTTCGCTCATCATTCATTCTTTTATTCATTACTTAATGCATTTATTCATTTATTCGTTCGTTCATTCATTCGTTCGTTCGTTCGTTCTTTCGTTCATTTATTCATTCATTCATTCACTCACTCATTCATTCATTCATTCATTAATGCATTTACTCATTCGTTCATTCATTCATATATAAATGCATGCATGTATTCCTTTTTATTTATTCTCTTTTCAAATGTAAATAAATTTCACTTCTTCTTTTTTTCTATTGTTTGTTTAACAGATCCCGAATTTCCAATCCGCCGACCTTAACTCATTTCTGTTCAATATGCTGAGTAACCAGTCGATCAATAATAAGAAATCTGATAACAGTGGTGACTCGTTATCAAGCGTTACCATTGGTAACCATCAAGAAAAGACAGAACAGCTGTCTACTCTTGTGCGCCATCTCTGGAGCAATGCTGATCATGTGACAAATTTGACCAATCAACAAAGGTTCGTATCAGGGCAAAGAAAAGATTTCTGTCTCTTGGGTTCTTGATTATGTTTTATTCTTCGTTGTTTGATTATTAGCACGATCCGTTTTTTCACCGATCTACGTTTCCTTTTCAATCCGTGATTGTTTCTCCAGCTTTTCATAGCTCTTCTCCAAGTATATTGCATACTCGTATTCTCTTACGCAATCTGAATTCTCTTTGCAGAGCAAATGAATCCAAGCTACTAGCGTCCAAGTTCGCCCAAGTATTGCTCTCATTGTCCAATCTCCTGGAAACTCAAGACGCTAAAACTAAAACCATCACGGTCGCTATGACGGTCATTCAAAGCCTCGACCTGTCGAATACAAGAGAGGTGGTGGACAAGCTTGCAGTTGAAATATTTGAGCAATACAAGAAACGAACTGGCTCCAGTGATGGAGTTGCAGTAATGAAAGTTCTATTGGCTCAAGCTTTTGATTGTTTGACATCTTGTACGAAAAACAAACATCGTGATCGAGCTGAGAGGGAAAGCCGAAAAGAAATTGGCAGTTCTGGTGGTGTTGAAAGCAATTGCGTCGACAGTGGTGCTGGTAATGGTGCTGGCGGTAGTTGTGATGATGACAGTGAAGCATTTACTATCCACACTGGTCGTGCATGGGTAACTCTTGGTCTTTTACAGACGTTGCTACTAAGTCCTATTGGGCCTGTGGATCCGGTGGAACAGAGCTCCATTGAACTACAATATTCCAGAGAAGAGGTATGAGATAATTATATGCTCTCTCCCCTATTGACCAAGGGGCTGTTTATATGCAGTGCGTCAGCCCGGTTTAGCGGGCTGTTTTTTTTTTTTTTTTTTTTGGGGGGGGGGGGGGGGGGGCTTGAACACAAAAGAAACTATCCCGCTACCGGGCTGGAGCACTTCATATAAACAACCTTAAGCCAGACAATGCTCCTTTTTTGTTCGTTATTATGACCTCACTTGTGGGCATAAATTATGTCACACGGGAAAATATATATATAGTTTTAGCAATGGAGTTGTATCATCATCTTCATGTCTACCAGCTTTATTCAAATCATCATCACCACCACCATCTTTGTATGGACATCAGAGCTGGGCCTGGCACTTTCTCAAGTTCTCTTATAATCACCAAGGGAGTCAGTACCCTTGAGTTTTAAATAAGTAAATCAAATTTCTACTCCCGTTAGAATCTTTGCTTGTTAATTAGAAATATTTTAGTCAAAAACTGTCAGTCTTTATATTTTGTACCGCGTTTACAATAATGATATTTCCAACCGCTTGGAAATGATTTCTTGGCAAAAGTGAATGATTTTTCTTTACCTTTTTTTAGATATCAGAAGCTAGACAAGAACTAGAAGTGCGGTTGTACGCTGACCTGCTTTGGACAGGCTCAACTACGACTCTTAGTGACTTGGAAACTCGTCTAGATGAGGGGCAGGATGATTGTGTATTTACTGCAACGTCGAATCCGCTTCGAGTGAGAGTATTAACACAAAAGCTAATGAAAGCCAAAGAACGCGAACAGGATTTACAGCGTAATACTGCCGCTAGACCCAGTCCCTCTCAGGTTTGTAGCTATTTAAAATTGTTTGGCTTGGTTTAAGTATTGTTTTAGTTAATATTTCAGCAGTAATGACTATTCTCGCTTTGAACTTGGAAGTGTTAATGATTGTGATGGCGATAATATTGGTTGACGACGATATAACAAGAGAGTATAAAGCGGCGTTTACACGGGCAATTTTTCCTTGACAATTTTTCTTTGACACTGTCATCGCTCGTGTAGACGATCAACAACTTTTCCTTGACCATTTTTTATCAACAAGGTTTCCTTGCTCGTGTAGATGATGAACAAGTTTTCCTTGACAAGTTTAGGTTATGCCCGCGATGTCTTGCAATCAGTGGAGTACTAACATAATTTGTTTCCAGTCTCTTGATGAGCAAACAAAACAAAATAGCGTATATGCAAGTGAAAAATAGAGATCGAAGAAGGCTTGCTGCATGTGGACTAGGGGTGCTTTTGCTTATGCACGATTGCGAATTTCGGAAGCGCAGATGGTGGGTCCGTCCTTGGATGTCAGATGATCCGTACTCCCTTTTTTATACTGCGGTTGCGATATGATTATTTCATGTTTCGTATTCCAAAGACTCTGTCTGAATTGGAGTAAATCCAACAAAATATAAACAGATTTAACGCTCCAGATTAATTTTGCTTTAGCCTCCATTTTGTTTTGATTTGGAGACTGATCGTGAGAAGATACTGGAAACTAATGACATTAATATTCCTTGCCACATTTTCCTTGTTGTCCGTCTACACGATCAAATTTCATCCTTGACAATTTTTCCTTGTCAAGGAAAACTTGTTTATTTTACTCCATCTACACAAGCAATTTTTGTCAAGGAAAAATTGTCAAGGAAAAATTGTCAAGGAAAAATTGCTCGTGTAAACGCCGCTTAAGATAAGAAAACTTATCCCCCGTATTGGGCTTTATCAGTGGAACTTTTCATTTTATTTTTAAACTTTTAAGTTAAAAGTTATTTTGGGAACTGAACGTGATTGACCAAATTGCAGGAAGCGAGGTCGCATCGTCAAAACATCTCAAGACAAAAGTGCGTTTCGGCCTTGGAATGCAGTATTCGGTATTCGGTATGCAGGAAAATCCAAAGATCCAACCATTTTTGTGTCTACTAGAAAAAGTAGACACTCTTGGTATCGAGTTGTATGCAAATTGTAAGAAAGTAACTATCACGTGTCCCTGGCCTTTGGTGGGGAGTCCAAAGAACCACAGTAAGCCCAATCGACTCAAAACGCTTCGTCACTTTCGTACAATGATCAATCACAGGGTCATCGGATATTTATTCTATATCATTCCCATCTCTTCACTATTATACCAAGGACGTGTGACCGCTGAACATTCCTCATGGTGAAATGTTTGCCAGGGCGGGAGCAAACAAAGTGCTTAGTATGATTTTAAACTGTATTTATCGTCCATACTTGTTTATCACAGCTTTCATTAACCAACATTCGGTTTAATTGAAGGTTTTCTTAGTATTTTCAAGGTTTTAAGTCCTTGTTTGCGACGGCATGGCTATAATCTTCCATTTAAAGTACAAGAAACAACTCGACATGTACGCTGTTTGCGGCATGGCTACAATCTTCCATTTAAAGTACAAGAAACAACTCGACATGTACGCTGTTTTCCGACGTGACTTTGCACACGAACGAACACTACTCAATCGAAACACAACAAAATCCCACTAAGACTCCAAAATAGAAGACAATGAATTTTGTACTAATTTGAACAATTTTCTTGGCAATATCTTTTCGCATATAGTGACACATTCTAGTAGACACATGCGCTTATAGAGCGCCTTTAATTGAAATAGTTCGTAAAATGTATTCGTAAATTAGACACCGTAAAGTGATGAAGGGTATGGACGTTTCAGACGGTAGTCCTTTGTCGGAGTAATATCGGAGTAATCGCCATCATCCCTTTACTGCGTCAAATTTACTTTTATATTTTACAACTGTCTCAATGGAAACACCAATGCAGACCAGTCTTGTACTTTACCAGTTTTTCTCTTTTTTGAAATAGTTTGATATCGATGTTTAGTTTTACTGGAAAGGAGCATTTTTGTTACCATAATTCCTATTATTGCTAACAACATCAATTAAAACACATGAACGAACAAAGTTGAATCACTATCCTTACAATAATTACATTCTATTTCAGTTCAGTGAAATACTACGAAGTATCAACCAATACAAGTCAACTATCGGCAACACGGAGACGGTCCAAAGCCTACTATCATGTCTACTCCAAGCCCTTTCGTCACTAGAACAACATGATCAACAGAAAGAAGCTCTAAATGTCGCACAGAATATCGTACAACGCGTTGACATGTGGAAAACCTCGCAGGAGAAGTTTATGCAATCACTTAAGAATGATTTTCCTCTCTACGGAGATGTCACAGGACCGTTTGTATCTTCAGTTGCTCAGGTATTTAACTTTAAGGAGTTGTGCCTCGTAATTCCTTGATTGCTTTGAAAAGATATCGACATTGCAACATTGCAAGTTAGTGAAGATTTGCTGTTGCACCGTGTAAATTGATCAGCAATATTTTTTGGGATTACAAGAGAATTTGTTAAAGAATAGCAAACGTTATACAGCGTAATTTTCTCAGCATTTTGTTCCGCAACGCCATTAACAACATTCCAAGAGAAGTCGTTGTGTTAATTTAGCGTCAGCCAGCTTCGTCAGCTTCGTTGGAGGCCAGCTTAAGCCAGCGATACCCAAAATGGTGACTTTCCTTTATAGAATTCATGAATAATACATGAACCCAGAACAATAGAAAATCACTACCGTGAAGGCATCTGTATATCTGATGCAGAAATCATCCTGATTTGCATAAGGTTTACCTTGAAATTTCTAAATCTAATTTCAAAAATATTAACTAGAATAGCAGCACTAACTAGACATTTCATAAGTAACATACATTGTATATTCCATACAGACCGGACGCTCTCATTGTATATTATACTTAAATTAAACAAGAGAAAAAAATGGCTTAATCAATATAACTCTTTCTTTCATAGGTTGTCCATGGAATGGCTTTGCTAAATTCACTCTTAAAAATTCGAATACAGCGACAGTTCTTTATCAATCAGTGTCCAGATGTACAGTCCTTACAGCCAGATCGTCTTATTGCCATGCTCTGTAACCATGGAGATTTCCTGGAAAAAGGTCATCTAGAAATGGTCAAGTGTTTGGTGTCAGAGTCAACATGGTCGTGCTTACAAGGTGTTTTAATAGTAGTAGTTCTAATAATGATGGTGATGGTGATGGTGATGATGGTGGTGTTGTCGATGATGATGACGATGATGATTATGGCGACGACGATGATGATGATTATGGCGATGATGATGGTGGTGATATTGATGATGATGATGGTGTTGATGTTGATGATGACACGATAATAGCGATTGTGTTGTTGGTTGTAATTTTTCTCGGTCATAGTTCATGCGTGTCCATATTATTCAGGTCTAAAGAGTTTGCATAGTAAAGAAGGAGCCTGCGATCCATATTCAGAATTAACTACGAGGTAATCTATCTACTACAACCACAACTATCATTGTCATTATCACTAGCACCTTTACGACTATTATCACTAGCATAAATCAGGGCTTGAAATAGCTGAGAGATAAAAACTAGTACGAAATACTAGATTGGACTGCGTCGGTGTTTCTAGAGAAACAGTTGTAAAATGTGCTGATGTTGTACAACGTTTAGTGACGTTACCGATACTGACGTTTCGGATAGCTTCAAATAGCTGCCTACCGATGGTCAAATGACGTGCCACATTTTACTTCGTCCCCAGGCTGTTGTTCAGCATGATGTGACATTTTATTTGCCTCTCCCCAGAGTAGCCCGTAGAAACATCGGTTTTAAAGCAATTTGTAATTGAGCGACCTATGGATAGAAATGGATTGATCTGTTGTGACCATCGTAACAAATGAATATCAAAGATATTCATTTGACTGTAGAAGTCACATCCAGCAAACTCTTCAATCCTGAGAGCGTTCTGCCAGGCTACTCTTATCTGCATCAAAAGGGTCACCCTTTTAGGTTGTGATGACTGGACAATTCCCCCCCCCCCCCCCCTATTTAGAGCCCTGCAAAGTCGTCACCATCACCATCTAGCTCTACCACTACCACTACCATCACCATTACATGTATCATCATCACCATTTCTAACTCTACCACCACCACCATCATCACCATCATTTCAAGCACTACCGATTAACAGGTTAGCTCAGTTGGGAGAGCGTTGCCTGTTAACCGGAAGGCTGCGGGTTCGAATCCTCAACCGGACCATCACTCAGGGTCTTTAAATAATTGAGGAGAATGTTCTTCGATTTATAATTGTAAGGGTTCGCGTCTTCTCGGATAAGGACGATTAACTGGAGGTCCCGTCTCGCCACACTACACATTAACCATTAACGGGGGGACGTAAAAGAACGACTGAGGACGCAGGTACGACCATCCTCGGTGATAGGCCTACACTAATACATACTAATTACTAATCAACCTCATGCTTGTAAATCCGGATTACATACTATAAATATTAGAGATTGTAAAGCGCATTGAGACATTAGGTAGAAATGCGCTATATAAGCACTACATTACATTACATTACATTACACTACCATCACCATTATCATCACCATCATTTTTAGCACTACCACCACCTTCATCATTATCATCATTATCAGCACTACCACTACCATTATCATCGGCCGCTCCATCACAACTAGTATCATCCTCATCGCCTTTTACGCCTCCTCTATTCTTCAGAATTCTCTGGAACAGTCTTCTTCACCTACTAAATTACTGTACTCACCACAACTTCTTCAACAACAAAGCTATGGAACAACTCTACGACCTTCTCGACCATTACGCCCAGCAATGGACGGCAGCCAAGGAGGAAGAAGAGAAACGCGAGCAAGAAGAAGGGAATCTCTTCAAATTTAAGACGGAATTCCACGAGGGCGAAGTTGACGAAGAGAAAGCTTTTGAGAAAGGCCTCTGTGAAGCGTTTCCTACGTTTGACCACGAATTCAGTGAATTTGTTCAAGCTGCTAGCCTGGAAGAAGTCAAGGAACAGCCCAAGGACACAAATACCAGCAAAAATATCAGTGATTCTGAGAAATTCATGAAAAATGTTGATATAAATAAAATCTGCAAACTTCATGAGAAGTTGTTCGCGCATCTACGTCATTCGCAATCATGCATGCTAATTGGTGGAGAGGCGGAGCGTACCCATGGTGATTTGTGCAAAAAGTTGTTTGAGAGTGGCTATCAAACGGCGACGGCTGTAAGCTTGCTTAACGTCCAAAGAAGCGGCGATTCCATTGGTGGATATATGTGGGAACCACATCTTTTGCAGAGCTGGTCCATGTTAGAGAGGTTTGTTGAATTGACACAAATATAGTTAACAGCGTTCAAACACCATTATCTCGATCAACGTTGTTGATATAATCATTACTAACATCATCATCATCATCACATTTATCATCATATCACCATCATCATCATCACCATGTCCATCATCATCATCACAATCCTCATCACGATCAGGATCACATTCGTGATCACCACCATCATCATCACAATCACCATCATCAACGCCATGTCCATCATCATCATCACAATCCTCATCACGATCAGGATCACATTCGTCATCACCACCATCATCATCACAATCACCATCATCAACGCCATTTCCATCATCATCATCACAATCATTATCACGATCAGGATCACAATCGTCATCAATATCATCATCATCACAATCACCATCATCAACACCATGTCCATCATCATCATCACAATCATGATCACGATCAGGATAACAATCGTCATCACCATCATCATCATCGCAATCATCATCACGATCAGGATCACAACCATCATCACAACCATCATCACCATCATCGTCATCAGCACAGTCATCATAATTATCATCATCACAACCATCATGCATCACTGTTTCATCTTACCATCAGATTATCAGCGAGCAATGATGACGTCAGTGGCAATACGATACCGTACGATCTATATCATGACGTTAATATACCGGAAGTGATCAAGCTTAAACCAGTGATGACGTCATTTAAGGCTCGTTTGGACGAGCTGCTGGCAGAGTGGCCTGGTAACCCACTTCTTACACAGGTAAAGGACTGTAAATGTACTGCTATTCTTGAATAGGTTGTCCAGTTGAAATACTGATTTAGCGAATAACAATGTCATTTGCATATATCAAGTTTGTCATTTTTCTTGTTTTAAGGTTAGACTTAAAACAGCAACTAAGCTGAACATATTTACTTGTTATTTTGTACATTTTGAGTCATGACATCAAGGAAACGTGAGATATGCAAATAATTTTGCTATTGACTAAGTTGTCTTTCAACTGGTCAACCATTTCAAGAATAACTGTATTTGAAAAGCGGCCCTTTGCTGTAAAATATTGAATGGTAGTGGACCTAGAAGTGTCTCTTGTGGTACGCTTTATACGATAATCGATAATATAATAACTTATTTCCCCCCTGTGAGCTAGGCCCATTTTAGAAAACCAAATTTTACGGTGTCGAAGGAACAATTTAATTTGGTCAATCACAAGTACAGTACAACCAGTGCATGCCGGTATGTGTGGTCTGGCAAATTATGCTACTGCAGGGCCAACAGCATTTGGTTCAAACTGTTATGGTTTCCCTGCGTTCCGTTAAAGAAAAATTTACTAAATCTAATGAAAAAACTACCTTTGGGCTTGGTTTATAAGGCGTTTTTCGCATGTGTCTAATGCAATTCAAACAAGAGATATTTAGGCGGTCTCCTTGGATTTAATGGCATTCGACGTATGTGGAAAACGCCTGATAAACTCAGCTTTATTCTTTTTTGCAAACAAACGCTCCCGTGAATTTAATTTATTTCTTTTCTTTTCGTTGTTTTTAGCTTCAGTCGTTTATTGATACGATCCTAGCGTTACCCGTCACCAGTCCACTCATGAAAGTTCTCACTGGAGTCGAGCTATTACTGAAAAACGCTCAGGTGTGTGTGTGTGTTGTTGTTGTGTTTTTTTTTTTTTTTTTTTTAATGTTTGTAGCTCTAAGAGGTGATTATTATGGCGATAGTATTTATGATGGTGATGGATTGTGATGACGATGATTATAGTGGTGGTGATGAACATGGTTGTTGATGATCATGTTGAAAGTGATGATGATGATGGTGATGATGATGATTATAGTGGTGGTTATGGTGATGATGAAAGTAATGGTGGTAATGATGATGTTGATAGTTGATGGGGGTAATACTGGTTGTGGTAATGATGACTGATGATGATGGTAATGATGATGATGGTCGAGGTCATAATGATGTTGATGTTGATAGTTGATGAGGATATGCTTGTCGTGGTAATGATGACTTATGCTAATAGTGGTGGTGATGATGGTTGAAGTGATAATGATGTTGATGTTAATGATGATAAAGATGGTTGTTGAACATTACATGTATTATCAGAGCGGTGATATCGATGAAAATAAGAAATTCTGACTGTTTAAATGGTGGTCAAAGGTGCATGCGAGTAATTAAACTGTAATGAATGTAATTAGTATTATTTTTTTTTCAGGAGTGGGAGAACAATGCTAGTCGCCATGTCAGCATCAAAGAACACCTCAATCGTGTCATAAACCTTATCATTGAATGGAGAAAACTTGAACTTAAGTAAATACTGTTTTTATTTGCTTTCCGCCCACATTTTGTTCATTTGCTTGTCGGCTCGTTTGTCTTGTTGTTTATTTGTTTGTTTATTCGCTTGTCTCAGTACATGTTTGTTTATTTGTTTGTTTGTTGGTTGGTTTGTTTGAAACATTTGTTTATATTCGTGTTTCTGTTTTGCTGTGTTTGTTCATTTGTTATCGGTATGTCTGTTGTTTATTGCAATTCAGAACTCTTTCTAATTGTTTGTTCACGTATTGTTTGTCTGTTTCAATCTGTTCGATCCTAGGTGTTGGTCATCGCTACTCGATGTTGCTACAGACAAAGTGTCGAATAAGGCCAGTCAATGGTTCTTCCATCTCTACAGTCTTGTCCAACAGACACATTCAACTGACACACAAATAACTGGTATGGTATACTTTGCCTCGAATAGCTATGTTTTCTCTAGTTTTGCTTCCTTAACTTTTACTTCCTTGTCTGTGTGGCGTGCACCTAAACTTTGGAACATTGTGAGTTAATGAGGAGTACGCTTTTGTTTCCAGAGTTGATCGACCCTTTTCAACGATTCATTGAGTCCTCATCTCTTGGTGAATTTTCATATCGTATGAAGATGTTGTACTCATTCTATCAACAAAGCGTTGCCATGGAGAGCAGCATGGAAACCAACAGCCAAACAAATAGGGGTAAGTTGCTTTATGCCTTGTGTATGTATAGTTTATTTTCATTCTCACTCCCTATATCTGTCGCTTATGATGATGTACGTTTTTTCGTTGTGTGAAGATTTTCTAGTGTTTGGGGATTTATTTTTTGTTTGTTTTTGCTTTGGTTGGTTGTTTTTTTTGTTTTTTTTTTTTTGTTTGTGTGTTTTTTGTTTTTTTGTTTGTTTGTTTGTTTGTTTGTTTGTTTGTTTCTCTCTTTGTTTTTTTCGTTTGTTTGTGTAATTGTTCATTCGTTCGTTCGTTTGTTTGTTTGTTTGTTTGTTTGTTTGTTTGTTTGTTTGTTTGTTTGTTTGTTTGTTTGTTTGTTTGTTTGTTTGTTTGTTTGTTTGTTTGTTTGTTTGTTTGTTTGTTTGTTTGTTTGTTTGTTTGTTTGTTTGTTTGTTTGTTTGTTTGTTTGTTTGTTTGTTTGTTTGTTTGTTTGTTTGTTTGTTTGTTTGTTTGTTTGTTTGTTTGTTTGTTTGTTTGTTTGTTTGTTTGTTTGTTTGTTTGTTTGTTTGTTTGTTTGTTTGTTTGTTTTGCTCCGTTTTTTCCGTATTTTCTACCTTACTCTAAAGCTGCCTCTCTATCCACGTAATGAATGCAAGAATGGGTTGGTAAGTGGGCGGCTGCCTGTGCGAGAGGCCACGATTCACAGTGCCTTTGCATCCTTGTTTCTACTTCTTTCTACTGTGTAGCTTGTAGTAACTTTAAATACCCTTCAAAGTGAGCATTGATGGAAAGAGGGGGGAAAGTGCGCATTGCCTTTCCTTTCCTAAAAGTATATTGACCGAAGGCTGTATTTTTATCCACAGCTCAAGTGTCTGACATAATTCTTAATATATACACGTACTACAAGCAGTTTAATGACACTGTACAACAGAAAATACAGGATGCAAGAACACCAATCGAGAAGCAATTGAAGGTTTGTCACGAACGAGTCTTTCGTCTGTATGTAGCCTGTGACTTGCCGTCGGTGGAAAAACGTAGGTGGAGGGGCCTTCCATACACATGACCGTCTAGATGTTTTTAATTATTGAGTTGGTTGGTACACTTGTTATTTGGATAATTGAATAGCTTCTTCATTGGTTGGTTGGTTTTTTAATTTTTTTGTGAACAAATCGGTTTTTTCCCTCCTTGAAATTGGTTGTCATAATGTTTTTGAAATTTATTATTATTATTTTGTTGTTTGTTTTGTTTGGTCATAGGATTACGTGAAAATTGCCAAATGGAATGATGCTAACTTCTGGGCCATGAAACAAGCAACAGAGAAGTCGCATCGAACGCTACATAAGTTCGTCCGTCGATACGAGGTATAGCTTATCACACATTCTGCCCTTCATTAACCGCACTGAAACATTCACTCACGCAAAAGAGCGTTGTCATTAACGTGAAGAAGCACTCAGTAACGCGAACAGATACTCAATAAGAGCCAAAACAATGGTTACAAACAAAAGAATTTAAAAGAACCAAAACTGTTATTGAGTGTTTTTTTCACATTACTGAACGACTCATCGCGGTAATGAGAACGCACTTTCGCTTAAAGTAATGTTTCTGTGCTGTTAATGAACAGCAAAGAGTACAATGTTTTGATCTCATTCCTAAATATTAGAGTGCACGCACTAAAAGTGTGCTGCATAAATACCACTAAATAGTGCTATTTTATGCTAATTCTATTGTTTTCTTTTGTTTAATTAGTGCTATTTACTACTATATAATGACCACTCTTGCACACATTATTCTATAATCATTTTAATTATCGTATTTGTTATTTTTCTTTTATTTAGACGGCACTTTCAGAGTCTGTTCGTCAACTACTAATGAATACCAAAGTAGCTGGCACTATAGCTCAAGACACCGTAGAGACATCACGTGATCTCATCGTCAGTCCTGATTGGTTCATATCGGAGAAAACATCGATTAATCTTTTGGCCGTTCCTGTATCCATGGAAACTGATGATGTTATTGGTCACGTGGAAAAGCTTCCTAAGTTGTTTTCACGTATGAGAAAACTTTGTGGTGACATCGTGAGGCAGCAAAGATACTCAACATTGGTGTCTACTCTGGATAGTTTTACAGGTATGGTTACATCAGACACATAAGGGAATTGACACGTGTAGCGACATGTACATTTCTTTGGTTCCATTCTCCGGAACATTCGAGTTTTTTCGTCGAAAAGCTTTCCAATAAGATTTTTTTTCGTTTCATAACCTTACCAATTAAGTAAAATACACACATTCTAAAATGCAGGAATCTCTTTTGAAAACTCGTGAAATTTCGTCAATGTTTGATTCACATCATCAAGTGGACATTTTGAATCTTGCTCTGAGTATCAAATATTGACCAAATATGGTGTCTAATTTATGCTAATTAGTCAAAATTTTTCGGAGCATGGAACCGCGCTACACGTTTCAATCCCCAATTTCTGGTTACATTTGTTGATGTTATTGTTGACGTTATTGTTGTCATCGTTGTTTTTGTTTTTCTGGCTGTTTCAAAATAATCAAATTTTGTCAAGAAAAATTATTGGTAAGATTGGACTTAGAAACAATATTTAGTAAGAAAAATAATGCGTAATATTCCTTGACTCGCGTGATAATGACATCCGATGGTGTGGAAACGTCGTTCAAATTTTCTCGCGTTGTTTTTCTTAATAAGAAAAATTGTAAAATGACTTTTTTCATATCGGCACCAATTTTTTATTTATTATTATTTTTTTATTTTGTAGGCGAAATAATCACCAATGTCCATGAGCTTCAAAAGCTGGATGTCACCAGTCAGGTTGGTTGAAACAGTACACTGATTTATTCATGATCTCACTTCTCAATTTACCAAGTTTTGATACCAGTGATAGCGCATTTTCCATGCGAAACATTTCAAGTACATTCGTAGTTGTAGTTCACCCCAGTATATATAGTACTTTATTGTGTTTTATTGTATGTCTCAGCCTATCAGTAAGAATATGGTCGTGACCTTCGTCCTTATTTGCTAAGTCGTCTTTGTCTCAGCAGCTTTCAAGTACCTTCTTTTTCATTGCACGGATCTACGGATCTACTAAGTTTTGTGCTGAGCAAATAAATCTTTAATTAAGTTTTGTTTTCTTTTTCTTTTTCATTTTCAGCCAAAGGAAAAGAGGAAAGAAGCTGTAAAACATATTCATCTTAGAAAACGGACTGCTCTTGCTGAACTGTTCAAGACTCTCTCTTCTATAGGTATGTCTCTATAATGCAAAAGCATATCAGACTTTTGTTGGCGTTCGTGCGGGGTTCCTGTGCTTTTTGCAAGTTTGGCTTTTTCCAATGTTCTACTAAATATCCAGGTTAATATAGTCCTTCGCTGCAATCTTTGCAAGTTTTCGTCGGATTTTTTTCACAATGTGTAGTTGTAAATAGTAGAAAATTACCAAAAGAGAGTTCACAGAAATTACCAAATAAGGTGAAATTACCAAATAAGGTGAAATTACCAAATAAAGTGAAATTACCAAATAAGGTAAAGTTACCAAATATGGTTATGGATGCGAACGACAACTTGAAAAATAATAGGACGATAGTGTAAGTTAATTTTTTTTTTCAGGCTTATCTTACAAGAAAGGTCTTCAGAAAGGTCAAATATCACCTCAAGAGTCGTCGATGGTGATGCCCGCATTTCAAGAGAATTTTATTGGAAGTCTTAACCATCACTCGCCGAGGTATAGAACTACGTTAACATTTTGCAGATACTTGGTTATAACTCACATTCTTTCCTGTGTTCATCTGGCAAAGAATAGTCCAGATGTAACACAGGCTATCATATTAAATCGGCCTAATTGCGCCGTTTTAGACCTGTTCCCGAAACTGTTTACATAAAAAATATCATCATCTCTACAAGACAAACGCGACCCTTATCTTGCGAGTCAGGCTGTAATATTGCCGAAAGCCATAACATCAAATGTTCCGATGTCCTACCTCAGAGCAGGACATATCTGAACATATCTAATTGGATTGAAGTGTGACATAACCCTACATATGAAATTTATGTCGAAAAGTACTTGATTGCTGTATTTCTTTCTTTTTTACTGTTTCATATCTGAAGTGATCTTGTTGAAGTCAGCCGTTACCATGCCAACAGATGTGAACACTACTATCAAAGATGCTTAGCGCGCATGTCTGCACTCAATGTACATATGACGTCACCGTCCAAGGTAAAAAAAGCCTAAATCTCCTTCTTCTTGAAAATGAGTAATATTGCTATATATATCTTATTAGTTGTTTTTTCGTGTAATGCGAGTGAATTGATTTGCGAGTTGCGAATGTATTTTCCGAGTCCCTGAAAAATGCGAGAAATACAATCATGTTGGTGCCAAAACGGCCGAGTATTTGCACTCCACTTCGACCATATATAGTAAAATCACGTAAATCTTTTTTTGAAATAGAGTACTAAAGCGATGGCATTTTGATAAAAACCCAGTGAATATTGACTGAGATATGAGCAGTTGAATGGAAACATGTCATCATACATTTTCTCTTATTTTAGCGTCTTTTCGCACCTTTAGACACCAGCGCAAAAACAAGAGACCGGTCACGTGATCATTTGTGCAAAAACTGAATCTTTGACTCAAAGTTTTTGAAATATAGTCCGCCCATTAACTTTGTGGGCAGTAAATTTTTAATAAACCTCTAAGATCCTAGGCCCCATAACAATACGGATTCTCCTTAAACCCCACAAAATTCGGAAAAAACATTTTGTTGTGACGTCACACTTTCGTACTCTATTGTTCAGTTGCAACGCTATTTAATGTTACGAAGTGAGGCGTGCATTTTACGAATTATTGAATAATTGTTTCTTCTTCTAAATATATTTATCCTTCAGGAGTTGACGTCAGGGGACATTGATCGGTGTAAGGGATTCACCCATCATCTTCTCAAAGTTGTGCTGAACCAGAGAGAAACCATCGTTGAGATGGCAAAGAGTGTGGCTCTTTTGAGGTAACAATGATTAATTATTAATAATGATAAAATTTTGCCTCTCTGATTTGTAAAAACGTTTCGCACATCATTTATAGTTGAAAATGTAATTGCATGAGTTAACATAAAAAAAAAGTTTACAGCGCGCGCGCTCGTCCCACTTAGCTATAAAATTGTTGAAATTGCTAGCATTTAATAGCATAAAAATGTATGTAACCACCGCCTAACCCCTCCCCCTCCTTCAACATATTTCAAAGTGTCGGAACAAATAATTGACTTCGGGTGAATTGCTTTCGGAAGACACGACTTCGGGTGAATTGACTTCGAGAGACATGACTTCGGTAGAATTGACTTCTGCCTAATTTGCTTTTCGAATGATTTGACCAGTAAATGGCTAAGCTGTTTTCTTACGGAAAACGTTAAAAAAATAGATTCAAATTTCCAAACACTCTGATAACAGTTTTACTTTCATTCTTTTGCAGGGTTGCATCCCGATCATTATCTAGTGCCTGCGTTGATAATGGAACAGCAGTTTTACCTCCTCAGCAGGAATTAGCCAAAAACATGGTAAGGTGTTCGCCTTGTCAATATGAGAAATAGTGGCTCCTGCTAATACAGCTTTTCAGTTGCACCTAGGCCTCGATAGCATGTTAATTATTCTTTTGAATTTGAAGGAGAGTCATTGTATACATTGCCACAGACTGGAGAATAATTAGCATGCTATTGAGGTGCAACTGAAAAGACCTATTGGTACAGTGCTAATAACTAATCGTTGTTAAACAAATGACAAAATGTTCTTTGTCTTAATGAATCACAGATTGATTTCATGGAGTTTTTATCTTGGGTAACACAAGTCCTTGACCGTTCACAATATCTAATGAAATGCTGTCCTAAACAAGACTTTACACAAGAATCTACACCAGTGCCTGCAAACATGCTGTCAGCGGTCTCTACCTCATTTACTGGTAGTGACGTAATTCAACATATCAAGAAAACATTGCAGGTAATAGAGCGTTTTAACATAACGAGCTCTCTTATGCTAATGAGTTCTAAAAATGATAATGAGCCAAGAGAGCTCTCTTAATGAGAATTGCACGCGGGGATGTAAGCTTGGATGCACAAAGACAAAGGAAAGCTCAATCAGCTGATTATCGCGTTTGCGTTTACGATAATCAGCTGATCAAACTTGCCTTTGTCTTTGTAAATCAAATCGTACATTCCCACGTACAATTCTCATTAGCATTTTTTAGATCTGATTAGCATAATATAGATCGTTATGTGAAAACGCTCTCGGTTTTGCGTTCTATTGTTAGAAACGGACTATTGCAATTTTGATGAGAGACCAATGTCATGATCAAAGCAATTCTTTCGCAAATTTAAATTGGCAAAAAAACGTATTTCTTTCACAGGAGTGTCAAGACAATGTTGCCAACCTAACTAAACGTCTACGCCATCATGTCATCGCCATGGAGACGCTAACTAGCCGAAGCAACGTAGGGAATTATGTGCTTGCAGCTTGGTAAGTAACTCAACTATCTATCGATATCTCGAATATCATATACTCTCTTGCCAACCCTTTTTGTCTGAACAGTCATGTGTCCTTACTTTCCTTGATAGACTGAAAACTAAAGCTTTTTCATTCACTGTTTTTCGTTTTTACAGGGAACAAGTTAAGGTTCTTTCCACAAGCGTTGAAACTTTGAAAAATATCGGAAGCAATGTCTCTGAGCTATTACCTCACTTCACATCAAGGTAGGTAGTTTTATCTCGATTTTCGTTAGGGAAAAAGTAATCCTGCGCGTGGAATCTTGATAGATTTAATCGGTTAGTTTGAGATTTTTTCTGACGGTATGTAGATTTTTTGCAAGCGGCCCTAGAAAAATAGTCGTAATTTTTAAATATCATCATAATCATTATCATCATCATCATCGGCGGAGGCACTGCATTATTAATGTCGACAGCATCACTACCAGCATCATCATCATCGGTGGTGGCCCTGCATTATTAATGTCGACAGCATCACTACCATCATCATCATCGGCGGCGGCTCTGCATTATTAATGTCGACAGCATCACTACCATCATCATCATCGGCGGCGGCTCTGCATTATTAATGTCGACAGCATCACTACCATCATCATCATCGGCGGCGGCTCTGCATTATTAATGTCGACAGCATCACTACCATCATCATCATCGGCGGCGGCTCTGCATTATTAATGTCGACAGCATCACTACCATCATCATTATCGGCGGCGGCTCTGCATTATTAATGTCGACAGCAACACCACCACCATCATCATCATCGGCGGAGGCCCTGCATTATTAATGTCGACAGCATCACTACCATCATCATCATCGGCGGCGGCTCTGCATTATTAATGTCGACAGCATCACTACTACCATCATCATCGTCGGTGGAGGCCTGCATTATTAATGTCGACAGCATCACTACTACCATCATCATCGTCAGTGGAGGCCTGCATTATTAATGTCGACAGCATCACTACCATCATCATCATAGGCGGCGGCTCTGCATTATTAATGTCGACAGCGCCATCATTACCATCATCATCATCGGCGGAGGTACTGCATTATTAATGTCGACAGCATCACTACCATCATCATCATCGGCGGAGGCCCTGCATTATTAATGTCGACAGCATCACTACTACCATCATCATCGTCGGTGGAGGCCTGCATTATTAATGTCGACAGCATCACTACCATCATCATCATAGGCGGCGGCTCTGCATTATTAATGTCGACAGCGCCATCATTACCATCATCATCATTGGCGGAGGCACTGCATTATTAATGTCGACAGCATCACTACCATCATCATCATCGGCGGAGGCCCTGCATTATTAATATCGACAGCATCATCATTACGAACTCCAACAGCGTCATTTTAGCTATTTTCAGCGTCATTACCATCATCATCAGCATCATCACATTTGTCATTGTCGTCATCATTATCAATGACCTCATTGTCAATAAAACATTATTATCTTTATCAATAACACCGATTTCATCTTCAATAAAATTGTCCGTCATCACATTGTCATCTTCGTCGTTAACACAATTATCATTTTCGTCAAAAACGTTATCATTACATCACCAGCGTCATCACAGACCAGCAACTGACGTCATATATACTTAAACATGTAACTCTGTTTCAGCTTTGACTTTAAAAAAGGCCTTGGTAATTCTCTGTGTGTTTTGTCTCTCAAAATCGACACTGAATGTCAAAGACTAGAATCATGGACGCACGAACTTCTGAAACACAAACAGAACAGTGAGGCTGCTCTGTTCGATGTAGAGATGTCTGATAGAGTTGTAACCTCACTACTTCTTGCCGTGCAGAGAATTTCTAAAGAAGTTGAAGCGAAAAACGGCGACCCCGATAGCGATGAAGGTTCGTATGTTTTGGAGGATTTTAGTTGATATTTCCATTTTACCATTTAATGGTCGTTCTAATGCATCTTTGACTTTCTGCGCGTTTTCTTGTCCAGGCCGAAACGCACGAGGGAGCTTGTGTCTGAAGCTTGTTCCCAAAACATTTCAGCACTAGAACATCATTTTTATTGAATTAATCGCCAGTTGTTCAGGGGCTGATTGTACGAAGCACGGTTAAACCCATTCACTGGATAAAGTTATCCACCCCATAGGATTTTTTTTAGAATTTATCCGGTGGATAGCGATTTATCCGGAGAATAGCGCTATTCAGGCTTCGTACAACGGGTAGCACAGAACCGGTTGAATTCCTTTCGTGTCACGTGACTCCAGTAGATGGTCCCAAATGTGAGGAATATTAATAGGGCCCTCATCCCGGTTAAGATCAAGCGTAAACATCTTTTCAATGAACTGAAACGTTTCCGAGGAAATCTTATTATATAAATGACAAACAAACAAACTATATTATGCTCTGTACCCTCGTGCCTCGCTCGTTCCTTTTATGATATAAACAACTCGTGAATAAAATCCCGTGCGTTGCACTTTCCATGAAATAACCTATATTGAGTTGTGGCGGTGGCGATATTACCGGTATTATTTTGATTCTTCAATAACAAACGAAAAGTTATTTGTTTTTGTTGTTCAGACGAAGAAGGTCTTCTACCCGGACATCTCACTTCTCATATATACCAAAAAATGATCAACGACATTACCAAGCTGGACCTCCAAACAGTACAAGACAATATCAAAACTTTCATATCTCATCTCAAAACACGACATACTACCAAATCATCCGAAACTCAGTCAACTCGCTTCCCACACGATGGAAAAGCAAGTATATCTTGGTACATGATTACAGGAATGGTACCACTTTTAAACCAGTTTCTTCGCTTGACGGATAGCTACTTGCTTAGTTTGCTAACTGCACACGAGACAAGCTGTAAGCTGTTGTCAGTTTTACTGGGAGTTTTCACTGAGCTGGTCGAGAAAGGATTCTGTATACCACCCGAGGTCGAAGAAGAAGAAAGTGGCGAAGGCGCTACTGAGTTCGAAGATATACAAGATGGAGGACTTGGGGAAGGAGAAGGTGCGAAGGATGTTAGTGACAAGATTGAAAGCGAAGATCAGGTATACAATTTTAGTTTATATATATTGAAATTTGTTTTTACATTTATTCATTGAATATTTTATTCGTATATTTCATTCATTCATTCATTCATTCATTCAATCATTCATTCAATCAATCATTCATTCAATCAATCATTTTTTTCAGTTTTTTCGTTCATTCTTTCATTTGTTCATTCATTCATTCTTTCAGTTGTTCATTCATTCATTCATTCATTCATTCATTCATTCAATCATTCATTCAATCAATCATTTTTTTCAGTTTTTTCGTTCATTCATTCATTCATTCATTTGTTCATTCATTCATTCATTCATTCATTCAATCATTCTTTCCGTTTTTCGTTCATTCACTCATTCTGTGTGTCAGTTCGTTAACGGATCGTTTCCCATTTATTATTTTCATGAAAATTTAATTGTGTGATTGCTTAAGCTAAATATAGGTGGTAATGTTGTTTTTCTCAAAAGATCTAAACATCTGCACTATGAAAATAACTATGATATTAATCTATTTACAACTTAAGAAGAACTTTCAGGAAATAACAAACATAAGGTGGTAAAGGCCCAATTCCAGTTTAGGCAAGATTTTATCTAACAATCGATGTATAGTAAGGAAGGCAAAATATTGCTTTATTTGAAGAGAAAAAAATAATAATAAGTTTTCGATAAATTTTGATAATTTTCGACCAAAATCATTGCTGTACTTTTATGGCTGTCTGTAAACAAATGAATTGTTATTTCACTATTCACTTATCGGAAAATTGGAGATTTTGTCACATTTTTATTTTAGAAATAAATTATTTCTAGAACGATAATTTTGGTGATCTTAATAGCGGATATATGTATAAGCATTCTACTGGAAGATGCGTCAGCCCTTGCCATTATTGGTAGATCTCATTGCCTTGGAAGCATCGGTCGTCTAGTCATTTCATGCATTTCGTTATTTCATCATCTCGTCATCATTTCAGTTCGCAGGACTGGAAATGGCCGGTGATCGCCAACTTATGGCCAGACTAAAATGTTTTTTAAATTGAAATAAAATAATGCTCAAATGTTTTGTTTAAAAAAGGTTTTTGATAAGGTGATGTCTCTTTAACCACCTTCATGTGTTTCAAAAATGCTTTAAGTGAAAACAAGACCAGTCGAGGCTAATCGTCTAGAAACTAAACAGGTGCGGCTTTGTGAGAAGCCATTGGAACGCTTTAAGATTTGCATTTTGAACTCGAAAATAAAATTGGGCCATAACCACAACTTTTCAAAAATGTTTGACTTTTACATTTTGAATTCCCTTCTTCTTACCTTAACAAAAATTGATATCAAAACTAATTGACCGAAAACACACCTTTTTTTAGTTTCTAGTTCTCTTCTCTTGATTAATTCGGGTGTTTCTTTATTGCTTAATAAAATCTGTACTACAAAGTTTTTTTTTTAAACTCCAATGATTTGACAATTCGAGGACGATTCAACGGAAAGTTCCACATTTTATTTTATTTTTTTATCGTTTAAGCCTCGTAGTTGCAAAGATTTGCTCTTTGATAGAGAGGTAAAAAGTGTAAATTTGAAGTCGGCATCAAAAACGCAATGTGAAAAATCATATAATTATTGATATTATTAATTCAATTATTAATTAATTTTTTCAATTAATCAATATAATTATTTATATAGCGCTTTATATGTACTATTCTAAAGCGCTTTACATGAGTTACTTATTTACAAATATATTACAAAAAATGAAAACTATTATCTAAGCTATGTGTAAATATAACACAAAGTAATGGTTATAAACCATATCTTTAAGTGATTCTCAATGTTTTAATATTTATTTCACATCTAAAAAACAAATATATATAAAAAGCACAAAAATACACTTTAAGAGATAAATGATCAAAAATATATAGAAATTATGTAAGTGTTGTGTGAAATAATTTAATATTGTTTAAAAAGGTGTCTTTAAATGTTTCGTAAATGATTCTAAGTTTGTATCACATCTAAGATGATCAGGAATCTTATTCTAGAGATAAGGTGCTGTAAAACTGAAGCTACGTCCTCCAAATGTTGATTTTTTACCTTAGGTACCCCTAAGAGATCTTTGTTGTCTGCTCTGGTTCCCTTGCTGCTACGTCGGTGTATGAGCTCAGTCAGATATGCTGGAGCGAGATTGTTCATACATTTAGGGCCTGTTTATATGGAGTGAGCCAGCCCCGTTTAGCGGGCTGGTTTCTTTTGCTTGTACGCTCTGATAGCTTGAACACAAAAGAAACCAGCCCGCTAAACCGGGCTGGCTCGCCTCATATAAACAGGCCCTTAACAGTGAGAACAAGGATCTTATATTCAATTCGTTTCTTTATAGGTAGCCAGTGCAGTTCTTTTTAAACTGAGCTGATGTGTTCGAATTTTCCTTTATATTTGAGAATTTGAAGAAAAAAATTAATCAAGTGTAGAGTAGCAAAGCAAGTGATAAAAAACGCTTTCTCTTATCTTTTTATTTATTTATTTTTAATTATTTTTTTATATATAGTCGATAATTTAGTTTTATATTGTTTTCGTTTCGGTTCAAATCAATTCATAATCCATTGCTCCCGTTTTATCCTCAGTTAAACAACACCAACTGCAGTTAGATTAATCAATTGTAGAGTAAATGGACTGATCAATCGTGGTAATTGATAATCAGAAACTGTTCATTTGACAACGTTTAGTAAATGGGAAAACATCCAAAACAAAAGATCGGAAATTCATCAATCTAGCCATGCATCGACACGTTTAAACGTTTGAAGAAATGACTATACTTTATGGCAAGAGGAAGGTGTCAAATTGAATTAAAACAATTGTTTTTTTTTCTATATTTATCTTGGATTGCGAGGAAGGCTTTAGTTAAGACAATTTCTGCTCACTGAACACGTTATGAGATACCATTAATCAAGGTTTCATTAGCTTAAACGTTTGAAGCCTTATTGCTTTAATATCATTTGGCTTTAGCAATGGACGCCAACAACACCACTCCGCCACAGTGCCCGTTTGTCAACCCTTTCACTTGGCATCCATCGTTTTCCAGTACATCGACCAGGATTGCTTCTATCGCTACCATATTGATCACTGGTATTGCCATGCCATTCACTATTTTCTTCAATGGGTTCTTAATCTTCGTCGTCTTGAAGACGCCCTCGCTTTGCAATAAAGAGCGAGTCATTACGGTGGTGTATCTCGTCGTTGCCGATTTGTTCACTGGTCTCATCGCTTACCCACTTTTCATAGCCAGGGAAGTCAGCCATCTCGGGGACAATGAACCAAGCTGTACCATCGAAGACTTCTTTGTCTTCAGCGCGGCTTTATTTACTGGATCTTCGTTCTTACATCTTGTCCTTGCGGCCTACGATCGCCATGTCGCTATCAATAACCCTTACCACTACAAAAGAAGGATAACAGTAAGGCGTCTAACAGCAGCGTCTATTTCGATATGGATTTTTTCAGTCATTTACAATGGAACGTACTTTGTTATTATCAAACTCTCAATCCAAACTCACCCCTTAATATTTTACATTTTCGACTTTCAGTATTACGTTGGTGTCCCAGTGGCGATGTCCGTCATGATCTACTGGTACGGACGGATACTTTTAACTTTGCGTAAAATCAGACGACAAATTTGCGAAGATCGCGACATACTTCATAGCTTGCAAATAAGAAACGAAACTTATCAAAGACTGCAAAACCAAAGAACGGTCTATACAACCATGATCTTAGCATTGGGATTTCTTCTACCGTATTCTTTAACAGCCATATTTAGTGTTTTGATAACCATCTGGGGTGAGGCTATTCGTACGTCTCTTTTCTATACTGTTTTACCAATCGCCTATACTGTTCTACTTCTGAACTCTTTAATGAATCCAATAGTGTTCGGCTTGAGGACTGCGGAGCTGAAGACTGAGTGTCTAGAACGTTTGGGATTGGTACAAAGTCATGGAGTTGAACAAAGACAGGCAGAGGAACAAGTCAGAAGTGAAGTAGAGATGCAAGAACTGGAACTTCCTGTTTTCCCTAGTGCTAGTAATGCCGAGTAACAGCGCACTATTCCTCATGCTGACTTATAAACATTAAGTTATGGACAGGCTCCTGTTGAGTCAACAACAATGAGTAGGTTGAAAAAAAAAAGCAGACCGAAGTAAGGAAGGGTGGGGTAAAGTTCTTTTTGCTCGGGCTGCTGGTTGTTTTAAGCTCATGTGTAACAATTCTCGTGTTTTATATGAACTTTTGATTATTGTAATTAGATGAAGTGCAGTTAAAACGTAAAGTCCATTGTTAAAAACATGTTGTTAAAAATTGTTATGAATATATCAAAGTATTTAGATTTTAATATGCAAATCTTGTTTTCTTTAACCCTAAGTCGAGTTGTGTGTATTACAAAAACGCCATGTTTCGATGGCTTACATCGCGACCGTGATTCTAGCAGGATACCACCAGTGATACTAGTAAAAAGGAAAGTTAGGGATTCAAGAAAATATGTCATCGTGTAGTTTTAAAAGATACGTCAGAGTCGTCTGCACGACGGAATAAGCTCGAGTTCACGCCAACTGGTGCTTAGATGAGCGTTGCATATGCATAATTAATTGAGGTCTAGCTGCTTTTTTTTCTGTTCACAACCTTTCTACTGCACATGCTCGATCTACACTATGAATAGTAACTTTGGTCTTATACAGTGTCAAAAACGTCATCATCAGAACTCGTGAATATTCAATGAAGTTTGAACGGCTTGAGCATTCCTTTTCTTTTCGATGGTACAAAAATGGGTCTCCCAATCCCGTAAAACAACTAATACCATTATTGCTAATACCATTTAATATAATTCAATATAAAATATATTATACAATGATATCAAACTTTTCTTTTGAAAAAACTCTGGTTAAAATTGACATCCATAACCATATTTGGTAATCTTACTTATTTTGGTAGTGGCTGTGGATTCTGTTTTGGTATTTTTCTAGTGACTACGACCACAAATTTCCGAAAGAATTCCATGAAAACTTCATGAGATTGCAGTGAGAAACTGTTTCAAACTGGCAGTCATTTTGAATTTCGTTTAGAAGGGCAGGAAATAAAACAAATATAAATTACACAGGAACCCCAACGAACAACAGTAATTGTTTGATGTGTCATTTTTCTGGCCTCAAAATAGTTAAAGTATCTTTGTATCTTTTTTTCGCATGTTTTCTACTACTAGTTCTTGATCTCCCTTCCGTCCCTGGGGTCTAACCGACTGGTGCTTGTAGCTCCTGCATTTCGATTTCTTCGAAAATTTGCTCTTGAGCTTGTACAACGCTTCCCTCTATTCCAACGCTTCGGAGAGCTTTTCTGCATTCCTTTCTCAGCTCTGTTGTCCTCAAACAAAATATGACTGGATTTATTAACGAATTGAGAAGCAGGAGTGTATCAGAAACCGATAAAGTTACGAAAAATATCGAAGTTCGAACGCTAGAACCTTCCAATACTATAAAAACAAACGTCACAGCACATAGAGTGTAAGGAATTAGAAATGCAAACGACTGAATTAATATGGTGAAAACTGAACGCTGATGTTGTAGATGTCGACAATTTTCTCTCCTGCCTTCCAAGCTATTGATGTTCGAGCGCTGGCGCCGTTGAATTCGCAATCTGACTTTACGAAGCGTGTAGAATATTCTCCCGTACCAGTACACTGCGACTAAAAGCAACACAGGAAGCGCTATATAGTACTGCATATCTAGAATGGTATAAACTGTGGAGAACTTGTGATGTGGGAGATACACAAGGGTGAAATACAATCCATTGTACATGACTATAAGAATCCAAACTACTGTTGAAGCTATTCTTAAACGACGCACTGTTATTCGACTGTTGTAGTAGAAAGAATGGTTGATTGCAACATGGCGCTCGTAAGCCACTAGAACTAAATGAATAAATGAAGAACTTGCAAAGATTGCCATACTTAAACAAAACAGATCTTCAGTGTAACAGTGTGGACCAGTGGTCTTAAGATGGTTTACTTCCTTAGCGATAAAGAGGGGATAAGAAACGAGACCTGTGATGAAATCTGTGACTACGAGGTACATCACCGCCATGACTCGCTTTTCATTGCGAAGTGAGGACTTCTTTAAGACGACAAAGATTAAAAACCCATTGAAGAAGATGGTGAACGGCATTGTAATACCAGTGATCAATATCGTAGCGATAGAAGCAATCCTGGTCGATGTACTGGAAAATGATGGATGCCAAGTGAAAGGGTTAGCAAACGGGCACTGTGGAGCTGTTTTGTGCTCTGCCATTTCGATATGTGAAGAACAACTGTAGTTATAAATATACCGTAGTTATATTTTAATTTTACTTTTAAAATGCCAGATGGCGAACGAAAAGATTTATGTATAATAGCTTTTGGAATTACAGCTGGAACTTAAACTACAATGTCATTGCTTTCTTTTGTGTTACCCTGTTACCATTGGCAAATCTTGATTGAATAATTAAATCAATTGCAGCAGAACAAGAATATACTATATATCGACCATTGACAATATTCGTTTTAGGCAGATGTCATGGACGTCAATAATATTGCTGTATTGTAAAAACATTATCTTTTGTTAGAACAAGCAATTAATTGTGGATTTAAGGTAGTACCGGATCTTCAGAAATCATTGATGAATTTTTATTTTAATTCTGTCATTTGAGGATTATAACATAGACACGATATAACTCGCGCTCTGATTGGCTCATTGTCATGAACCATCAGCGGATATTTCATAAACTTGCGTCAGCATTCTTTTTGGCGATCAAGATTCTCGATCTCCTGTACAAACTGACCAAGCTCAGTGAATGCAGTAAGAAACTTGTGCGAAAGTTTGCATGGGTGTTTTCGCTAAAAAATATGATGACTGACAAATTATCAATAGAAATTAAGAAAATGTAAGTAACTTATTGCAATAAATGATGCCATGATTTGACAAATGTTTTTTGGTAGTTTTTGTTGATAGTGTTTGTTTGTTTTTGTCGGAGAAGTTCAGCCCTTGAAGTTGGCAATTTTTTTGTAAAGCAAACGTATAATTTCTCACGTTTTCTCACATTAAAACAACAATAAAATAAAACAATAAACAATAAAACAACATTTTATGGATGCCCATTCTATCTATTCTCAATTATTTATTACGAGTAATAACTTTAACTTGTAAGTGAGATCGAATTCGGTCTAGTTTTACGAGTTTGGTTATAGCGATCACTTGCAGACATTTTGTGGCGGCTTTGTATATATTTTATTCACTCTAACATCTAATTCAGAACTAAAAAACAAACCAAAAACACGAAGAAAAAAATAACAGATTCTTTCTTGTTATCAGTTATAAGCATTCTCAACTGAAGCTGGATATTTTTTCGGTAATTGTCAGAACTGTTTTATTCAAATCAGTATTTTTTGGAGCCTTTTAGTCCATCAAGAATATCTCGTTTGATTAGCCAAAAAAATTTGTCTATGTTATAAAAGGAATGTCTCATGGTTAGCGAGCGTATATCCAGTTCTGGATGCACTTGGGAGGTTGCTTAAAGCGCTCGAAAAAGCTAGAGTGTCACTCCGCTTCGCGTCGTGCCACTCTTACGCTTTTCTCGTGCTTAGCAACCTCCGGCGTGCATCCAGTATTCGGGCAAATTATATGTTTGTGCGGGTGTAAAAATGTTGAAATTTGAAAAAAATGGTGAATGAACTTCTTTTTTTTTCTTCTCTTTTTATCTAAAGAATAAGATATCTAGAATCGAATGAAAAAGAAAAAATTATTAATTAAAAAATTAAAAATTTCAATTTAGCTGCGCAGGAAATTGTATTCAGATCCACATGTGCGAGTTGGATGCGCAGTAGCAAGGGTCCGGTACTACCTTAAATTAAACTAAATAAATTGCTTGATGTAAAATGTTGGTTGTAATAACCATTACATGTAGGTTATTACAATCAATTTATTTTGGGTTGAGCATGGTGCAGATAAAATCGTTGCAACTCGACCGGGTGCCTTTACATTTTGACTGGCTTATTTTTGTTGTTGTTGTTTTTTTGTTTTTTTTTTCTACGACATCAATGATGCCGCCTGATTGTCCTATTTCACTGTGACGTCTTGGTTTGTTCACTTGAATAAGAATAGACCTATTACGGGCTAAATAGTTTTCCTCTAGCACATTTTGCTTTGCACTTGAACGTATACTTTGTTCTTTTATTATAAATAGATTTTTAGTCTATTTTTAATTGAATTAAACATGCTGTATCCCCTCTAGCGACCATGATTCTTAGCGTTGAAACAATAGATTTGTTTTCATGTGAGGTCATAATGAAATAGGGCAATTGGTGAAATTAGCCACTCTGCTAGCAGGGAATTTACTCTCTAGAACGTGGGAATTAAGAGACTGTTAAGAGCAATCTTACACCTTTCATAAACAATAAAACTAATTCAATTTATGGACCGGGGTTATTTTGAAATTGATAATGAATAGTAAATTTGTTCAGTCCAAAAAGCTGAAAATAATCCCGACAAATGGTTAAAATTCACTTAAACTTGATCAGTTTCGAATAATGGGATCACCTGATAAATTTCGATTGAATTTCAATTCAGTTCATTTTGTTTTATTTCCACACCAGTTAAATTGATTACAAAGCATATATATATAAACCAACACCAGATATAGTTTATTATGGCTAAACATGAACAAAAATCACACTGATTGTTAGATTTTCATTCATCTTTTGTCTTTTCCTGTCTTTCGTTAATTTTTTCATGCATTCATTTAATTCTAGTCCGTTTTGAAACGCACTTTTTTTTCACGCAAAATCGTCTTCGAAAAAGCGGACAATTTACCAATCACCAATGTTTGTTCTTATTTCAAATAATCAGCAATTATCAAAAGAGGTTGAGCATGATATTGTGAAGTATCAAGGCCGAAGTTATTTTTATCCATTACCAAAAACGCTCAATATATTCGTGAATTTACTTGCACCGATTTGGAATGATCTACCATATGAAATAAAATTATGCACTAATATCAGCACTTTTAAGAAAAAACTTACAACACATTTGTTTAAGAAAGCATTTTCAATTATATAGTTTTATAAATTTTTTATGAACTGACAACTCTGAACTGTTATATCTTTTATATTTTATATCTTGTTAAGATTTTTCTTTCCTTTTTTTATGTTGAGTTAATTTTTGTGTACATATATATATATTTGAATTTTTATTGTAAAGCGTCATGAATTTTTAGATATGCACGCTATAGAAATAAAGTTTATTATTATTATTATTATTTGGTTGTGCATGAACGATATAACAAAGGAACAGCGAAGAGAACTTTAGCATATTGTGTTCAAAAGATCAAGTGATCATTGAATGTAATTCCCCATACATTCGTAGCCTGCATTTTATGACCTACGAAGAGCAAAACATTATTTAAAAAGGCCGATTTATACCTCGGAAGCCCGAGTAATACGTTGGGAAAGCAAACTGTATTCTAATAAAAATCCTAATAAATTTTGATTTTATTTGACTTGTTTCGTGTTTTTTTTAGCTTCAGGATGCCAAGAAGGAAGGACAACAAGATGAAAAACAAGACGATAGCAAACATGAAATCCCTGAAGAAGAACATGGGATTGAAATGAGCGAAGACTTCGATGGTGCTATGCACGATGTCCAAGCAGAAGATCAAGACGACGATAAAAGTGATGACGAGAAAGAAGACGGAGAGGACGAAATGGAAAAACAAATGGGAGAACTGGATGGGAAAGAGGATGAGAAATTGGACGAGAAAATGTGGGGTGATTCAGATGATGAGGACAAAGATGTGAGTACTAGGGTTCTCATTAATCTATACAATGATAATTATTTTATTCAACAACAACGTTTTATAGACATATATTCAAGTGCGTCTATTATTCATTTGTTCTTTCATGTTTTTATAAATCGTTCGTTCGTTAATGCGTTCGTTTGTACACCTGCTCATTTATCAATTGCGCTAATTCACTATGTCATATAAATACAATCTTCAAAATTATATTGTTTAAACGCAAAGAGTTGTGGTCGTCGTAGGGGGTCGAATAAATGCAGTTTTGCTCTGAATATTATTTAATAATAATAATGATAATCATAATAATAATAATATTTTATTTATAGAGCGCAAATCTAAATCTGTACTAAGCGCTATGAAATACAATGGAAAAACACAAAATAACTAATTACAACAGTTGAAAACATCAATTACAAGGAATAAGCTAATTCAAAAAGATGAGTTTTAAGTTCAGTTTTAAAAGACGCAAAATTAGAGGTATTTCGGAGAGATGATGATAGTGAGTTCCAAAGTTCCGGAGCTGCAACAGAGAAGGCAAATATAAAGACGTATTATGCCTCAAAACCAGGCTATATTAAATTAAGCTGTGTGGAATTTTCTATTTAGTTTGGCGATTTTATCCCATTCATTATTTCCATACATCCATTTTTTTTTACTCTTCGTTCATCTATTTGTTTATCTATAGCTGAATTAGTTTCATATTTCACCAATTCATTCGTTATTCGTTATTAAGTCATTTATACATTGATTGTTTGGATTAGTTCATTCATTCTTTTTTTTTTCGCTCATCACTTTATTCATTCGTATGTTTTATCATTTTTTAATTCATTTATTTTTATATTTGATTTTGAGCTTTCATCTTTACATCAGAAGACCAACTTTTTCCAATAAATACCGTTTGCCAGAGAACACTTGTAAAAATCTTAATGTATTTTTTACTCAAGAAATAGAAGGGGATTTCCCGTGCTTTGTTCAGTAATGGAACACGATGGAAAGTGACGAGAGCACGAAAGAAGTGATTAGAGAAGAACGAGCTGAAAGCGCTTTTTGAGTGCTCTCTTCACTTTCCAGATCAGATATGTTCTATTTGTTTTATTATATACTTGCTTTAATTTTCCGGTAAATTGAATGACAAAGAAAACCTTCATCAAAAGAAATAAGGGAATCACGACCATTTTAAACAGATAAAAAAAATCAAATCTTGCAACGAAATCAACCTAATAACATTGCCAAGAAAGTCCTTTTTACATAGATCTGTGCATTTTCATTCGGCTTTTGTCTAAAAACTTGATCATTTTAGCTTTCTTCGCAAAAAAAATTGTCTTGGTCAATGTATATTCATTTTTGTGGTGACAAAAATTGAATAATTCATATTTTGGATCAAAATGATAATTAGTCAATCGATTTCATGTAATTTTTTTATTTTTGGGCTTCCTGTTTCGATATGGCGGACCCTAGCTCGTTTCCATGAACATGTGGGTGAGGGGAGAATAAGTACTAGTCAATCTAATCGGTTGTGAATGTTTCCTTGAAAATTGAATATTAATCCTTGAAAAGCCCTTGAATTTTGTATTACAAAATCTGTACGAACCCTGCTTTCCACTTGCGAACTTCAACCAACTTTCACCCTGACAGGATCGGTGGTGCACGTTCTTGTCAGTTGACTAATCAGAGCTCGCATTATAAGAAAATTATGCATCAGCGTGCTTTGTTCATTAATTGAGCACGCAACCAATGAAAACGGGTGTAGTATGTCAAGTATATCTAAAAAACACATATTATTTCTCAAAACCAGGCTATTTTAGATAAAACAGTTTCGATGGGAGCAATTGTTTCGAGTTTGGCGATTTTATTTTGCATTTCAACAACTTTCAATAACCTGACTGGACCATAATAAAGAAGCAAGCTGATTACAGAAATCCTCAACTTAACACCAGGACCGTCATGCACAGGAAAAAAGTTCTGATTTCCACTATGGGTTTATTTTGGATTATCATTAGAATAGTGATACCAACCCCAACATTGGGTTCAAATTTACGGTAATATTTCCCCCATTAAATGGGGTGTTTTTCCATGTAATTCCCATCTTTGGACACATAGAGGCATAACCACTAACAATTATTCTATATGCTCATGTTTGTAAACTGCATATAGCAGTCCGTAAAGTCCTCCAAAATACAATTGTAAACAGTAATTGAAAAGCCCCTAGGGGAATTACTGTATCAACTCTATATATATACATAGGAATTCAGTTTTTTTCCTGTGCTGATAACCATTTGTTTTTACAGGAAAAACAAGAAGAATCTGAAAAAGGAGCCGGCGCTGAAGCAGAAGCCGAGTCTCAAATGGTCGCTAAAGAAGACAACAATGGTATCAACTCGAAATAAGTCTGCATTGCGACGGATTTGTGAGGGGAGGGGGTGGGGAAGGGTCCTTTCCTTTACTTTCCTACTCATTGACTTTCCTACTTCGCCCCCCTCAGGCTAACTCCAAATTTTTCAACACGGAAAATTATAAACTCGGATATTTTCAACTCGAATATTTCCAACTCAGAGATAATTATTACGATCAACTGTTGCACTTTGACGTCACACCGGTATAATCTGTTGTTTAAACCCAAATGATCCGAAATCGAGAGAGTATTCTAAAACAGTACTCTAAGCCACGAAGAGAATTGGATTAGCCATGAAATCAAAAAAGATAATTCAATACATAATTTTCATACTATATCTGAAAAAACAGGTTCAATTGCTTTTCAAAAAGAAATTGTAGATAATATAATAACGGCCTTAAGCATGAGAACGATAGAAACGACGACGTTTGGACTTTTTTTGCAAAAAAAAAAAAACACGTGTAATGAGTGCTGCTTACTACCCGCAGGCGTGACTGTCACTTTCCCTTTGAAGACTTTAAAAGTCAAATCAGTGAAAATAGGAACCATTATTCAAACATTTTTAAGTGTGAAAAATAACAAAAAATAATAAAAATAATAAAAAAATAATATCTACAGGTTGTGAAACATGATTATGCGAAAAATTAGCTTTTCTTTTTTTGTTTCCATGAGAAATGAACGAAGCGAAAGACCTATAATGAGTTTTACAGATTGAGAAAGAGTGGTACAGATACGAGGCCGCCAGACCGATTGTCTCTAGATCTGATATTATAGTAAACTTTTTTTTAATTCTAGCGGGAGTAATTATGTAAATTAGGATATATTTATAATGTTAAAGTTATATAAAGTTATTTATAAGTCTTCGAACACATTTCACTGTATTATGTATTATGTAAATTAATATTTGTAAGAGCATTGAGACGGTGTTTAATGCTCTCAAATAAATTGTTATCAAATTATTATTTCAATTTTACAGACTCCATGGATAAGAGCAAACAAAAAGAACAGCAAGAACAAAACGATCAAGAAGACAACGAAGACGAAGTCAACGAACTGCCCAAAGAGGACTCTGGGAACTTATCTGACGAAGAATTAGACCAGCAGGGGGAGGGTAAGGATGAAGAGCAACCTGACAACGAGGCTAATGACCTTGACCTTCCCGATGACCTCGCTTTGAATGGCGAGGACGAAAACCAGCAAGATGGAGCTGATAATGACGATAACGTGAAGGAAGGTTAGATATTTACAATTCTGAAAATAATATCGGGTTATATATAATCAATAGAAAGTACTCTACGCAGTCGTGTCTAAATTCATGATGCAGTGCTGCATGACGTAACCGAACAGTACTGTAAGGGATCAGCTGCCGGGGTGCCAGGGGTGTGCACCCCCTCCTGAAAAAAGTCCTTTTTTTCTTAAGATTTTTTGCAAAATATCCACAGTTTCTTCTATGAATACTGGGTAGTCAATCCCCTCCTGAAGAAAGTGCACCCCCTCCTAAAAACAATCCTGATTCCGCCCCTGGGGAGACCACGAAATTCCAGGAACTCTAGCCATTTAAGATATTTGTGTAGGAAATCGCACTATCTCGAGTACAATTCGGGATCGAGAGGTTGCTTCAGTGTGCACTAGTTCAACAATCCAACCGGTTGGGTTTCATGCGGCAAGTCGCAACGACAAAATGCTGCCAAAAATACTTAATACACACGGGGTAAAAAATAATCGCTGTGACCTGTCGCGAGAACAAGTTGCTGCGATTTGTCGCCTAGTGTGTACTGACATTAAAGCTTTGAACATTTTCGTAATTGGACGAGCGTTCCGAGTGTATATCTGCCGTTAAACACTAATTCTCATTTTATGAATACTACTTATGAACGAGGCCTTACTTGGATAAAGAACGCGTAGTTTGTTGAAAATGAATTGTGTACAGTGGTAGCAATCATTGTTGAATAATGAAATTGTGCTTTGGCCAGTGCATATGACTCTGTTTATCGAATAACATGATTTGTTTTTAGGTACCGAGGAGAAAGAAGCGGACACAAACCCTAATGGTGCAGACGAGGAAAGCATGGATGTCGACGAAGAAGAAGCACTTGCAAACGACCAAGAAAATGAAAAGGGCGACGAGGACCAAGAGGAAGACGATGAAAACAAAGATGAAAGAGGTGATCGTGGTGAGATGGATGATCTTGATGAAAACCAAGAGGGTGATGAACCTCGAGATGATAACGATGATGATGATGAATGGAGAACCAAACATGAAACTGAGGTAAGTCAGTGACTACAAGCCTTAGTTCTTCATTTGCATAGTTACTGTCACTTACTCTTGGAAAGAGAAAGGGCCGAGGCTAAGGGCTACTACTTTATAAGAAATAAATATAAAAATATAATAATGTAATAATAAGGTAATAATGTAATTTTTACGCAGTCGAAACAAAGATTGTATTAATATGAAACCTACGCGTACAACAATTTACTTGAAAGAAAGAAATTATCATTATTCCATTTTTTAGACCCAGGATGATGTGCAGGCCATGGATGACGTAACAGCCAACGATGGTGGTGCCAATCAAAACCAAGTCATGGAGCAAACCGCTGGCCAGAGTGATTCTACAGAGAACCATGACCAACAAGGTGTCGGCAGCGCAATGGCTCTTGGGAACGAGGGGCATTCTGGGGAGGCGGAAGTGACGTCAACACAGACTTCTATAGATACTAAACAAAAGGTAAGAATTCTAGGAAGTGTTTTCTTTTCTTAAACGCTTGAAGGAATGCAAGGTTTTAATGATATTGACTTTGTTTTTAAATTCAAATGCTCATTATTGAATACGGATTCATGGATATTCAAGCTAAGTAGTCTTTATTTTGAAAAATGTCTTAAAGTGCTTATAACCCCTAGAACAATAAAAACGTAGGATAATGCAGGTGATTGCCAGAGTACATTGCCAACGTTTGAAGTTGATTGCTTTCTGACTGAATATTTTCTAGATTTTTAAAGGTTTTACCAGCTTGCCGGAAATGACAGCAGGTCATACCAAACCGGAAAAATCGCCATAAGATTTTCTACCCAAAAAGTTTGGCGATACTTCCGGTCTGTGTATGACCTGTGGCTGTCCTCATTTCCGCCAAACATGTATAATCTTTTGAAATCTATAAAATATTCAACTTTGAAGCAATCGAAATTTGGGGATGTAATCTGGGAACCACCTACATTAGTACCCATAACTATCATTGTTCAAATGATTATCAGCTGTTCTGAAAACGGGGTTTCAATATTTCTCAATCTTGAACGGAAAATCAATTGAAAATCTTTAGTGTAATTAATAAAGAAATCTTTATTTCATGTCTTCTTGGCATGTTTGTTTGAATTCTCTTGTATTGTTGTTGTTGTTATTGCTATTTTTGGTTTTGGTTTTCTGTCACTTGTTAGTGCAAGCATTTACTTGTATATTTTTAGCAACGCAAGGAAATGAATCGATCTCGATCAGACCGTACTCTTGGTAATATGGATGAGCGATACCATAAACGATTAAAGACAATCGACCAAACGGAATCGTCCACTTCCACTGAGGTAATGTTGGATTGCAGCTTCATGCTTAACGCAATTCAGCCATATTGGCTGGAAGTTTTTTATAAGTTTATAGAGTATCTATCCATCCGTGTCTTTTTCATCTATTGATTCATTTATTTATTCATTACAGTTTTTATTCCTTCTTTCATTTATTCGTTCGTTTATTCATTCATTCATTCAGTTTTCATTAATCCATTCAGTGGTTTGTTTACTCATTTGTTGGTATGTTTGTTCATTTTATGCATGATGCGTTCGATCATTCTTTCAGTCTTTTATTCATTCATTCTTTCATTCATTCATTCATTCATTCATTCATTCATTCATTCATGTTAGTACATCTATTCGTTCACTCGCCTTTTATTCCCCATTGGTCATTTATTCGTTATCATTTTTTACAATTTCTCTCTAATTTCTATTTCCTTGACAGAGTGAAGCAAAGAAAACATCAGAACTATATCAGCACCTAAAAGGAGACGATACGTCTTACGACGCGCAAACTCTAGATAGTGCAACTGCTGACCAGACTCGTGAACAAGACGGCTCGCGATTTATCGAACATCAAAGCGATCATGAAGAAGATGATGATGAAGATGATGAGAAAATGATCAGCGGGGATGATGATGCTTTGCTAAGAGATAAAGAAGACGTAAAGGTAAGCACAGGCACCCCAAGCAATCTACTTGACCTCTTACAGTTCAGCCACAGGCACCCCAAGCAATCTACTTGACCTCTTACAGTTCAGCCACAGGCACCCCAAGCAATCTACTGGTCCTCTTACAGTTCAGCCACAGGCACCCCAAGCAATCTACTGGTCCTCTTACAGTTCAACATGCACTTCATTGAATGTGCACGAGCTCTAAACCCACACTGGGTGACTTAAAACATTTTATAAAATAACTATTATATAACGCGTGCTCTGATTGGCTAAAACGTCCAAAAAAACATGTTTCTATAAGAGCATAGAAACACGGGTTTCAAGGGTGTCGTCATTACAAACGATGAGGCCGTATTAAAAAGTTGTAAAAATAATTTAAATCCCAAAACTGACAAACTTCATTTCTTTAACACTTTAATATCGAGATACAAGAATCAGTAAATCCTTAACAGAAACGCAATAAAGACCAATACAATCTGAAAGAAACAAAAAACAAAATGTCCAATGTGAAAATCCACGTTTTTAAGTCCTCTCGCAACGGAAAAACATGCAAAAGATAAAAACTTTATGCAAAAACATTACCAGTAAGCACTTGAACACATTAGCAAGGTATCGTGATGTTTTTGTACAAAAAAAACGTTTTGGTAATGAAAAAAAAAGCACAAATTCAAGGGGAAAATCCTCTACTTACCGACAAATAGTGCAAAGCCGGCCTAATTCAAACAACCTCGATCGATCAGTGCAGCGATGTCCTCTCAAGTCAGTTTTAATACCAAAACAACGACCAACCATTATTCAGAGCATCCAAAGTCCCACAAATTCAATCTAGAGTAGCCACTTCAGTAGCTAAATAGGCAGCATTTTTTTCGACTTGTAAGAATCATCACATTCGCTTAGTAAAGTTCTGCAAAGCACCGGCACATTTTGAAAGTTGAAGCGTTTTTGCTGGACTCTAGACTATTTTCCTTGGGCTGAACACTGAAATCCACTTTTAAGTACACGTTAACCAGATTATCTTTCATTCTTTCCTTTAAATTAACACTTTGAGACGAATAAATGTCGATTTTTCCATCGAAAACAAGACTATTTTTTTCAACAAACTCGTAAGTTGAAAATGTAAGGTGCTTTTTGATTGGTCGATTTTTGCATTTGACGACGTATGGAGAATTTATTGTGTGATCAGGCGTATTAAATTCAATTTTACTTTTTTTTATTATTTTTTTTTTTTATTACCTGTTGTTGTTATTTTATAAAAGCATTAGAAGATGATTTCCGTGTTTCTATACTCTGTTAGAAACACTTGGGATTGTTTGGAGAACACTCGAAAAGGTTTTGAATCACTCGCTTTCAGCTCGTGATTCAATACCTTTTCTCGTTTTCTCCCAACAATCCCGCGTGTTTCTAACAGAGTATAGAAACACGGAAATCATCTTCTAATGCTTAAATTATCACTTGATTTCTAAACCATGTTTTTTTAGTCGGGCTAGCCGGCCCGACTTTAGTTCTACCTTTTCTTCAATCTATCTATCTATCTATCTGGCAACGTCGTGTATAGTCCCCCATAATGCTTTGGGAACTCGACCACAGGGATCCCAAATAAAGCTTTTGTCAACCATAATATCACATAAATGTCTGATCCTTGACCAATGCAAAAATATCACAAATGTCAACACAAATGACAGTGACAAAACGAATTATACTGAAGTGAAGTCCTTACAAGATATGGAAAGTAGCAAGGTATCATGCGATGAGATCAAGGTCTGAACTGACACAAGAACTGATCTCGAGTCCGCCATAAGGGAAAAAAGCAACTACGGTATTATGTAAGTCATGAATAACAAACTTGTTAGTCGTGCCCAGGCCTTTAGGCCGAGGGCACGGCTCTTAAAATACCGATGGTTTTTTCTGCCGTCGAGCTTGGAGACATTCATAGTCAGTCATTCCTCGCACAGCAGAGAAAACACTGGCGCTAATCTGGCATTCGTTTCTTTCGACTTGACGGTGTATTCTCGTTGTTTTTGGCTTAATTTATACCATTTTTATCGTCCAAGGCAACGGAAAGCTCAAGATTATGTCAATTTGTCTATCAAGGTATTAAGTTTTGTGTTTCCAATCCTTTTTTTCAAAATGCTTCAGAAATACTTTAGGTTGAATTCGCTAAGCTTTGATGAGAGTGTTTCTCAGAAACATTTCCGAATGTTTTGTAAAATTTAGTGAAAAAAAATACATTATTGATGCCAATAAAGAGTTGTAGAGTTTGTCGGCATGTACTACAATAAACATCAAAATGCACACTTCCATATTGTTCACAACTTACCCATGTAAAGAGCTACAATAACGGCTATAAGGACGGACATCAAAAGAAATGTACCAAAAAGATTCATAATATGTGTGCATATAATTGTAAAAACAACTGAAGATGATATAGAGTGCAAACATGCCCACTAAATGTGTGCAACAGTTGTCACTATTTACTAGTATTAAAAATATAGAATTAGCATCAAATACGGCACTATTTACTTGGTATTTATATTGCACACTAGCTTTAGTGTATGCACTCTAGGTGCCTTTGTAAAACAACAATGTATAAAAATAGGAATAAAATTACTATATTTGGCCCAAATGCTGGTCAACATTGTGTTGCAATGACTTTATTTGTCCTTATTCATAATGATGCATTGCAATCTTAAATAGATCATTTATTCTACCATGTCAATAATGTTTTACAAATTTTTTGTTTCCCATGCAAATAATTTACATGGCTAATATGTAAGGTACATGTGTTTTGCTCAAAGTAAAAACAAATGATTTGAACCAATTACTTTCAAGTTCTTTACCAAAACAGCAATGTTCATTTTAGAGGTGCATGTGCATATTAACATGTCAGGAGATTAATTCAATTAATACTAGCCATAAAGTACTTCCAATTAATTGTGACGATCAAGCATGTAGTACATTAGTTGAAAGCAATACTTACATGGATATCATTCAACAGTAATGTTTAGTAATTGCAGTTTAATTATTTTATTTTTTTGTCATTTATAATGCAATGCTCTTATTGGAAATCTGGTACTGAATAGACAGCATTTATGAACATGTTAATTTATTTTATCAAAGGATGTTAGATAATGATTATGATGAATCCAACTTACCTATGAAAATTAAAATATTATGGATGCAAATATTGTTGTACAAGTTTCTATGGATTGCTATCAATTACCTCTAAGACAACTAAAACTATCCTCAAGAGAAATTTTAGAGAATACTACAAACACAGGCTTTTTGCTTTTCTATGGAGAAAATTGCATTACTTTTATTGTAAAGCACAGCCTAACAACAAACACTTTAAACTATTTTGTAATAACTGTTGATAAGAATAGTAGGGTGAATATTCCTCACACTGCATGTAAAACATTAATATGCTTGTGCAAAAGTTGTGTTCCATCTTTAACGAAACAACTTGTAACACATATTGACATGTCAATCATTTTTTTTTCACAATGCACATGTCAACTGACAAACAAATAATTAAAACATATAAATAAAAAGTTACTTATCACTCTAACAAGTAAAAACATTTTGAGAAAACATAAATCAATTGAGCAAAAACAACCAAATAGTAATAAAATGAAATATCACTTCATCAACATGGTACCTGCTGAGAAAAAAAATAAAATTAGAAAAACTGAAAATTGGTTAAAAACACTGAAATCCATCCAAGGCATATGCAGGGCACGACTTCACCCTGAATTCAGGGTCTAGTTTTTATTTACTTGTCTTTTACTTATTGTAAGCGCATTGAGCCTATTGAATGGAGATATTTTTCTAATACTAGTACTGTTAAATAAAAAGGCGATTTTATTTAGCCTGTTCAAAATCGCTACTCTTTCTTGGTCGAACTTGTATATGTTAGAATACAGGAGTTGTTGAACAATTTGTTAATGTCGTTAGAAAAGGATTGTAATTTGTTTGAAAAAGCTGTACAACTGTCTGTTGATGTAAATACAATTAATAAAAGTTATAAGCCCACAGTAAAACGACTGATAACATATCAGGCACTTGAGTTGATTTTAACCAAACCTGGTGAATAAAGTTATCCACCGAATAAAATTATCCACTGCATGGATTTTTTTAGATTCTATCCGTTGGAAAAAGCTTTATCAGCTGAGTATGCACCGTTCGGACAACTTCTCTGAAATTAGTATGACGTCGCATGAACTTTTTAACGTTTTTTTCCCGCCTGCTAGCCCGACGTCACGCTATATTAGCGTCTAGTTAATTATGTTTTTTCCCTCTATTACATATAGCATCAATATTACGTGTAATAAAGGGGGAATACTGAACTAATTTTAGTAATTGAAAGTGAATAGTAAAAATTTTAAGAAAAGTAGGGTTTAAAAATTAAGTGATCAGAAAAAAAAATTTAAAGTCGCCTAGCGTGGATCTCGAACCCGCGTACTTTCAATGAATTGCCATGTTGAAAAGAGGGCAAATGGGTGTGTAGTCTTGAGAAAGACTGTTGGTGTTTGAATGGTTTGAACCTATTATCTTCCTTTTCACTTAGAAACCACCTCAACAGCAAAGGAGTAATCTTCGGTCAGCGGACACTGACATTAAAGCAGGTGATGAAACCATGGAGGACGAGAAGGAAATGGACATGAATCAAGAATCACGTGACACAGAACTCTATCCTGATAGGTTGAGAAGCACATACCATGTGTCCAATGAAGCTTTCGTACAAGACAAACAGGTACAGTCAACCATCGCCTTGATAGCACGGAAACTCCGGTATTACAGCCAACCGGTTGTATGTTTTTGCGGACAGCCCGGTATTGTGGACTCCCCGGTATTAACGACACCTCCTCATTGTAGACTCTGGCTATCACGCAGTTGGTAGATCTGCTCAAAGTTCAGATATTTGATATTACAATATTTCATTAGATATGGTGAATTAGAATTAGTTTTTAATCAATATCAGTTGTTTATTTGTTTGTTTATTTGTTTGTTTATTTGTGTGTTTGTTTGTTTGTGTGTTTGTTTCTTCGTTTGTTTATTTACACATATCATCGTGCGTGAGACCATCCCAACAGAGCTAGGCTCCAACAAATGTGTACCCTCTAATAACATGGTTTTGTGATCTAGGAATTAACAGTTGATGCTGAACAGTTGAGAACCGATCTGGAACACCAACTATCTATCTGGTCAAGTCTTGACCATGGGACTGTAGACGAGCAGCGTCTTGCTCAAAGTGCCTGGCATAAATATGAACTATTGACATCAGGTTTGGCCCAGGAACTGTGTGAACAGCTTCGACTGGTGCTAGAGCCTTCACTTGCAACTAAACTCAAGTTAGTATCCATGACGGTTATGATGGTGAAATGATTGACAATAGGTCTTTTTTTGTGTTCTCCTAAACATCCATTAGGCATTATTTCACAGATAAAACACCTAAATCCATCGTTTATGCTTAAATTATCAAGTGCCCAGGGGGAAAATACGAGAGGCTTAGCCAGTCGGTCTCCCATCCAACCTGTGAAGGTTTGAACTGAGCCTTTAGGAGTCAGTCAACTCAGTCTAACTCACCTTATCTTTGTTTGTTCACAGAGGTGATTATCGTACCGGCAAAAGGTTAAATATGAGGAAAGTTATTCCTTACATTGCTAGTCAATTCCGTAAAGATAAGATATGGCTTCGGCGAACAAAACCAAGCAAACGAGAATATCAAGTTATGATAGCAGTAGATGACTCGTCAAGTATGGCAGATAACCATTCCAAACAGGTAAAAGATGTCATTTAGGCGTCGTTCATGATGTATAGCAGGGTGATAGGGATAAAAGAAAGCGGTTTAAGCCCAGAAGGGATTACTTAAAACAACCCTCTAACAGTCCTTTAAAGGCCGATTTTCACCAGACAAGCGAAGTTAAAGGAGACGTAAGCGGTGAAGGAAGCTCTGACAGAAGCAGAACAACTGGTTTTCTTTTTGCTTGTGTCGTCTCTGCTTCTGTCTCCGCTCGCTAACTTTCACACACGCGGGAGTGCCTTTACGTCTCCGGGTATGATGGTGGCTTGCCCATATGAACGGGTCGTCCGTCTTTCAAAAGAGCCCCGAAGATATAGTGACAATATCGTCGTTTTCGTGTGAGTAAAAATCACATCGTGTCGTAATCATAATTTCTAAGAAAAATACGATCAAGTCATCTGTCACATCGTAATCTTTTCACTTGTTTAAAAAATCTTTTAAAATTTCTGGAAAACGAATTTTATTATTATTATTATTATTTTTATATATTTTGTATTTTATTTATTTATTTATTTATTTATGTATTTATTTATTTATTTATTTATTTATTTATTTATTTATTTATTTATTTATTTATTTATTTATTTATTTATTTATTTATTTATTTATTTATTTATTTATTCTTAGATTGCATTTGAGTCTCTGGCAGTAATTAGCAAGGCCCTGACTAGATTGGAAGCCGGTGATCTTGGTGTTTGCAGGTACAGTATTAGTTTAGTTTATTAGATTTTTCTTCCAAAGAAAGGCAGTGACACCACAACAGCTTTCACCAATTACCATGAGCCCTGGGACCACCGGTTTATTGTCCTTATCCGAGAAGACGTCATGATCACCATCGCGGGGGCGGCAGAACAGTAACAGCTGTGTAAACACATGCATTAATATCTTTTAACCAATATTTTGTGGGGGGGGGGGGGGGGGGGCGTGTCCAACCACCCCTGCGTCGTCGTTCAAGCCATCACTATCATTATCGTAGTCATCATTATCATTTTCACTGTCGTTCTTATCAACAATCATTTTCACCATTGTTGTCATTGGTGACGACATCGTGATATGGATTGATTGATTGACTCATTACAAACATACATTTCATAAAACGTTGGAGATAAAAATACAGGTTGTCTAATGCTGAATATTTGCCGTTGAAACAAAAGGAAGACACTAACCCGCGGTGATTTAACTATTCTACACTAGAGATAGTTATAAAAGAAGTGGTTAGCAATTCAATTGTGTATATTTTGTTGCATTTAACAAGACGTTTTAGCAGAACAATTTCTCATTCGGCATCTGGGGAGGTTCGCACGAATCCCGAATACCGTTATCTGCCGGATAAATCACTATCCAGCGGATAAATTCTAAAGAAATTCTATGGAGTGGATAACTTTATCCAGTGGATAACTTTTTTCAGATTTTGTGCAACCGGTCCCTGGCATTTTCTGCTACATTTTCTGCTTGAAATGAGTGTGCACGAACGCGTTTTACATTTACATCGCATTGCAACAAATGCATTATCGTTGAATTTAATTTAAATTTGAATAATTAATTTAAATTGATTTAATTTAAATTAATGTAATTGATTAATTTGAATTAAATTAAAATTAAGTTAAATAACTATCGTTATGATTGCTATCGTTTGTGTTCGTTTGATTTAGTTTTGGTGAAACCGTCAAGCTTCTGCATCCCCTCCACGAGCCGTTTACAGATCAAAGTGGTGCTAAGATTCTACAACAATTCAAGTTTGATCAGAAAAAGACCAAAATAGCTAAGGTTGGTATTATCGATTTTATCATTGGCTTTGTATCTCGCCTCGTTAGCGCAGTAGGCAGCGCGTCAGTCATAATCTGAAGGTCGTGAATATTTGCCCTGTGTGAGGATCTCACACAGGGCAAATATTTTTCTTATTTCTGAATGTCTTTATTTTTTATATTCTATTCCTTTTGAACGTTTTGCATTTTTTGATCTGTCGTTTTCTTTGGTATTTAAACAAATCCATTTTCGCATGATGACGAACTTTCAATTCCATTCTAATTTTAAGTATTCTGTGGATATTAATAAAATTATCTTCTCTTCTGTTCTCTTCTGTTCTCTTCTGTTCTCTTCTGTTCTCTTCTCTTCATTTCACTAGTTCACTTCTCTGCTCTTCTCTGCTCTTCTCTGCTCTTCTCTGCTCTTCTATTCACTTCTCTTCTCTTTACTTCTCATCTCTTCCCCTCTTCTTCTTCTCTCTTCTCTTCGCCTTTCTTTTATCTATTCTGTTAACTCTCCCGTTGTTTATGTTATTTCTAGCTTGTCAGCACGTGTAGCAGCATCATGCTGTCATCACAGTCTCGTTTCCAAGGTGGACCTCGTTCTCGTGGTAATACGTCACAACTTCTGCTCGTGGTGTCCGATGGGAGAGGCGTTTTTCTTGAGGGAACCGAGGTAAGACTGGGACACAATCAGATGGTCTTACCACAATTATTTTTTCGTTCATTCATTAATTCAATTTTCCACGTTTGTAAGGTTGTGCTCTCTGTATATACCTATTTAAAAAAACACAGGGAAAAATAGAAAGCAAGACCGAAACGAATTGTGGACAAAAGGTTTCTAATTATTGATAAAAAATGCTGCAATTCATGTACGAACCATTATCATTTGTCATCCATAAACCTTTCATGAAGTCAGCATTATTGATTACATTGTAGTTTATTTATTAATTTATTTATTTATTTATTTATTTATTTATTTATTTATTTATTTATTTATTTATTTATTTATTTATTTATTTATTTATTTATTTATTTATTTATTTATTTATTTATTTATTTATTTATTTATTTATTTATTTATTTATTTATTTATTTATTTATTTATTTATTTATTTATTTATTTATTTATTTATTTATTTATTTATTTATTTATTTATTTATTTATTTATTTATTTATTTATTTATTTATTTATTTATTTATTTATTTATTTATTTATTTATTCAATCCATGATTTCTTTCGTTGTACTATGGCCTTTTTCTTCGACGTTTCTTTAAATAAGTTTATATTATTTATTTTCTCCTTCATTTCAGACTGTAAGAAGGGCTATCCGTGCTGCCAAAGAGGCTGGTATATTCCTGGTATTTGTGGTCATTGATAATCCTATTAACAGAGATTCCATCCTAGACATCAAAGTACCGATATTCCGACCAGGAAAACCTCCAGAAATTAAATCATACATTGAACAGTTTCCTTTTCCATTCTATGTTATACTAAGAGATATAAATGCACTGCCAATCACTCTTAGTGATGCTCTGAGACAGTGGTTTGAATTGGTAACAAGCATGGATAGCTAGGTAATGCCTTAGCAACAACAATATGCCACCTTAGCAACCTATCATCATTGTAGTAATACAGTAGAGTGCAAACACAAAATGTGTACAATAGTTATCGCTGTTTAGCAGTAAAAAGCGTTATTTAAACAAAATAAGACATAGAATTATCATAAAATAGTACTATTTGGTTAGTTACTATTTAGAATTTATGTTGCACACTTTAAGTGTGTGCACTCTAATACAAAGGTATGAATTGGTAACAAGCATAATAATAAATAGCTAAAAAAGTGAAATTATGATTATTGTAGACAAACATGGACATTTATTTCTTAACTACGTGTTACCCATAGTGATTCTTCTAGACAATACTTTGCATCAATCACTGACATGAACATTAGTTAAACACACCTTAGTAACCAGACAATACCTTGGTAAATAAACCATAGTTAATTTTGCACACAGTGGTTTGTTCTAACACGTAAGCAATTAAAATCAAGGTGTTTCCTTACCACCGGCTAGTTGTAACCCAAGCAAAAGAGCTTATTCTATTGACAATCAAAAAAAGGTTGCCATGGAAATATGGTCCCCCCACTTTGATACAAATAAATATAGATTTACAAAACATTGTATTTAATCTCATGATGTAGCTAGTTGTAACCCAAGCAAAAGAGCTTATTCTATTGACAATCAAAAAAAGGTTGCGAAGTAGATTTACAAAACATTGTATTTTTAGATAAAATTAAAATAAAAATAATAAAATAAAATCCCATGATGTAGTTTCATATTATAAATATGAATAAAATGAGGGTGATATATTTTAGGGGTTGTGTACTCTCTGTGCTTACTTATTTATCTATGTAAACTATTTATTACTCGTGCCGTAGGCAACGAGTCTAAAAATGCAAGCGTTTCGTCGTCGTCGTCGTGGTATTTCTCCGAGATTTCGACTTCATTCCCAGGGTCCTTCGATAGCGAAAGAGAGTAGACTGGGGACTAGGTTACTAGTTCTACTTTGAAAATACTCATAATTTTGACCTAGGAAATAAAACAATTGTTATTCCATTCCAAGAGTATAAAAATTGTAGTATAGTAAATTATATTGCCTTCAAAAAGTGTTCTTTATATATGGAAAAAACGCTTCGAAAATTCAAGACGAGACGAGTGGAGACGGAATGTCTGAAAAGTTGCATACTTGCGAAAAGCCACTCGAAGGCCTTACAAATTTGCATTTTAAACTAAAACTAGACGCTAATATAGCGTGAAGTCGGGCTAGCAGGCAAAAAAAAAAACGGTATGTGACAAATGACGTTATACTAATTTCAGAGAAGTTGTCATCTGATAAAGCTTTTTCCAACGGATAGAATCTAAAAAAATCCATGCAGTGGATAATTTTATTCGGTGGATAACTTTATTCACCATCCAGGTTTGGTTAAAATCAACTCAAGTGCCTGATCTGTTATCAGTCGTTTTACTGTGGGCTTATAACTTTTATTAATTGTATTTACATCAACAGACAGTTGTACAGCTTTTTCAAACAAATTACAATCCTTTTCTAATGACATTAGCAAATTTTCCAACGACTCCTGTATTCTTACATATACAAGCCCGAGCAAGATAAAACTAGCGACTACAACAAACATGCTAATGATAAAATCGCCTTTTTATTTAACAGTATTAGGAAAATGTTTCCATCCAATAGGCTAAATGAGCTTACAATATGTAAAAGAGAAGTAAATAAGGAAAAACCTTTGTTATTTTGGTGTCTTCATGATTTATAACGTACCCGGTAGACTTATATCGTAGCTTGTTTTTTTTCAATATGGCGGACGTCTTCGAGGTCAGTTCTTGTGTCAGTTCGACCTTGATCTCATCTCATGATACCTTGCTATTTTCCACATCTTGTGTGGACTTCACTTCAGTATAGTTCGTTTTGTCACTGTCGACATTTGTATTGTCATTTGTGATATTTTTGCATTGTTCATCAACGATCAGACATTTATGACATCATGGTTGACAAAAGCTTCATTTGGGATCCCTGTGGTCAGGTCTGGTTCCCAGAGCATTATGGGGGACTATACACGACGTTGCCAGATAGATAGATAGATAGATAGATAGATTGAAGAAAAGGTAGAACTAAAGTCGGGCAGCCTAGCCCGACTAAAAAGCTTTCATAACTTCCTCAACTCTTTTCATTTCAACAGAAAACAAGACATATAAATTAAGTTATTTCCTAAAATTCAGTGTCTCAGGAATGTTTAAAAGTCAAAAAGTTGAGAATACTAAGGTGTGAAAAGTTTGTTTACATGTCGGTCGCTAAGTATTAAAGAACGGCATGTTCGCGATCGACTTTTAATTTCCCGAAAAAAATAGTATAAATAATCCACGCCCAATGTGGTTTCCGAAGTAATTTTAGACTAACTTGGTATTAGGCTTGGCTATTAGACTTGGTATAATACGCATCTGGTTTTTCGAAGCAATTTTTTGAAAAAAGTATTTTGAAAACGAATTTTTGAATCTAATAGCTTCTCCTCGTAACCGTTCTCGTTGGCCGGTCCTTGGAATTCCGATAAATACCCCAGGTCCTTCGGAATTCCAAAATCGAATATCCCCCCTCCCCTTCGGAATTCCAAAATCAAAAACCCCTCCCTCCCCTATGAAAAAACCCATTTCTTGAAAACACAAATAAACATGTTTTTTATATCCCTTGTTTCATTATTTTCAATATGTCAAACATTTCATCATTCATCACTATTATTTAAGGGCACGAGTAATCGATCGCAGATCGTCTAGTTAATCATTTATCTACGTATTGTACTACGTACAGTAAAGGCACTTGAACTATAATGAAAACTGCGCGCTTTTATTAGATTTTTATGTAATGAGCTTTCTACTGCCTAAAACCCTCCAAAAAAGGAAGATACAGACACACTGAGTGGTCAAAGGTAAACTTATTTTTAATCTATTTACTAAAAGGATGCATGCTTAAAAAAGTATAAAACGATACAAAGTGTTAGGGTATCCTCCCTGTAATTTACTAATACCTTTTGTTTCCCACTTTTGCAAATAAATCCTTGTATATACAGCTATTCTTGAAATCGCTGTCAAGTTGAAAGACATAGTTCATAGCTGTATTTTTAAACCTTACAGCTAGCAAAACAAAGATTTAGGATGAACTTGAAAACTTGCCATTTAACTTAGCCCTCGACTCAATGTTTTTCGCCAAGTTCAACAAATACTCTATCCTTGACTATTCTATCCCATCCTATTTTTTCTATTTAAATATTTTCTATTCTACTCCATCTTATTCTTTCTATTCTATTCCATTCGATTTCATTCTAATCTATTCTAATTCTATTCTATTCTAATATATTTTGAGAATTTAAATGTAATGTTTTGTAATGCTAAAGTTAGTTATCAAGAAAGATAATACCACCTCCATCTGTTGTACAAATCACTTGACCGTCATTCAGTACTGCAATGTACCATGGACTTTTGGCTAGTTGACCTGACTGGCCTACATAACGACCATCTAATGTGAACTTACACACATAACACCACATAGACTCAAGACAATTACCAAATCTATCTTTACGGCCTGGGCTATTGCAGCACACAAGTAGATTGCCGTCTTTATCAATGGCTAGACCCCGAGGATTCTTCAAATGATCTTGAGGGCAGCCTTCGCCACCTATGGTAGTTATTGTACTGGGTGACTGGTTGTCTTTCATCTCAGTCACATGAACCACTGAATTGTCATAATCACTGACATAAAACAGTCCATTGTGGATCATTATATCGTTTGGTTTTGGTGCACTAAAGTGGTACAGATAGGCGCCATCCTTTGTAAACACTTGCACACGACTGCTGCTTTGGTAGCATACAAAAATGTTAAAATCATCATTGACGTGGACTCCGCTAGGGTAATCTGTAAATCGACCATTACCATTATCATCGCAGCCAAAGGTTCTCACCACTTGTTTTGAGGTAGTGTTCAATATACATATTCTCTTGTTTCCAGAATCCACAACCACTAAATCTGTATCATTGAGAAAGGCTAATCCTTGAGGGTTATTAAATTGCTTCTGTCCACTGCCTTGACTGCCATGTGTCAGCAACAAGTCACCATCCAAGTTGAAAACTGTAATGCAGTGTAATGAAGAATTTGCTACAGCAATCATGTTTGTTTTATTCACTGCAATACCTGTGAACTTGTTAGATCCAGAATTTAGTGCATCCTTGAGCTTGGACTGTTGAGTGATTATATTGATTTTCTGAGGGTTTACAGAGATCACTAAAGGACTATTGGAAAGCGGTTCACCATGTACTTTGACATCTGCTGTCAGCTCACCAGAAACACGTGGTGTAAATTCCACTGCAATCTCACCATTTTCTGCCATCTGTATTTCTCCCACTTTCACGTCATCTCCTGGAGAAAACTGCAAAATCACCTTTTCAAGAGGTTCTTGTGCAACTTCTCCTTCTGATGTTTCTAGTTTGAAGACCAGCTTTGCTTTCTTCGTGGCCTCTAACTTATAAGATGGCAAAACTTTGACCGAGCTCCTCTTTGGGTCAGACTTTTTTAAGACTCTCACTGACCCAATAATGTACTGTTTTATTTGTTTGTAAAGTTCTTTATTAGATTTGAATTCTATTCCAGAGACTGTTTTATCAAAGGGATTGTAAGCAAAGGTTTGGGAGGATTGATCCTGTCGTTTCTCGATCATTTCATTTGCTGTGCCATTTTCCATAAAGTACTTGATGTACTCTTGTGCTTGTGTTGTGTGACTTATTATACGCAAATTCTTTTCGGCCTTAGTTATGCTCTCCTGAATTTTATTCAAAAGTTGTTGTTCGTTGTTCCTGAGTGTTTTGATCAATTTTTCAGTGAATTCTTTCACTTGCTGTTTAGCGTTGTCTCCATCTCTTTTAATAGTCAGGGCTATTTCTTCTTGTTGTTTCTTGTCCTCTTGGTTGACGCTCATTTCTTCGATTTGTTTAATTTTTTCAGACATGGTGTCTTTTTCAACGGGTAAGATATCCCGCAATGCTTTTGTCTTGTGGTTGTGATGTTCTGCCAGGCAGAGAACACAAATTAGCATATCACAATCGTGACAGTAAAATACCACACTTTGATTATCGTGGGTTTTACAAAGGGGCTCTCTATTTAGCAGCTTGTCGATGTCTTGCTTGTTCAAGTCTGACAATGCAACGACTTTGTGATTTTTGGTAAATTTCGAATGCGAAAGAAAACATTCTTGGCATATTGATTGGTCACAGTCGAGACATTGCCATAATGCTTCAGGATGACTCGAAGAAACTGAACAAATCTTTTGACTGTCGACAAACTCCAAAACTTTCAAGATTCTGGAATGTACTGGGCTGATCTGTAGGTCTTCAACGTCGTTTAGATCTTGTAACAGAGTTTGTGAGTCACACTGAGGACATTTGAAGATGTAATCTTGTTGATCGACTTCTGCACTTCTCTTGATGCATAACTTACAAAACACATGAAAACATTGCACCAACTTGGGCTCGATTAATGTGTCCTTGCACAGAGAACACTGCATTTGCTTTTTGAGATCTCCAAGAAAAGATTCCATGGTGGTTAATTGCTGTATTCTTACAAAGAAGTTTCAACGCGAATTTTTAAAGGTGTAGTTTCTGAGAAGTCACGTGATATTCGCTATATATCCTTCCGAGAAGTGTTCTTCGCGGAAGAACCGAATAATTGCGTGATTATATAGCGTGACGACTACGTAACGTCTCGTCTTCACAACCAAAGCAAAGACAGCTATAAAAGTAGAAACACTATCAGAGAAATCACCAACATTTTTGTACTGAAATAGTGACCTCATTAGTCACATTTGAACTTAATATGAGCCATAAATTGTAAGAATTATATAGGAATATTAAGCATTGAGACAAAAGATGAAATGTTGTATTTAAAAACTAAAAAGTATTTTTCTGTGTAAAAGGTAATGAAAATAGCCTGTTCTAGTTCACCTCCGTTTCATTTGATTGATATAATAGAGCCTTTTCTAACTTAGCTCCAAGGCTCTGGAACACGCTATTGCTACCTGATACCAATTGTATATTTAATAGATATCCATTTAACATTTTTATACATGTCACTCAGTTTACGGCATCCATGCTATTGTAAATTATATTGAAATATTATAGTTATTATTATTATTATTTTTAGTTAAGTGCCTTGAGCACAGGCAGTAGGTGCTACATAAATAAATTTGTTATTATATTATTATTATTATAAAAACCCCTTAGAGTAGTGGTAACATACATCCTGCTAAGAACTGTCTATTCTATCTCTTCGCGGAGAAAATGATTAACTACGTTACTATGTGGTGTGACGGTGACGTCTAACATTAAAAAGAAGATACACTTCCGGGGAAATTCCCTCCTTGTACAAAAATAGCCCCAACCTCATTAATTAAATTTAACTTACACTGGTTGTATAAATATGAGGAATATAAATATAAGAATATTAAGTATTAAGACATTAGATGAAATGTGGTACACAAAATTGACATTACATTACTAACAATAATGATGGTTTATAGCACAGTGAATACAACATATTTATTATTAATCTGAACAGAGAAAGATATGGAACTGTTCTGATAAAAGAGTTAGACTAGACACTCTGGTGGAGGGTTTACTCGTGCCCTTGATGGCCTAGCCTGCTTACAGGCGTTCCTAGTTGGGGTCCGGGAGAAACTGGGGAGGAGAAGGGAAGGGAACGCCTGCAGCAGCCCATTGTTTATTTGAAATATTTCGTTCGTGGGCAAACGAACCCCGCTGATTGGCTCTATCATATTTTGATTCACAATCTCCATAAAGCGTGACAAGCGTGACTGTTAGTACTCCTCTAAACTTGGCGTCGAGTGTTAATGACTTTGTCAAAGCTGTTGAAAATTTAGTATCAGTACTTTTATCTGCAAACCCTCGCTAGGTAAATCATCAATGTTTAAATAAGCAGTTGATAGTTCTTCGTGTTTAGTTTAAGTGTTAAAATCGAGAGACTTTTTGCTAGCAGGGGACGATCTCGCTGTATTTACTCTCTTGCTTTGCCTCCACGAAGGACTTTGTTTGTCGGGTGTTTCAAGCTGCCTCTTGCTCGTCGGGTTTTCGTTCTCGTCGTTTCCTGAATCAATTCTCTCTAAACTTTCTTTAACGAATCTATATGTACTGCCAAGATTTTTGATTTTTCTAGCGCACGAGTTGCACACTTTATCAGACTTTGAAGGTTCATCACAGGTAGCCCAAGCTAGCTGTTTGTGACCGTTTTTAACAATAAAACGAAAAAAATAAAATATGATAAAAATTAAACTCTGTATATGTGTATTGTCTATTTATTTATGTTCCGGTAGAGTTTCAGCCCATTTGGAGCAATATTAAGCGATTTATTTAAAATTACCCACCAACGTCCTAAGAAGAAGGGAAGGTAGCACACTCGATCGACCTCGCCGCTCAGAAGCCGTCAGAAATACACTTCTAACTCATCCAAAACTATAAATTACGACAAAATTCTCTCGGATTATAATGTTGTTCGAATAAATAACCCATCCACTCTACAAATTTCATTTCAATACTTCCACTATTTCACTTCAAAAAACCAATTCTCCTAAACGAAATCGCCGTAAGTGGATGCTTGGTTCCATCTACCCCTTAACGGCTTCAACGAATTTTGACCTTTGGTAACTACCACCTCCCCCAACGCAAAACAACGTCACTGCCATTGTACAAAACCGACCAATGGGAAAGCGACATTGTATCAACATCTTATGTTCGAAAAATTCCAACTGTAATCTTTTGTAAACAGTTTGTAATAGTAGTTTTGACGGCTTCTGAGCGGCGAGGTCGATCGAGTGTGCTACCTTCCCTTCTTCTTAGGACGTTGGTGGGTAATTTTAAATAAATCGCTTAATATTGCTCCAAATGGGCTGAAACTCTACCGGAACATAAATAAATAGACAATACACATATACAGAGTTTAATTTTTATCATATTTTATTTTTTTCGTTTTATTGTTAAAAACGGTCACAAACAGCTAGCTTGGGCTACCTGTGGGTTCATTGATCAAAATTATCCCGACGTCGCGACAAACGGACAAAATAACACTGAGCAAATCGGCTCTTTTAGATGGCTTGAATAAACTTTGATACGATCGAAATGCTACCTTGCTTACCAGAAACACCAAACTTCACCTTGAAATTACATCCACATAATCTACAATTTTCATTTGGATCGCCAATATTTTGCATTTTGTGTAAGTTTTGACATTTCTCAAAAATGTTCGACTCCACGTGAGAGATTTGCTTTTACCGGAAATGTACCTTCACTTCCGTTAAATTTTTTGGCCATTTTTGATTGGATGCTTTTTGACATTGATGAGGGTAATCATGCATAGCTAAATAGGGGGAGTATTTCAAATAAACAACGGGCTGCTGCAGGCGTTCCCTTCCCTTCTCCTCCCAAGTTTTTCCCGGCCCCCAACTAGGAACGCCTGTAAGCAGGCTATTGATGGCCTTGATATGACTTGTTATTCATTGTTGGGTCATTCTTGTCATTCTCATGTTATGTGTTGGCTAGTGTTCAATTCTTGAATGATATTTCAAAACACTTCTTGATTATAATTATAGAAGGAATCGGAAAATACATTGAATTATATCATTGAAAACTTGCAGATTGTTAAGTGCATTTTGACATGCGATATTCATGATACTGTTAAAGCGAAAAATAAAGTAAAATATCACGAACATGTGGTTTTATCCATCAAATGATTCATACATGAAAATGAGCTGTGCTTTTAATAGTTTTTTTTTTTAATTTTTTGTCCTTTACCGATCCAAGAGTTTTATGTGCGAGTCAGCAACAGCGATAAAATGTGCGAATATTATAAAAGAATGTACAGTTCTTGCTTTGAAAACATAAAAACAAAAAGTAAACGGGAATACAGGACAAACTTCAGTCCAACTTTGATACAGTGAACGAGTGTTTCAGTTTTCTTTGCTCAAATCTAGATTATTAGATTATTAGATTAACACCTCCTGTCAGTCAGTCAACATTGGTGCTCAACTGTTTTTCCGTCATAGTAGTAATTAAATAAGGACAACCACGCTGGCAATGTAGCTAATGTATGAAGTATATGGGTGAACCGTAAGGATCCCAGGGCGATGTTTTTCTCTTTAAGTGTTAGGTGAACACTGTAAATAAGTACGCAGATATAAGGGAACAGTCATTATTTATTGCCTGGGGGGTGCGGAGGATTTTTGGGGGGATCGGTGTATTTTCATAAAAGCAAAAGGGGGATCAGATGGAAATGACCGCTTTGAAAGGGGGGTCAATATTTGGAAAGGCGAAAACCGGTACCTAAAATTGCCTAAAATCGTGCAAAATTGCCTAAAATTAATTGCAAAAATTGCCTAAAATTGCCTAAAATCGCACAAAATTGACTAAAATGGCGCAATATTGCCTAAAATTGCTCATAATTTCCTATAATCGCAACAAAAATTGCCTGAAATCGCTTTCAATGCACAACAAATAATAATTAATAGCCAATTTGTAATAATTTTACATTTTATATTGGCATTTTGCTATCTCTATCAGTAACTGGGAAAGTGTGGGATTACACTCAAAGAGTACTAACTATTTTAGTTGTAATCACGTGAAGTTGCCTTAAATTGCTCAATATTGCCTAAAAACGCCTTTAATTTTGGTAGCTCTTTCTGGTCCTTTTTGGCAAATTTTGCTAAAATCGCCTATAATTTCCTTTAGTTGTCCAATTCAAATTTCGGTGACTTTAGGTCCCGGACTGGGCCTTTAGAAGAATTATAATATACTCCGCGTTCCCTGAGTTATGTAAGGGACAGGTCATTATTTATCGCCTGGGGGGGCGCGGAGGATTTTTTTGGGGATCATTTCATTTTCATAAAAGCAAAAGGGGGGATCAGGCGGGAATGACAGCTTGAAAGGGGGGATCATTTACAATTTGAAAGGCTAAACTCGGGACCTTAAGTCGCCTAAAATCGCGCAAAATTGCTTAAAATTGCTCAAAATTGCTCAAAATCGCTCAAAATTATACTTAAAATTGTAAAATTTCTTAAAATCGCTCAAAATTACTTAGCATCACTCAAAATTGCTTAAAATCGCTCAAAATTGCCTACAATCGCACAAAATTGTCTGAAATAGCCTTAAATTCGCAACAGCTTAAAAGTAAGACAAAGTATATCCTTGAATGAAAATTGTATAGGGGGAGGGTCATGTTTTTTTGAGCTTCGGAATGGGGAGGGCTTCGAATTTTTAAACCAAAACTACTGTAAAGTCACATTTTTTTGAACACATTCGCTGACCAAATTAGAGCCCCCCCCCCCCCCCCCCCCCCCCGCTAAATAATGACCGGTCCCTTATAGCGCATTTCACCTAATGTCTCAATGCATGCGCGTTACAATCTCTTGTAGGTATAGACTGTGCTTTACAAGCAGGAGAAGAATTAATCATTTGTTTGGCACGTATGTGATCTAAAACCTTTTGATATTTTAGTAACTCTGCTCAGTATTACAGGTATTCATTCATTCATTCATTCATTCATTCAAAGTTTATATATTACATACATGCAGAGGTATATCATATTGATGCATCATATGGAATAACATGATATTTTGTTCCTATAATGTCCAGGTTAGTTATCAAGAAAGACAACATCTCCCATCTCCAAAGCTGTAACAGAAATCACTTGACCGGCATTAAATACTGTTATGTAGTATGGACTATGGGTTAGCTGAGTTGACTGGCCTACATAGCGACCATCCAATGTAAACGTACGAATCAAACAAAGATCATGGCAACACACTAGCAAGTTGCTATCATTGTCAATGGCTAGACCCCAAGGTTGTTCCTTGCTGTCAATGTTGGTTACTGTAGTGGGTGACTGATTGTCTGTCATCTCCATCACACGAACACCTGACTGATTCTTCCCATCACTGACATAGAATAGTCCATTGTGTTTACGTTCTGTGGGTTTGTGTAAACCGTGACTTGTGCACGACTGTTGTCGGAGTCACATACAATGATGGTCGAATCATTAACAACGTAAACACCTTTAGGAATATTAAATTGATCATTGCCACCGGCCATGACAACCATAGTCTCTCATCAAGTGTTGGTCAATACGATAAACTCTTGAACGCGTCGTTAATACATTGGGGGCTAACTAGAAAGCTCACCAGTTCCAAAGGTTCACATTTTACTTATTACACTTTCATAAAATACTGTAGTTTTTTGTGAACCATTTTCTGTTCCTTCATTGTACTTATAATACAACCTGTAAAAGTTCTTATGCAAATGAGCAATAAACTTAGTTCTACTATAAAGTTTAATACATTCTCACTGTGACGTTGACGTTTACGATTTACGGTTCCTAAATATGTTGCAAAATATAAGTAAGAAGAAGAAAAACGACAAAAAAGCAAAGTTATTACTGAAAAATACTTACAAGATAGCTTAATTGGTCACAGAGTCTTCGTTTAACGGGAAAAAACTGATTGAAAGGCGATGTTAAGTACATGTAAATGGTACGGAACAAAAGAATGGAATAAATTACATAATGGTGAAACAAAACAACAAAAACCTATTGTTCGTATCGACATCCCCCACTCCATCATAAGAGGGTGCATACTCTTATAACCTATAAAATATCCTTATTAGTAATTATTAGTTATCAGTTCAATGATAATGTCACTAAATTCATGAAGTGTTCATGTAATGTTCACAGTCACTATATTAACCACAAATCAGTGCTCATGACAGTTAAGTTTATACTTCCAAAACCATGATTAGCTTGTGAATGGGTCTGTTGAGTACTGCATGATACCTGAGTCTTTACTTTAAGGAAGCGTACCAGTCCTTTCGCATCAGGAAACACCTCAATCACACGAGCTAAAGGCCAGGTATTTCTTGGCGTTCTTTCATCCTTTTTCAGGACGTTCCCTACGACTTTGAAGTTTCTCTGAGGTCTAATCCATTTGCCTCAGAAGCTGTGCTCTTGCTAATAATTTTTAATAACTATCTATTTTTAGTTTGTTCCCAAGTGTCCGCGCCTCTTAACAACTAAAACAGACAGTAGGTGATTGGCTATTATTTCAATGAAATTTATTCTCAAACATATGTATCGCTATATTAAAGCTATATATCGTACATCGCATGAAACAACTTTTTTTCCAACAATGTTCACTGTTCGGGTACGTTAGTTATCAAAAAAGACAACACCTCCTCCATATGTAGCAGTAATCACTTGACCGTCATTCAATACTGCTATGTACAATGGACTGTCTGTTAATTTAGTTGACTGCCCTACATGTCGACCATCCAATGTAAACTTACGAATCAAACAAAGATCATGGCAACACACTAGCAAGTTGCTATCATTGTCAATAGCTAGACCCCAAGGTTGTCCCTTGCTGTCAAGACTGGTTACTGTAGTGGGTGACTGATTGTCTGTCATCTCAATCACATGAACAACTGAGTTGTTTATATCACTGACATAGAATAGTTTATTGTGTTTAACTACATTTTGTGGGTTTCGTGTAATAAAATGGTACAGATACCCATCATCCCTTGAAAACACTTGCACACGACTGTTGCCATAGTCACATACCATGATGTTCGAATCATTGTCAACGTAAACACCCCTAGGTTTACTTAATTTACCATTGCCACTACCCTGACAACCAAAGGCTCTCACCAGTTGTCCTGTAGCAGTGTTCACTATACATATTCTATGATTGTAAAAATCAGTAATGACCAAGTCTGTTTCGTTGAGAAATGCTATACCATGGGGGCAGTCAAGTTGTCCCTGTCCACGACCTTGACTACCATAAGTCAGTAGCAAATCCCCCTCTATTGTAAAAACTCTGACACAGCTAGAATCCCAATCTGCTACAGCAATCCTACTGTTTGTTTTATTCACTGCAATACCTGTGAAATTCTTGGATCCTGTATTCAAAGCATCTTTGAGTTTTGAATGGCGAGTGATTATATTGATTTGCTGAGGGTTCACACGCATCACTAAAGGACTATTGCAAACAGGATAACCACGTACTTTGACATCTGCTGTCAGCTCACCAGAAACACGTGGTATAAATTCCACTACAATCTCACCATCTCCTGTCATCTGCATTTCTCCAGCTATTACGTCATTTTCTGGTGCGAACTGTACAGCTAAATTTTCAAGAGGCTCGTATCCAACTTCTCCTTCTGTTGTTTTCATTTCTATCATCAACTTTGCTTTCTTGGTGGCCTCCAACTTAATGGATGGCACAACTTTGACTGAAGTCATCTTTGGATCAGCTTTCTTCAAAGATCGTACCAGTCCCAGCCCATGCTTCGCTTTTTGGAAAAGGTCTTCATTGGGTTTAAAGTCTATTCCTCCGATTTTTTTATCCAAGAGATCGAAGGGGAATTTTTGAGAGAATTTATTTTGGCGGCTGTCTATCATTTCACTTGCTGTGCCATTTTCAATCAAGTACTTGATGTACTCTTGTGCTTGTGTTGTGTGACTTATTATGCGCAAATTGTTTTCGGCCTGTGTTATGCTCTCCTGAATATCATTCAAAAGTTGTTGTTCGTTGTTCCTGAGTGTTTGGATTAGTTTTTCAGTGAATTCTTTCACTTGCTGTTTAGCATTTTCTGCATCTTTTTTAATAGTCAGGGCTATTTCTTTTTGTTGTTTCTTGTCCTTTTCGTTAGTGCTCATGTCTTCAATTTGCTTAAGTTTTTCATTCAGGAAATCTTTTTCGACGGTGATGGTTTCCTGAAGGGATATTGTCTGGTGCTTGTTATGTTCTCTCATGCAGAGCGGACAAATTAGCATATCGCAGTCTTCACACCAAAATTCCACACTTTGATTATCATGGGTTTTACAAAGGGTCTCTCTATTTAGCAGCTTGTCGATATGTTGCTTGTTCAAGTCTGACAATGAAACGACTTTGTGAGTTTTGGTCGAATGCGAAAGATAACATTCCTCGCATATTGATTGATCACAGTCGAGACAGTGCCATAATGCTTCAGGATGACTCGTAGAAACTGAACAAGTCTTTTGACTGTCGACAAACTCCAAAACTTTCAAGATTCTGGAATGTAATGGGCTGATCTGTAGGTCTTCAACGTCGTTTAGATCTTTTAACATAGTGTGTGAGTCACACTGAGGGCATTTGAAGATGTAATCTTGTTGATCAGCTTCTGCACTTCTCTTGATGCATAACTTACAAAACACATGAAAACACTGCACCAACTTCGGCTCGATTAATGTGTCCTTGCACAGAGAACACTGCATTTGCTTTTTAAGATCTCCAAGACAAGATTCCATGGTGGTTAATTGCTGTATTCTTACAAAGAATTTTCAACGCGAATTTTTAAAGCTGTAGTTTCTGAGAAGTCACGTGATATTTGCTATATCCTTCCGACAACTGTTTATCGCTGAAGAACCGATTATATACCGTGACGAGTACGTAACGTCTCGTCTTAACAACAGAAACAAAGACAGCTATAAAAGTCGAAACACTATCGGAAAAATCACCGAGATTTTTGAACTGAAATAGTAACCTCATTAGTCACATTTCAACTTACATTAATTCCATCAATATAAAGGAATTTAAACATCAATATATTAAACTATTGTCATTACACGTCAGTAGATGAATGACAACTATACACAGGGGCGGCGGAACCCCATTCCCCGTACTCGACAAAATATTTTGAGGGGCATCAGCACCCCCATAAAATATTGGTTAAATGATATTAATGCATGAGTTTAAACAGTAAAAAAAATTTTTTTGTGATTTTGGGGTGGGGGATGAGTGGTGGGGTAGTATAGTGCCCTCCCCCCCTCCACTATGGCTGTAATTGTTCCGCCACAACTGTACAGCCCAGCAATGCGATAACTGTCTATTCCATCTCTTCTTGGAGGAAGCGATTAACTGCGTGACTATGTAATGTGACGAGATGATGACGTCTTGCCTTTAAAAGTAGATACAATTCAAAGCATATAGAGAATTTGTCTGCGCATGTCGTAAGTTAATGGTAGAAGCCGCTATAATCACGCGAAAGAAAAATACCTTCCAAATCCCCTTTAATCCCAATTCACAAAAGCGATACTTCAGCTGTCAAAAGTCTCTGTTCCAACCATACAGGGATTGGCCGTTATTTCCGTACGGCTTATTATAGTTCTTATTGGACATTAGCATAACAATTTGTTTGTTTATAACCATGAAGTATCTGCAAGATTCTGCAATATGGCCGCTTTCACAACAAGACTAGGTCGTCTTTGACTGCCGATCAAAGATTTTGGCCAATACTCTATCGAAAACCAAAAGTATAATACTAATCTACGATTATTAAAGAAAGCATACCAAGGAAAAACTTAGCGGTGCATAACATTCAAGCTCGACTTTTCTTCAAATTTATGCGAAAAAATTGACCATAGAGTAAGACTGACAAATCTTCTCCGTGCTTGAGTTAAAATTTATATTTAGTGAAGATAGAAGTATATCAACAAAAGCCTGACCAGAAATTTACAAAATTTGGTTGTTCATCTGTGTTTTCACAATTATTTGGATTAATCAAGATCATTCTAACCTAATTTCAGGTTCGGTATTCAAATCAGTCGAAATTGCTTGAGAGGAGAAACACAACCATGGCGTCAACAAATATCGCAATATCACATTTTGGCCAATCTTTCTTAAAAAAATAACAATGCTGTGATGTAGAATGTGGTTTGACGACTCGCATCAGTTATATTTAGCTTCGGCGCAGCCCCTCAAACATACCGCGTATCAAGAAGGAAAGTTAACCAAAACTTGCAAAATGCGCAAATAATCTGCTCATCACTCCACAAAATCGATCCTCAATAAGAAATCATTCTGTACCACACAATTCTCATGACCTTTAAGTCTTAATCTGTGGAAAAAGTTTTCTGCTACTTCTTTTATTTTGGCAGCAGTCCTCGCACGAATGCAGTAGGTTTGTGTTTTCTTCTTCGTTTTGCGGACTTTTGCTCAAAAATATTTTGAGATCAAAAACCTCCACATTTGCTTGACTTAGTCACAGCACCTTACAAAGTGATAGACTTTAAGTATCCATTTATATTTTCTTAAATTGAAGATCACTAAGATTGCGATTGGAACTCAAAAGTTCCCCGGTCGTAGAAAAAAAATGTAAACATGACCGCGGGCAAAAATGTTCTGACATGCGCAGACAAATTCTCTATATGCTACAATTCCGTAGAATTAACCTTTTAGTACAAAAATAGCAACCTCGACTAACTTAACTTAGAATTTAAATATTAGAGATTTAAATGGGAATACTGTATCAGGAATTAAGACAATATAGATGAAATGCGCTACATAGACACCACATTTTACTATAATGCAAACTTTCAGTTTGATTTTTTGTTACAAGTGTAAATTTAAATCTTGCAGTTAAGGTAATCATCTTGAGCTAATGTTGTTCAAAAACGATAAAAGATTATAACTGTTTTTAATTAAATGAAATATAGTGCTTACAATATGTCCATGAAATAAAATCTACATAGCTACTACCTATTAGTTCTTATTTAGTGACTATTTTAGACAAGTAAGCCGTACGTAACGAGTTATTGTTTCCTTTGTATTTTCCTTTTTTTTTTTTTTACTGTTCTGGTTGAATCATAGCACCTAAATAATGCTTAAATAGTCACTATTGGTTAGTTACTAATTAGTTTTTATTCTATGGACATAGTTCGAGCACTCTATCTAAAACAAAACTAGTTATTAAAATGTGAATGATAGTAAACCCTTTCTAGTTCAACTCCGTTACATTTATTTTTTATAAAGTCCGTTCCATTATTTGATTTACATGAAACCTTTGTCATTACAAGATTAACGATAACTATACAGCCTGCAAAGCGGCCCTTGAGTGTTTGAGGAGGATTGAAATCAAGGCAAGGTGCTAAGCGAAAACTTCCTTCGTCCCCAATCTAACTCCGCACTCTACCACCAGCCTCTAAGCCAGCTGCTACACTGGTGGATGAGGATAGTTTTAGGTTGCTAAGGTAACACCTAGTTGTTACTAAGGCAGAACGAATAGAAGTATGTTTATCAAGGTTTAATTGGCATGTTTAGTAACATTGGAAATATCAACTGATACATTAGTATTTGGTAAATAAAATAGATGATGTATGCATTATTTTGACACAGTTTTTTTATTGAATATATTAGATCAGTTTGTGGTCAAGACTTCAAGTAACCAACCTACAAATCAAAAAGAAAAAAAACTTGAGGATGAGGAATATTTGAAAGTGAAAATGTAGTTTATCTCTTTGTGTTTAGGTTCAGGATTGTATTTAAGGTATTTGGAGACAATTTCTCAAAAGGCCTACCGACCTAAGAAAACAACGGCAAAAAGCTATCTTGCATTTATTATTTCTTAACAATATTTTGATACACAGTTGCTTAATAGTTGTGGAGGACACAAAGCTCCCACAGAGCATTTCTTTCGATGAACTACATAAGACGTCTGCAACGGAGGCTAGAACTGTACCTATTGTAGTCTCTTTTGAAGATGTACCGTTAGTGGAAAGTAGACGGTATCTGCATAATTGAGTTTTGAAGGTATTACAAAATATATATTAGCAACTGGAATAAGAGTATTAGGCATTGAGGCATTAGGTGAAATGTGCTATATAAACACTACATTATAGGGATGGCGGAACAGTAACAGCCATGGGGGGGGGGGGGGGGGGGGGGCACTATAATCCCCCACCCCTCCCCTCCTCACCCCCCACCCCAAAATCACAAAAACAATTTTTTTAACTGTTTAAACTCATGCATTAATGTCTTTTAACCAATATTTTATGGGGGTGCTGATGCAAAATGTGGAGGACGGGGAAGGGGGTTCCGCCGCCCCTGTGTATAGTTATCATTCATCTAGTGACGTGTAATGACAATAGTTTAATATTATGTTTAAATTCCTAATACTGTTGGAATTAATGTAAGTTAAAATGTGACTAATGAAGTTGCTATTTCAGTTCAAAAATGTTTAAAAATTTTTTTTAACTGTGTAAACACATGTATTAATGTCTTTTAACCAATATTTTGTGGGGGCCTCGTGCCCCTCCCCCCGGTTCCACCGCCCCTGCGTTACCATAATAATAACTGTTTCTTCGCAATCAATATAACATACAAAAGTATTCTTCTTTGATTGTGTAAAAGGTGAAAAAAAGTAGCCATTTTCTAGATCACCACTGCTACATTTGCATTTACATGAAATTTGTTACACTTTGATTTGCATGAAAACATCGTCATTATACATAACTAGAGTAGCATGGTAACTATAGAGTCCATGCATGTGACGTCAAAGCAGCCCCATCTGGTGGATACAACAAAAGATTTTTGCTCTCTTGCGAGCTGAAGTCCATTGTTTTGTTTTCCAGATTTAGCTATCCTGCAAAGCTACTTTTAAGAGAGGATTGGAACAAAGCGGGGGTCTGAGGAAAAATTTCCTTCATCCCCAATCTCCCTCTGTATTCTCCCCCTGGTCCCTGAAGGGCTGTAACACAGGCTAATATGGGTATTTTTTTTCTAAGTTGTTGAAGTAACACCTACACTCAGTTGCAAAATTAGTTGGGACACTACACATAATTTAGAAGTAAACCGCTCAGTATTGTTCTCAAACTCTAACCCCTCCCCCCTCCACAATGCTGGTAGTCTCCATGACGATTAACATGTCACAACAATGCCAATGCAACATTGATGCGGGGGGAGGGGGGATTTGAAGCGGGTGAAAACATTGTATACATAAAAAAGGAGAAGTTTGAAAGGAGACGGGAAAAACTGTCAATGTCCCAACAATTTTGCAACTGAGTGTAGCTGTTGCTGAGGCAGTACGAATAGAAGTATTTTTGATCAGAATTTAATTTATTGACAGGCCGGTTTAGTTACATTGGAAATATCAACTGATACATTAATATTTGGCAAATAAAATAGATGATGTATGCATTATCATGAAAAATATATATTTTTCCAATGTATATATTAGATCAATCTGTAGTCAGGACTTCAAGTAACCAACCTACAAATTAAAAAGAAAAAAAAATTGAGGATATGAAATGTTGGAAAGTGAAATTCAAGTTCATTTATTTGTCTTTAGCCTAAGGGTTGAATATGAGCCGGATTAGGGAATAGAGGAAAAGTATATTAACTTAAACAACTATAAATGGAGGTGTGAGATCAGTGAATACATTGCAAAATAATATATAAAGGGCTTCCTGTGGTATAGCTCCACAGGAAACCCATACCTTACCATGAATCCTTCCATTTCTCTCACTGTGGGGGGTATAGAGTATGTACTTGCTGTTAGGATTGTTAATAATTGTAGACACATCTCTGATGGTAATGTGATCAGCTCTATAGCAGATGATGTTTTACTGTAAGTAAATAATTTAACCACGAATATTAGTATAATTAATATTTGTTGATAAGTGACCTATTGAATTCTACATTACCAAAAGACCTGGCCATCATGCAACTGATATTTGGCATTTCCTTTGACTCAACATTTCATTGACAAAGCAGGGAAAAATTATCCATTGGATAAAGTTATCCACTCAAAGGAATTTCTTGATAATTTACCCGCTGGGTGACAGTTTATTGGTGAGTACTCTACAGACTTTGAAACCTGAATAAAGTTATCCACTGGATAAAAGGTATCCACTCCATAGAATTTTTTTAGAATTGATCCATTGGATAGAGCTATTAAGGCTTTGTACAACCGGCCCAGGTGTACACAGGCCAATATTAATGATTACAATATTTAAAGGTATTATATTGACTTACATGTCTTTGTTGTGGTCATTGTTTAACAACACCTTGTACAGAACCTTTATTCCATGGTAAACTGAAGCTGCAACAAAAAGTATTCATTTTTAAGCAACAAGGACTGACATTATACTTTTAGACCAAAAATGAAGTGACATTTATTGCTATTTATATAACAATGAATACATTTGAATGTTACATGTACTTTTGGGCAATTACTCCAAATTATAGAACTGAATGAGTACACAAAAATGAAAAAATAAATGATAGGTAAACAACCAATAGAGTGAGTGAATGAATGGATGAATGAATGGATAAATGAATGGATGGATGGACAGACAGATGGGTGAATGGACAAAATGACAAATGAATGAATGAATGAATGAGTACTTTAAATGAATGAATGAATGAGCGAATGAATGCATGAATGAGTGAATGGATGAATGAATGAATGGATTGATGGACAGACAGATGGGTAAAAAAAGAATAAATGAATGAAGGAATGAATGAGTGAATAAATAAATGAATGAATTACAAAGTGGATGGATGGACAGACAGATGGATGAATGGTTGAATGTCTGGATGGATGAGTGAAAGCATAAATTTGTTGACTGTGATAATGCTGTTTTACCTCTTTTAGAATCTGTGTCAGTTTTTTGCTTATTTGAGTGCTTTAATTTTGGTTTGATAGGTGTTATGTTAGTGACTACAGATGCGTCAGGATTCAATATCCATAACTAAAACAAGAAAAAGTGTCACCAATGGGATCTACTAAAAAGAATTTACTGGGCAGGGTTGATTGAATCAGTGAATAACTCTATTCAGGCTTTAATGTTAAGATTAGTCAACTTTTGGAAATCAATTATTTAAAGGAACATATATATCTTGAGTATAACTTACCAGTACATATGCTTTAGATTGTCCATTCTGTTCTTTTCCCTGGACGAGAAATTTGAAGTTAACCCTACCTTGTAGCTTGGTTTGAAAAAGTTTTGTCAAGTATAGTTCTGTGTTGTAATTACTAGATTAAAAGAAATGAAGTGAAACAAGAAGAAAAAATAAATAAATTGTTTCTTAGTAGCTGTTCTTCTTCAAGAGTTTAAAACTTAATTTAGTGAGATGAGGGGAAGAGGAAGGAAAAGGTTTTGTAAGAGAAAGCTAAGAGAGTGAAGTGGAAAAAGCGGGGCACACAGCAAGGATTTCTTATTGAGAAAAGGAAGGATGTCCATTGCAATGTGAAACTACTATTTCATGATTACATATTAAGTAAATGTCTTCCTCAAAACTGATCATGAATAATCATTTTTGTCAATACAGCAAATTAATATCTGTTACGAGTTCTGTCACAACTGCAGAAGTTTATCCTATGTAAACTTAAGACTCAACTTTCTCATAATAAAACTCAAAAATTATTGAATCTTGGATGGAAAAAAGGAACATTGCGTTTTGGAAGCCATTGACAGAATTTGAGTAAATGATGTATCAGATCTACAAAAACTAGCCTGAATGGCCTGCATCTATAAATTTTTCTGTTAACTTTTATTATAAGAACTTGCAATTACCTGAAGACATCAATATCATGAGTAGTAATAGCATGTTTATTTATCCTGATTCCCTTGACTTGTGATTCTATAATACCATCTCTCATAATAATCTCACCAACGGGTTTTGTACAGCGATGACATTTAATCACAGTCTCGCCCTGAAAAGACATTGATCAAAATACATACTCAGTCATTGAAAACTCGTATATTTGATATATAAAATCATATATTAAATTAAGTAATTTTTTTCGCACCTCATTTTATCATGTGCTTTCAAAACTGAATCAATGATTAAACTGAATGTTTGTATGACTAATTGTTCATCTTCACTGAATGTCATTAATCTTCACTAAATCCAACATGGACTTTTTGCACATAAAAGAACACAAAGATATGAGATTGATTATCAATTAAAAAAAATGATCTGATTGGCTAATAGCAATAGACAAAATCACCTGACAATGACCAACAGTACACAGGGATCCCAACATACCTGTGTAATTATAAGATGTTTTGCTTCTACAACATCGGCATTCACCATGATGAAGTAACTACCCAACAGACAATCATCCTCTGATGGACTGAATGATGCTTCTTGCAATGATGACAGATTACTGACATTGCCATGGCAACATAGATTTTGAGAAACCTGTTGCCAGTGTTCTGAGGGTAGTTCCAGGACTCTTTTGAACTGTCTGCAACAGATCATAAGAGAATGGAAATATAAATGTGATGATGACAATCACAACAACATGCTGATAATGATGCTGTTGATAATGATATTGCTGATAATGATGATGTTGATAATGATGATGCTGATAATGATGATGCTGATAATGATACTGCTGATAATGATAATGATACTGCTGATAATGATAATGATACTGCTGATAATGATGATGCTGATAATGATGATGCTGATAATGATGATGCTGATAATGATAATGATGATGCTGATAATGATGATGCTGATAATGATACTGCTGGTAATGATGATGCTGATAATGATGATGCTGATAATGATGATGCTGATAATGATAGTGCTGATTATGATGATCAATGCTGATAATGATGATGCTGATAATGATGATGCTGATAATGGTGATGCTGATAATGTTGATGCTGATAATGATGATGCTGATAATGGTGATGCTGATAATGTTGCTGTTGATGATGATGTCAATGATGATGATGATGCTGATAATGATGGTGTTGATAACGATGATGATGATAATGATGATGCTGATACTGATAAAGATGATGATGATGCCACTGATGATAATGCTAATTATGTTAACATTGTTGATGATGATGATGACGATGATGATGATGAAAATGCTGATGATGCTGATAATGTTGGTCATGATGACTGTGATGATGTTCATGATGAGGATGATAACAATGACGACTATTGTTCTTCCAGACCAAAGTCACAAAATTCTAAATCTCACCTTTCCCTGATAATTGTATTCCCACACATCTTACAAACAACCTCGACCGGTCCTTTCTGTAAACTCTTTCTTTCATCGGCAATGTTTTGAGAACCAATGGCGTCATTGGACTGTAAGTTCTGTGTGTTATTGATATGGAGTCTCATCTGTAACTCATGGTCTTCAACAATAGATAGGCCTTGACAAGAGGGAGGGTCAATGCTGATATCTGGAATGGAATACATATCATAATTCGTAACAGACAATTCGATTTTTAAGGGATGAGGGGGAGGAGGGTGGGGTAAGGAAGGAAATTTCTAGGTATAAAAGGCCTTGCTCATTTAGAAAGAAATCATGTCCCATATTTGCTTATTCAAAACTCTTTTCAAAATTCAAAACATTCTTACTCAAAGTTTTCATCATACAATTTTGAACTTAATGTTATTGTGACACATGGACCTTTGAAAGTAACAAAAGTCATTCCTCATTGCATCATTTTACCTTGAAATGAAATACAAACGGGTTTTGGTTTTCTTTCATTCGCATGGTCACGGTGAGCGTTTCCTCCATATTTTACAAAAAGATTATTGTGTGAAACTGTAATCTCTGTCTTTTTCGTCTTCAAACTTGGTTTAACAAACTCTTTCCGGTCTTTCGGTGGCTTTAGACTCACAATAAGTTGCAAAACTTCAATATTTTTACGAACGTCTCCCCAAACGACCACCTTTGCCGCCATTTTGAAAATGATGTCACTCCAATCCACAGGAAACCCAAAGTTTGTACATCTCTGAGCGAGTAATGGAAGTTGCGACGTTTGTCTTCACGATTTTCCACACTCAAATGTAGTAATACTGGCTGTGTTGAGGTAAACCGTTTAAAAGTCTTAGTGAACGTTTTGCTCTTTTTCTGGCATTTTTTCCGAGATAATTGCAATCTAGCTATAGGTTGGGTGTCCTGTGTGTCACGCAAATTTGCATTTGAAGTCAATAAACAAACTTTGGATGGCTTATTTTTTGAAAGCTCATTTACATAAATGACAAATTGCGTTTAGCTACAACAGCTAAACTTCAAGACGTTACCACTACAGTTATAAGTAGTTAAGCGGCTAGTGTAGTAAGGGTTTAGCTCAATTGAGTGCAAAGATTTTGCTGTCAAAGTATAGTAACGCCGACGTCTTGTCATTTTGTTCACGAGGCATGTGCAAACCATGGCGAACTTTGTAGTGAAGTAAAACACCATGCAGACTTCGCCAAGGCTTCCAGTACCCCATGAATTACATCCCGAATGCAGTAAGTAGAAAATCAAATTAACGTATTCCTTGGAATTGTGCTAGTTTATAATACTGTTCACAAACATTATAACACGTTTCATCACAACTGAGCACCAAGTTCGGCCTGATATGATTTGTATATTTTTTAATTCTTTCATAAAGTTGGCAGTCGCTATTGCAATCGAGACAACGAAGCCCTTTGCATGAAGTCTTTGGAAACACAACAGCTGTTCATTCGTAAGTATTTGTCAGTTTATTTCCATCTAGTTTTCTAGGCGCGATTTTTGTTTATCTTCAGCTAATTACCTAAGCAAACAACATTATAATCGTCTGCATATTTGTATTTTTGGGATATTTGAGTTGCTAGCCATTTGTGTAGAAAAGAAAACTTTCAAATCATTTATACCGGGCCCGGTATCTCGTTAAGTGAAATTAAAAGTTAAAATTCTTCTGTTCAAGCTGCGATAATTCATGAAAATGTTGGAATAGTTGGAAGTTTAATAGGTTTGACCACTGGAAAACTATCAACATTTCGTATAGACTGATGGATCAGTGTTGTAACCCCTTTTTATAATTTCTCTCAAATGTATATTTTTTTTCCTCTTGATACAATTGCTGTGAAATTAAAATAACTAAACATGGACACTTCTATTTCTACTGAAACATTTTCACAATTATGTATTTCAATGTATATTGTGTATCAGTGATTTTTTTTTGGTACCAGTTCCATATTTTTCCCAATGCATTGATTATTTTTTAGGGAAAAATACCGTTTCCCGCCGCAAATAAATTAAAGATATTAATCAGTAATCCATTTTAGATTTTGATATTTTGCATGTCATCTTTAATCGTTTTAACACAGATTTGTTGTGACCTTTTGAACTTTAAATATGAGACAAACGCAAAATTACGCGCCAACCACAGACCAATATTCTATTTTTGGCGGGAATTTACAAATTACGCTTTTAATTCTTGGTCTTTCTTCGACGAATAAAAATGGAGCTTGTTTTTCTCCCTTCTTCAAGGGAATCTCGCTTTATCATTCACAATAAAGTTTTGAATTTGACAATAAATCATTTTAAAATATCTTTTAAATCTTTTGTCAGTAAACTCCTCACAAAAACAAATTTATATCGTTTTATCGGAAGTTAAATACTTGAAGTCATTTTAAGTGTTAAAAGACCCAACTTAAAAGAAATAATATCGATAAACTTTATAATAAACTAAATGATCAGTAATTAAGTATTTCAATGCTTATACTTAAATTTAACTTTAGCAAACTGCGAGGGCTTTTGTCCACCGTTGCAGTTTTTCTGGCTCCCTTCTAAGTAATAGTGACAGCCTCTAGGGGTCTTTAGGTTTCGTTACACATTTCCATTGTTGACCTTGTCACGGTCTTGCTAGTTTATTTACATCTAAAATGGCTGTACTAGACAAACGTTGAGCCGTGCTATTGTTTTGTGATGCATAACTAGTGTTTACTCACAAAGTTTACAGCGCATTTACATAGCTAGGTTTGAAAGCTATCCACGCGAATCAAGGAACACTCGGAATGAAAGCAGCAATTATGACACTTTAAACTAAAATCAGTTGTGTTTACTGTGAGTTTCTATGGCGAACAATACTCCTTTTTTGAGGGGAGATAAAGCACGAGAGTCTGCAGAGTTTTCTGAAAAGATCAAGAGCCGAACAGGTATGGTTTTTTGTACTTTTAGAGTACAGATTGTCGGAGGGAAATATTTGGAGTGAAATTATGCCAAAGTTAGGCGTAGTTTTTGGTCCTTTAACGTAAATTGTGCACTATTTCAACTCTATTCCTTGAAATGTTTTAGATTGTAAAAAAAGAAAACATGTGTTGTTTTTGACGGATATTCTTGTAATTCTGTCGTTGTCTGTTTACTTATGTAATTGTTGGAATAATTTTATAACAAGAAAGCCACTCGTTGTCAACTTGCTCAATATTGCGATTGTGTACGCGCGCACTTTTCTAAGAAAACGCAAAACTTAATACATAAAACATCCTTTTTTTTTCTCGAGACTTTTTTTTTGTTTTGTTTTTGCTGTGTTCAGTTTTGTTAGTGCTAAAACGCTATTGCTCAAGTGTGATTTTTACATCGTCTGAAAAGTTTTATGTCGCAAATCCATTGACTTTCGTTTGTTAGTAAGCGTATTTAAATTTTTTTCGAGAATTTGGTTCAGTATTGACAAATATTTGTACAAATTGTACCCGAGTTAAACCATTTCAGAATGGGATATTTCCGACTGTTTTATTCAAACCAAATTAGAAATTGGAACTTTGCTTTCAACATGGAAATTGTATCATGATCGTACAGTTAATAAAAAGACTATTTTATTTGATAATGTTGTAAAACTAAAATGATTTTAACTTAAAAAGGTGTTAATTAATATCAATTTTGGTGTAAAAATCACTTATCTAAAATGCGTGCAAAATGAATGAAACATTTTTGTAATTTTCACATTTTTGTAATTTCATTTTGTTTCGTAATTTTGCTCTTTTTTCGAAAAGTATTATTCAAATTTCTTCGTATTCAAATAAACAGCATTTCCTTAAATAAATACACCGTATATTTGCAAAAGATATTAACTTTTTGTATCGACTTCTGACTTCAACGACAATACAAAATTATCTTATCAATAATAATAAAAGTCTCAAGTGTAATATATCTTTTAATCTCGGGCTTTGGAGACATAATATAAATTCCAAAATCAAACACAGTTGAAGAAAAACACCAATATCAAATATGCGAATGCTAATTTTGATTTTGATTTTCAAGATTGTCATTTTTGTTACGTTACAATGCGTTTGATTGTGTGACCAACTTTATCCTTTCTTGATTAACGTTTATCATTTGAACATATTTCATTTATGAAGTAACATGCAATATAATAAAAAACATTTTCAAAACCTTTTTCTGATCAATAGTGTTTTTTCAGACATTCAACATTTATTAAGTAACCTTTTTGGTTCAAGCCAAATGAAAAAGAAAAAAATATAAGCAGTCTCTAGTTTTAATCGGGTGTCAGTTTTGATTGCTAGAAGATGCTAAAATATTGATTTATTCCATTACAACATATTTAATGTTGCTCAAAAAAATGCCTCAAGGTAGAAAATAAAAATGTGATATCAATCGCAAGTTAATTATGCATTAATAAACATCTATCGTGAGTTGTGAAATAATTTTTACACATCAGTAAACAAAATTCCGCTTCAAACTAAAAATCGTTATGATTGATAAATGATCAATTTTGTCTACAATAATTAATGTTTTTTTATATAAATACCCATTGCTCTATAATTACGTTGTTGTGTAGTGTTGCCAGTAGTGGTGTTTTAATAATCGTTTTTAAAATCATGCAATATACATATTCGTTTTCAAACTAAAAATCGTTATAATTGATTTAAATGATCTATTTTGTCTGAGAAGGATAGCTTTTGAGCAGAATAATTTATGTTTTATTATTAAAAAAAATACTTATGCTGATCTCCAACAGTGTTGTTAGTGTTGCCTGTAGTGGTTCATGTTTTAATCAGCGTTTTTTTTAAGATATACAAGCTTGTTATTGATATATATCCAACAGACCACAGACAGGAGGATGTGTATTGTCTAAATCGAAATATGCTAACGCTGTGCCCTTTAGACATATGTTATAGCTGAATTTTCCACGTATTTTTTTTTCTCATGGTCTCCTTGCTTCCTTGTTTCCAACCATTCTTTTTTCCTTTTCTTGCATCCTTCCCTAATTCTTTCCTTCCTTCTTTAATTTCCTATTTCCTTCTGTATTTTTTTCTTTCCTTGCTTCCTTTCTTCTTTGATATATGATTCCATCGCCGGTTACTGTTTTCATTCTGTTTCTCCCTTTTTCCCTCCCTTCCATGAATTAACTATTTTCTTTCTTCCTCGATCATTTCCTTAATAACATTTTTATTTCTTCCTTCTTACATTCATTATTTCTCCCTTCCTCCCGTACATCAATAGTCCAGTTTTTAATTCTCTTTTGAACAGCCTTAGCCTCAAAGGTGTATGTATTTTTTAGCAGCAGCCTGTGGAAATGTGGAATAGACCAGCATGTGCGAAAAAAAACAATTAAATTATTATATGAATATTTTACGCACAATTGAGTCATCCTTCCTTTCTACCTTCTTTCAATTCCTAATTTCGTCAATGCTCCCTTTTCCTCCCTTCATTCATACGACCATATTCATTCATTTTCAGTCTTTATTTAATTCTTTCCTTTTTATTTGTTGGTGTAGTTTGAGTGTCCTCCCTTTTCTCCTCAGCCTGCTTGCGCTCACAAAAAGAGCAAGACCTCATGATGAAATGCGGTCTCGCCGCCAATTCTATCTGCCAACCATCTCACAAAAATAGTTATAAATTCACTTATGTCATATATCATATATCCCCATAAATATTCAGTAACATCTGGAAGGGTTTTCTAAATTGACGATCGTGTAATGTTCAACATTTTTATTTCAATCGTTCTTATATATGCACACTACTGCCCCTAACAACACCTCATTTATGGATGCGTATAGTTTTTGAAAAATATGTAATTTTTGCACCGTTCGTTTGGAAAGGAGGCTTTACTTGGACGCTAAAACGTTGAAGTGTTTAAAGGAATATATATGTACTGGCGTAGAAGATACAAAAATCTTAATCACATAAGAGGAATAGGAGGTACAATTATTATAAAACGTGCAAGTATTTTATTGTAAAAAGTTTAGCCATATTAGTATTTTAAATTTAAAAGTTATTTTTATGCATTTTTAAACACAACTCTAAAATAAAACATTTTCAAACATTAATTAAACATTTTTGCTCTAGTGTCAAATCATTTTTAAAAAATCGATAAACTATAATTTTATAACGTAATGTAGATACAACTTTTAACGTAATGTTTTATATATACACGTCCTTATATTATGCATTTATAATATTATTGTAATTTTAGATTAGCTCGCAATAGAAGAAGAGCCAATGTATTTAGTAGATACAACTTTTAATGTAATGTTTTATATTATATACACGTCCTTATATGTATTTATAATATTATTGTAATTTTAGATTAGCTCTCAATAGAAGAAAGAAGAAGAGCCAATGTATTTATTTAGTAGATACAACTTTTAATGTAATGTTTTATATTATATACACGTCCTTATATGTATTTATAATATTATTGTAATTTCAGATTAGCTCTCAATAGAAGAAGAGCCAATGTATTTTGGAATCTATTGATTAAACCATTATTATTATTATTATTATTATTATTATTATTATTATTATTATTATTATTATTGACACACAGTAAAATACATTTTTACATGATTTTCTGGTAACATCCCCAGTCAAGCTTTGACCTAAAGCCTCAGACTTACAATCTACAAAGTTTTTTTTTTTTTTTTTTTTTTTTAGCCTATCCCCTAAGTTTTCATTTGCACAATTTTTTGTTCTTTTTACGAAATGTTAACATTTCAATCTTTTAGTTCAAGAACTTTCCTTAGTATTCTTGCAGTCCCAAGCAACGTAGCTTTCTGTAACAGAGCAACTTTCACTTTCAAACCCAGCTTTTCAAGATATTTCTTGAGGTTTGTAGACACAACTCCCAACGCTCCAATCACAATAGGGACCACTATCACCTTGTCTACCTTCCAAACTCTTGAAATTTCTCTTTTTAGATCTTGGTATTTAGTTATCTTTTCCAATTCTTTTTCTTTAACACGAGCATCTGCTGGACATGCTATATCAATAACATAGCATTGCTTTTCCTTGTAATTTAACAACACGATGTCAGGTCTACGATGTTTTATTTCTTTATCAGTTTGGATATTAAAGTCCCATAATAGTTTCACCTCTTCTGTCTCTATGACGCTTTCAGGACTATGCTCGTACCATTTGTCAGCGTTTGGTATACCATTCATGTGCGATAGCTCCCAATGAATCACTCGTGCTACGTTATCGTGACGTTTTTTGTAGTCGTTCTGTGCTAGCTTCGAACATTCACATATCACATGATTAACCGTCTCGTCTTTTTCACCGCACAATCTACAAAGTGGCGATACATTTTGTTTGTCAATCTTTGCTTTTATGGCGTTCGTTCTTAGTGACTGATCTTGAGCTGCTGTTATCAAGCCTTCTGTTTCTTTCTTCAGATCTCCTTTCCTTAACCAGTCCCAGGAAGCTATTATTATTATTATTATTATTATTATTATTATTATTATTATTATTATTATTATTATTATTATTATTATTATTATTATTATTATTATTATTAATAAAACAACAATAGTTAATATTAATAGTTAATACTAGTAATTAATAGTAATAGTACTCGAGATATTATTTTTTGTAATAGTTTTGATCGATATGGGCTTTGATTGTTCATTTTTTTTTCAAAGTCTCAGTAGATAATACGGGCATGCGAAAAATGTCAATGACTCGTGTCAATATTTCGTTTTACTCTATAGTTATACTTAAGCTCACTCATTTCAACTAAATACTGATTGAATTCAGTTCTCCTAATTGAATAATTTGTAGATTATGTGTTTATAATTCGTTACGTCATATTCGTCACGCTCAATCCATATTCGTGATTCGACCTAAATTTGGAATATATCATTCCCTGATTCGTTTGTCTTCAACCTTTCGGTTTTAGCAACGAGGCTGTGTAAGTGCGAATACTGACGACGTTTCTACATAAACTATTTGCAAAAATGCTTCGTTTGTAAAATTACAAAGCGCATAAGTCTCTTCTGCAGACACATGCATAAATATTAATAATATTATCAATATGCAAGGAACGCAACCAATATCACTGCGTGCGGGTTTTAATTGATGCTGGTAGTTATCCCACTTATGACACACGAGCAGAACGTAAATATCTTGTGGCCGTTGAGCACGCTGTGTGCTCGGTCCAGCGTTAATAACTAGACGAATACAATAGCACAAAAGGTCCAGCAATGAATAAAGCACACTTAATAATTTAGGGAGATGATGTCACGTGACCTCATAGTGCAAGTGATCCATTTAGGTGTATTGATGGTCCTTTTTATAGGGTAGGAGTAGGGGGGAGGTGGTTTTACTATGTGGTTTGAACTGTACGTGGTTTTCTATTCACTAAGGCGTGTTTTGTCTGTTTCAGACGAGCGAGAAGCGATTCACAAGAAAACCTTCACAAAATGGATGAACAACAAGTTAGCAAAGGTACGAATGAGTGAGCATCGATAATAAACGAATTTATAAAGTATGTTTAATATGTATATTTCTCAAAAAATGTGAAAGGTCTAATACACCTCCCCTGTGGGGATTGTCAGTTTTTTTTTGAAAACATATACTCTAAACAGAAATTAAAGAGATGAAGTTTTACATAAATCCCCTTGCACGATGACAAACTAGTCGGCTATTTACAGAGGAGTAAATTAAGATTAATTAAAAACAGTTATAAGAGTTACTTGATGGACGAAATTTCCGTATTCACTTTAACTTGAACGATGAATCAAGTTACAAACACTTCCAACTAGTTGGCTATTTACAAAGCATGGCATTTCACAACATATTTATCGAGCACAAACTCTCAAAATGAACGAATAGAATCTCTTTCTAATTTCTTCTTCCCTACTCCGCAGGCCGACAAACCTACTCAAGTCAGAGACCTGATAGAAGATCTACGGGATGGTCACGTGCTTCTGACGTTGTTGGAGACGTTGCTATCGACCAAGCTACCACGAGAGAAGGGCAAAATGAGATTACATAAACTGACCAATATTAAAATAGTATTTGAACAACTACAAGAACATGGGGTAAGCAGAAATATGTAGATAAATGATGATGATGATAATGATGATGGCGATGATCTAATGATAACTTTGATCGTGATGATAATGGTGATGGTGGTGTCGATGATTATGATTATGATGATAGTGATGATGATGATAGTGATGCTGTGGCTGGTGGTGGTGGTGATGATGATGATGATAATGATGGTGATGGTGCTGGTGCTAGTTCTGATAGTGGTGATGATGCTGGTGTTGATGATGATGATATTGATACACTTACTAGGTGGTGGTTCCAATGCATAATGGTAACTGTAATGGTCACAACGGACGTAAATGATAATTGGTGACGATTATGGTTGAATGGGATGTTTATCTGAAATTATAACATAGACACGATATAACGCGCGCTCTGATTGGCTCATTGTCATGAACCATCAGCGGATATTTCATAAACTTGCGTCAGCATTCTTTTTGGCGATCAAGATTCTCGATCTCCTGTGCAAACCGACCAAGCTAAGTGAATGCAGTAAGACTAGGACAATTTTTGATCGATCATGATATTTTCGACCGTTTGTTGATTGGCTGTAAACCGTGGTTCAGCTAGGATGACAGACTCACTAAATGTTGTCAATGAATGTCAATGGCTGGTGCATGAAACTTGTGCAAAAGTTTGCATGGATTTTTTCGCTAAAAAATATGTTAACGGACAAATTATCAATGGAAATTAAGAAAATGTAAGTAACTTATTGCAATAAATGATGCCATGGTATGACAAATGTTTTTTGGTAGTTTTTGTTGATAGTTTTTGTTTGTTTTTGTCGGAGAGGTTCAGCCTTTGAAGTTGGCAAAATTTTTGTAAAGCAAACGTATAATTTCTCGTTGTTTTCTCGCAATAAAACAACAAAAATTACATTTTATGGATGCCCTTTCTATCTATTCTCAATTATTAATTACAAGTAATAACTTTAACTTGTAAGTGAGATCGAATTCGGTCTAGTTTTACGAGTTTGGTTTTAGCGATCACTTGCAGTCATTTTGTGGCGGCTTTGGATATATTTTATTCACTCTAACATCAAATTCACCCAAAAAACACGAAGAAAAAATAACGAAGATTCTTTCTTGTTATCAGTTATAAGCATTCTCGACTGAAGCTGGATATATTGCAGAATTTTGCTGTTTTAAACTGGTTTATTGAAAGCAGTATTTTTGGCGCCTTTTAGTCCATTCTACGCGCGAAGTATCGAGAATATCTCAATTGATCAGCAAAAAAAATTGTCTATGTTATAATTAAGGAATGTCTCATGGTTAGCGAGCGTATATCCAGTTCTGGATGCACTTGGGAGGTTGCTTAAAGCACTCGAAAAAGCTAGAGTGTCACTCCGCTTCGCGTCGTGCCACTCTTACGCTTTTCTCGTGCTTAGCAACCTCCCGCGTGCATCCAGAACTGGATATACGCACGCTAACCATGAGACATTCCTTAAGTGATCATTTATTTGCCTACATTGTTTTCACTTTACCAGGTGAAGATAGTTGGTATAAATAGTGGAGATATAGTCGACGGTATACCAAGGCCAATCCTTGGTCTCGTGTGGAGCATCATTCTAAGATTCCAGGTAACCTAAGATCCCGGATAAATTTGAAAACGCAACTTTATACATCAGTTGTTTACGTAATAACACAGTAACAAGACCAATTGATTAGTGCTAATATGTGTGCATCTGGACAAGACCTAAGTTATATTACTGATAGATATGTATGTTGAAATCGCCTCAGAAATAAAATGCAAAAAGATAGCAACCTATCCAATCAGGCTGTACGAACAATTTCAATACATTATGACATTATTCGTGGTTGAAAGCCTGCAATGGCCGATATCCCCAAATCCCTTTCCCATAAGCGGCTACACCGGCTGCATGTTTGCCCACAAAAAGGCGATCTGCATTATGGCGTCTTTTTACTACCACAACCAGCATTCTTTGCGAATTCTCTTTCATATTCTAATTTTTAATCCCTTTGGAGATTAATAGAACAAGCTGCACTAATTACGCTACAAAAGAAAAGTCAGCAAAGCATCTTTCTAGTGGTAGTATTCGACGTCATCATGCAGATGGCCTACTGTCTGCTTTTTTTTCGATCTTTTCTTCTGATAAATATGTTACTTTTAGGTGCATGAGCTCTTAAAAGGAGAGAGCACCGACGCTACAGCTAAAGATTTCCATGTCGAGAAGAGATTACTAAGCTGGTGCCAGGACGTATTGGATGGGTAAAATATATATGAAATATACTATTGTATAACTGTCATAATCATCATCTTGATTATCATTGTCATAGTCGTAGCTGACGTCATTATCGCCGTCGTTATCATCATTATCATCGTTGTCGTTTCGAGTTTCGACTTTTTTCAGCGGATTTTTTTTTCGTTTTTCAAAACATGTGCGGTAATGGCGACTTGTTGTCGTCGTTGGCTATCGTTTTCAGTAGGTGTTGTCAATATTGAGTGCGTTAAAGGCGACTTGTTGCTTAAGATTCTTATTAATCATCATTTTAACTTATCTTGGTTATAAATTTTCAGATACGAAGATGTTATCAAATTAAAAGACTTCACTGTTGGCTGGAGAAATGGCCTCGCCTTCAACGCGATCATCCACTCTCACAAGTAATGATTAGTACAATGGGCATATGAGGATTTTTTCAAAGAAGGGTTTGACCCAACAACGACCCGTATTATTTAATAATTATTGAAGAAGAAAAAAAACTGAATGCGCTGGTACATAGCTTCTTAATCTGTACAGACATATATTGTTTTTTGTCCCACGCCATCTCCCAAAAATAAGCTTGTTTTTGAGAGACTGCGTGACGACATGACGCAAAACGCGTCTGCGTAAGTACAATGCTCGTTAAGATTTCAAACTCATTGACTGAATGCACTGAATAGTTCGTTGACGGCTGCTACCACCATTTTCAGTACCAAATTGTGTGATTGATAAGGATTAATCCGGTCGTTAGCGTTATTCGTGCAACTATTAGCGTACAACGTTAGCGCTGTTCGTGCAACTATTACCGTGCAACGTTAGCGCTGTTCGTGCTATTCGTTATTCGTTATTCGTGCAATCGGCTTCAGCCTTTTTGTGTCGATTTAGCTTTGATTTGATTGAATGTGAAACATTATCGCATCGTATCGTAGCTGTAGCTTGCGCACTATTTCACACTTCAAAAACAACTCTAACATTGCCTTTTGTTTGATTTTTTTAATAGACCTGAACTGTTCGAGTTCGACGATCTACTCGCGAACGATAACAAGACGAACTTACAACATGCTTTCAACGTTGCACAGAACGAGTTCAACGTTGATCCTCTACTCGAACCAAGTGGTAAGTTGAAAAATAAAGATATATACAGACATTCTAGCGGTGTTTGTTTAAATATTTTATGTTGAATTTGGTATTTGGGGAGAGTGGATCTAAATACTTTGTAAACAGAACGCAATAGCCTATAACGTAAAGGTAAATAAAACTGCTTTGGTAAAACAATTAAGGCAGCGAAGTAGACTGGTTACCACAATAACCATTATGCATTCTGTTTTTGAGGGGTAGGTGTTGTGTGATGCAAATAAAATCAATTGTTATTCAAATACAAATGATTTCAATGACAATAATTACCTCCCCACCCCCCCCCCCCCCCAAAAAAAAAACAAAAAAAAACAGAGGTATTTTGGGGATGTAAAAGGTAGAGAATAGTGTTGATGAGGCCTTAAACCAGAGTCACACAAGCGACGCATTTTTGTTTATTTTCTTGCTCTTGCGTTTGTACTTGCGCTTGCATTTCTAACGTGTGAAACGCAAGTGCAAATACAAGACTTAAATTTACATTGCGTTTGCATTCGCGTTGTTCGTATGAACCAGGCCTTAGTGATAGCGCTTCCTGTGTTTTCGTAGATATCGATGTTGCCCAGCCCGACAAGAAACTTATCATGATGTACCTCACAAGTATGTACGACGTACTGAAACATTATGAGCCAACTAGAGACAGAAGGAACAAAAAGCTGCAGGTACTCCAATCCGACTTTCGCGCACTCTGATTGGTCGAAAATCGTGCATTATTTCACACAGCCTCTGTATATATGTCTCCTTCCCTCCACCCTAACAGGGAAAAGTGACGGAGGGGAGATGGCGTCTGAACCCAGGATATAGTCATATAGTCATCACCTGGACTACTTGTTGAAAATGTAGAAATGTTAAACAAATGTCGAAACAAGACTTTTCATTCAATCTGGAGAGGGTCGCAAATAACTTTACTGTGCACCAAAATCCATTCTCTGTATCTATCTAGTTCTGAACGTTTTTTCAGAGAACAGTTTGTAATTTAGCCTTGTGTCACACCAATCTATGTTTTTTTTGTGTGTTTTTGCGCAGCTTAAGATGGAGCTGGAAACTTACAGATCTTCGTATACAGAGATAACTCTATACATTTCACAAGTAGAAACGATAGTTTTGACAAAACTTGACTCTGATGGACGAGATGCCAACCCTGAAGAAGAACATCAAATTGCTAAGGTACCTTTAGGCTAAACTGAATAAATGAACGAACGAACGAATGAATGAATGAACGAACGAATGAACGAACGAATGAATGAATGAATGAATGAATGAATGAATGAATGAATGAATGAATGAATGAATGAATGAATGAATGAATGAATGAATGAATGAATGAATGAATGAATGAATGGGTCGTTGACTGCATAAAATTAAATGAACGGTTAAATTAAATAATGAATACATAAATAAATGAATGAATGACCGAACGTAGTGAATGGATGAATGAATGATTGACTTTATTAATGAACAAATGGATGCATGAGTAAATGAACTAATGAATGTATATATTAATGTAAATCTTGATTTCGATTAGTTATGACTGGTTAATTAATGATTTAGGATCTTACAAAAGACACTGCTGATCATGTGACCGACATCAATGACGTCGTACAAAAGGGAAAGAAACTAATAGAAGACGGCAAGATCAGTCACAACGACCAACACGAAATCAAAACACAAATAGAAGAGCTTGAAATTCGTTGGGAAAAGTTGATCATACTCGTGACACGGCTTAGTAAACGGTACGACACTATCGCATGACATCTCAATATCCCAATAATCAGTTTGCGTGACCAAGGATTTTGGTTGCGTGACACGTTATAGATTTGTATATATTGCAGTAACGAATTTGCGTGATCAAGGATTTGGGTGGCGTGATGACGCGTGACACATTTGTATATTCCAATAACAAATTTGCGTGATCAAGGATTTGGATGACGTGATGCGTGACATCTTTGTATATTCCAATTATCAATTTGCGTGACCAAGGATATGGTCACGTGACGCGTGACACCTTTGTATATCCCATTAACCAATTTGTGTTACCAGGAATTTGGGTTGCGTGACGCGTTCCACCTTTGTGACACCAATTTTTCTGACCAAAGATATGGGTGCACGACTGTGTGTGACAATGCGTGACTGCTATTATATGACTGTATATATGCACGAAACATAGCGTGATCTATGAAGGTATTCCGGCAACTATTCTAAAAGATGTTTTCTGTGCATCGATGATTTGGTTTACGGATCTTGGTCAGCGAAACCTTAATCTGGTGAGGTAGCTAACTCCCGGATTAAGTCAAACCAAGCATATAATAATCGCGTTTTTCATGTTTTTTGTTGACCGGTTATACTTTCTTTAATACATTTTTGATTGTGCAGATGGCAAACAGTTTTAATTGTTCCAAGACAAAGAAAGGTCGACTATTACGTGACGTGGGTTAGGCAGACATCACGTGACTTACAGCAGAAAGGTAACGCCACAACACCAGAACAGATGGTACAAGAACTACAAGACATCGAGGTAACGTGTCATTTGCATCAATCATTCAATCAACCAATAAAGCAACAATCAGTCAGTCAGTCAGTCAATCAACCATTCAACCAATCAGTATTAAAGTCAGTTAGTCAATCAATCAGCCAATCAGCAAATCAATCAATCAATCAGTCAATCAGTCAATCAGTCAATCAGTCAATCAGTCAATCAATCAATCAATCAATCAACCAATCAGCCAACCAATCAATCAATATATTGTATAATAAAATATCAAAATGGCTTGGTTGCAAACAACTCCTACCTTGTTTTTTTCTTCTAGGAAATAGTATCAGACATTGAGGAGAACGAGGCCCAAATTGATAAGACGGTCAAAGATGCAGAGGAGATCTGTGACGACGAATCACTCGATCAGGATGTTAAACGTGGCTTGCAGACTCAAGTAAATGTTCTTACAAAAGAATGGGAATCTCTGAAGAATGCTCTAGAAAAGCACATAAGGTTTGTACCGTAACTGTATTTTTAGTACCTCGGGACATCATGTTGACTCTTTTGTCATCACTCATGGCTCTTTTGTTCCCATTGTAATCACATTCAAGTCCCTTTTGACCAAATTCATGGCTCTTGTGATCCCATTCATGGATCTTGCGACCGCAGTCATGGTTCATAAGACCCCATTCATGCTTTCCTTGATCACATTCGTGACTTGCAACCGCTATTTATAGGGAACAAATTTGAATCATATCCTCTGCTGTAATGGTACCGTAACTGTATCGTTTTCCATTCAAACAAAAACTACTTTACAATTCCAATTCTTTCTGTAAATCAAACCTGGCAACACCGGTATCAACTGTCGACCACTCTTTTCATCATTATATGAACATTGCTTTTTATAGACTGCAACAAGGAGTTGAATCACTTCCATCCAAAGAACCAATCACAATTGTACAAGACGTTGGTACTGTAGAATCATCCCCACCCACCCCTCCCACGGCATATCAAGTAGAAGTGAGAAGAATCAATGTGAAGAGTCCGCCTTCAAGGTTTGTAAAACTAAGCGATCTCGATAAGTTAAGTAATATCAAATTGCTTCCTTGCTTAATTATTTCGACAAAATACTGCCTCTTCAAATGACTAGAAAAGAAATCTTTTTGCCCTATTTTCGCTCTATCCTTTCGGCCAATTTATCGTCATATGGCATTCGGTCCCTCCTACAACATTTTTTGAATAACATGGTGTGTGAGAAATACTTTATGTGTTCTCTTTTAGTCCACGTCTGCCCCAATCGAACCAATCAGCCGAGAAATTACAAACATGGAAGAGAAAACACGATGAAGCACGTGGTGCCATTAGCGCTTGTGAAGTAGAAGTGAAAGAACTGAAACGGGAAGACGATCGAAGACAGTTTTATGACCAATACGAGGTAATGATGACGATACATGTAATACAATGATTGTGGTGGTGGTGATAATGGAAGTGATGTTGTTGTTGATGATGATGATGATGATGATGGTATTGATAATGGTAATCAATGGTGATGGTTGATTTGACGAGAATGATCCATGTGATGATTGTGATAAAAGTGGTGAAAATATATACTGATTTGAATAAAAAGATGTCGATCGATTTTTTTTGTTCGCTTGTTCGCTCGCTTGTTTGTCCGTCTGTCTATTCGATTCATTCATCCATTCATCCATCCATTCATTCAGTCATTCATTCATTCATTCATTCACTCATTCATTCAATTATTTATTATATTTATTTATTTTGTTTGTTTGTTTGTTTGCATGTCTGTCTGTCTGTCTGTCTGTTTGTTTGTTTGTTTGTTTGTCCATTTATTTATTTATTATCTTACTTTTATTTGTTCGTCTTTTCATCCATTGTTTGGCCGAATTATAGGTGTGTAACGAAAAGATCAAACATGCAGATCCTATAGTTGTTACTACAGTAAAGTATGGCCAAGACCTAGTTAAAGATTCATCTCTAGAAGAAAAAAACATCGATGTTGTGGCTCAAGAACTAGAAAATCTTGTAGCTGATTATGACGATTTGTTGATGCAACTAGATGAATCCAAACTCAAGTGAGTACAACATTGTGCATATGTGTATATACATTAATGTATAAATATTTTCTGAGCCCTGACCCTAAGGCCATCTTCACACATAGGCGGAAAAATTAAAAAGCTCAACTTTTATCATCAAAATAGTAAACTCAATGCAGTGCATATATAGGCGAGACCGTGTTCACACTAACCCGGATAAACTTTAATCTTAGAATATTATTTAGGTAACACAAGCAATTTAGAACACATTTTGCTTGTTTGATTTGAATGTTCTTGTGTCGTATGTTCTGATAGGATGGACGAAACTCTCCAAAGCGAGCAATCTTTAGTACAAGAAGAGCTGGAGGACTGGAAAGATTTTAGAGAGGAGCTACGACCCAAAATATCAAACTGTCATACTGAATTGAGGAAGACTAAGACCAAATCCATCCCATTTGAGAGAGTTGAGATATTGATATATGCCAAAGAAATAGAGGTACTTTTTGATGGTTGGTGACGATGATGATGATAATAACGATGGTAATATTGGTGATGATGGTTGTGGTGATAGTGGTGGTAGCGATAATGATGATGATGATCATAACAATGGTGGCGATGATTATGATGACGGTGATGTTGGTGATAATGATGGTAATATTGATGATGATGGTTTTGGTGATAGTGGTGGTAGCGATAATGATGATGAAAATGATGATGATGATGGTGATGTTAGTGATAACGATGGTAATAATGATGGTAATATTGATGATGATGATGGTTGTGGTGATAATGATGATGAAAATGATGGTGGTGATGTTAGTGATACTGATGGTACCGGTAGTAGTTGTTGTAGCGATATTGATGATGATGATGGTGACAATGACAATGGTGACGATGATGATGCGGACGATAATTATGATGATGGTGGTAATTATGATGATAGTCGAGCTGATGGTTATGATTGTGGTGATGACGACACAAAGACGATGAAAATGGTAGTGATCGGTGTTCTGGTAATAAAATATATTAATAAATTGCTGGTGTTTTCCCAGAGTCGTCAAGAAGAGGTGCTGCAGTTAGAACCAGAAGTTACCGAGTTTCTCGAAGATGGAAACAAGCTGTTACAGAATGACTCCATGAACAACAACGATAAAGAAATGGTGGCGAGAAATATGCATGAAATAGATAGTGAATTCAGGACCATCAAACAAGAAACCAAAGAACTGAAAGACAAGTAGGATTTTAATTATAACGATTTTTCTTATTTATCTATTTATTTATTTATTTATTTATTCATTTATTTATTTATTTGTTTGTTTGTTTGTTTGTTTGTTTGTTTGTTTTTTGTTTGTTTGTTTGTTTGTTTGTTTGTTTGTTTGTTTGTTTGTTTGTTTGTTTGTTTGTTTGTTTGTTTGTTTGTTTGTTTGTTTGTTTGTTTGTTTGTTTGTTTGTTTATTGATTCATTAATTCATTCATTCATTCATACATTCATTCACTCACTCATCCATTCATTCATCCATTTACTTATTCATTCGTTCATTCATTCTTCATTCATTCATTCACTCACTCACTCACTCACTCACTCACTCACTCATTCATTCATTCATTCACTCATCCATTCATTCATTCATTCATTCATTCTCATTCTTTCGTAAGGCTCTTGTGCCAAACAATTCGCTCACCTTATTTTCTGTTATAGAGTTGATGAGGTTCTGCATAAAGAAGAAATAGAGAAAGATAAACAGCTAGATGACTGGAGATACATTAGAGATGACCTAAAACCCAAAATATCCGAACGATTTGTTATGTTAAAACAGCTGAAAGATAAACCAGAACCTTTTGAACGAGTTGAGTTGCGAATACGAGGCGAGCAGGTTGAAGTAAGTGTCTACTAAATGTATAGTAATGGATTGTAAATTTAATGTAATATTTGCAACTTTCAAGAGCATTTGTTTATTTTTTTATTTGATTGATTAAACGTATTTATCTTTTGCTATGTAGATTTAGGTGGATAGATATGAACATGTAAGAGCCACTCTGTGGAATTGTTAATAACGTTATTATTGTTATTATTATTATTATTATTATTATTATTATTATTGTTATTATTATTTTTGTTATTATTATTATTTATTCATTTCTCAGCATAAATAACACATTACATTTACATATATGTTTGCTGGTTTACATTTTCAACTCGAGTATTCATCCTGCACCTGAGAGTTGAAGTACCTTTCTTAAAATGTTTGCCGTTCCTAAAATTACAGATTTTTGTATTTCTATTAGACTGATGTTAAGTTCAAGTCTTTCGATGTGATGTTTTAGTTGTTTAGATATTGTTCCTAACGATCCTATTACTATTGGTATAACCATCGTCTTCATTTCCCAAAGTCTTTCAAGTTCGATTCGTAACTTCTGATACTTGTCTATTTTCTCTGCTTCCTTGTCATCAATTCTACAATCCTTCGGTACAGCAATGTCTATCAGTTTAACAATCTTTTCTTTCAAGTCAATCACTACTATATCAGGACGTCTTGCTTCAATCTTCTGGTCTGTATAAATGTTAAAATCCCATAGTATTTTAATGTGCTCATTTTCCATCACTTTCTCTGGTTGATGGTCCCACCAGTTTTCTGCGTCACATGGTATTTCATGTTTTTTACACAGGCTCCAGTGAATTGCTGCTGCGACCTTATTATGTCTTTCCATGTATTCTTTACCTGCCAGAACTTTGCATCCAGCTACAATGTGGTCAACAGTTTCAACTTTCTCCTTACATAGTCGACATAATGGTGACTCGCTTGTCTTGTATTTATTTTTCAGATAATTAGTTGGTAAAGCTTGATCTTGTGCAGCAATTATCATTCCTTCTGTCTCAATTTTGATGTCACCTTTATTCAGCCATAACCAAGTACTTTCCTGGTCCATCTTGTCTATGCAAGCTCTACTATAACTTCCATGCAGAGGTTTACTTTGACATCGTTCAAATCTCTCTTTGCGTGAACGTTGTTGGTATTCTTTCTTTGTTTCCTCTGGTTCTTTAATAACTTCTTTAACTATCTTCTTTATCTCCTCATGATTGCTGACATATTCTTTCAGTGCAATCTCTTCTTCTCTAACAGTATCTTCAATACTTTTCAATCCTCTTCCTCCTTCAGTTCGTGGGAGGTACAATCTGTCAACATCATCACGTGGATGGAAACCGCGATGTATAGTAAGTAGTTTTCGTGTCTTGGTGTCAAGATGGTGAAGTTCTTCTTTTGTCCAATTTATTACTCCAGCTGTATATCTTATAACAGGTACTGCATAGGTATTGATAGCAGAAATCTTGTTTCTTCCCGTTAGCTTGGATTTGAGAACGAGCTTTAATCTTCTCTTGTATTCTGATTGGACGTTACTTTTGACATTCTGATGGTAAATATCCTCTTTCTCTAGTACACCAAGATACTTGTATTGTTCATTTTCGTTCAGATTTCTTATCTCCTTTCCATTTGCGAGCTTTAGTCCTTCCTTTATTACAATCTTTCCTCTTTTAAGTCCAACCCTGGCACACTTTTCGATCCCAAATTCCATATTTATTATTATTATTATTATTATTATTATTATTATTATTATTATTATTATTATTATTATTATTATTATTATTATTGTTATTGTTATTATTATTATTATTATTATTATTATTATTATTATTATTATTAGTAGCATTAGCAGTAGTACGATAATTATCTTACCACAGGAACCCCATAAGTCATCAATAATTTATAAAGAGAAACAAATACCACTGATGAATAGATGCGCGTAGATAAATCTCTATCCCTTGTAGTGCTAAACGCAGTGACAAGAGTGTTTAAAAAACACCGAAAAATGAATTACGCGTAGTATTTAAACAGTTTTGACAATTTTGACTGTTCAGCAACAAAATTTCACAAAACCTTGCTTCAATTCGCTAAAATTCAATTCTTGCAATTTTAAGTTCCGTTTCTTGTTAATGTAGGACTATCATCAGGATGTGACGTCACTAGACTCCGACGTCAGTCATTTTATGGAGAAAAGTAACGAGCTGATCCAAGGCGGGAAACTTGATGAAGACGAGAAGAGACTGGTGACTAACGATATGAAGGACATTGATGAGCAATATGAAGAGTTGAGAAGAGAAAGTAAAAAGTTGAAAATTAAGTAAGTAGCAAAATGATATATAATAAGCCTGAAGCGTGATGACGTTTTATCCCCGTCTCTAGACCATAATCCTTTTCGCATTGCTTTTGTTCACTAATTATGGCTATTGTTCCTTTGTTTTCAAAGGAATACAAACTTTGAATATGAAAGAATTTTGAAAACTATTATGGTATAGAGACGACGGGGGTAAAACGATATCTTGCTTCGGGACTATTCACTCAACACTAGCTCTTTCAGAAAGCTATATTAATAATTTGATAATAATGATTTGTTTCTAATTAAGCGCATCTCAGTATACATTGGAACTCCTCTATTCCGGACAGTACTGGAACCTAAGAAAATGTCCGGTTTGGAGGGGTTTCCGGTTAACTGAGGTTTATTTTACAAGAGATATTGGAAAAAGTTGAATTCTGGACCAAAAAACAGTTGTTCGGTTTAAAGAGAATTTCGGTATATCGAGGGTCCGGCATAGAGGGGTTTCACTGTATCTCGATGCTCTCAAGGTAAAACATTATTTCTATATCCTCTGTAATATTGTGAACCAGAACCAGAAATGGGGATTGAAACGTGTAGCCACGGTACATTGCTTTGGTTTCATGCTCCGGAATATTCGATTTTTTGTTGGAAAGCCTTCCTTGAATAAATCATATCGTTTATGCTTCCAAAACCTCACAAGCTAAGTAAACGACACTTATTAACTTGCAGAAAGGAAAATCTTTTCTAAATACTCGTGAGCTTTGCAAGTGTTTGATTTCGCAAGTGTTTGAATGTAGCTCCGAATGCCAAACATTCACCTAATGTAGTGCCCAGATCATGCTAATTAGTATGAATATTTTGGAGCATGGAAGCGTGCTTCCCGTTTATGATTTTCTTATGTGTTTCTGGTGAACAGTAGTTTAAAAAGGCAGCGAACATTTTGTTGCTCTAGGTTCTCTAGGTAACACGTTACATCACTGCGTTCGGTCTGTACTTTTCGACCTCGGTCAAGATTCTCCTGTACAGTTTTCTCGCTCGGTTAATAAGATCTAAATACAATCAACGTCGTTTAAGAGGGACGGCACATGTAACCCCAAAGAGTTATCATGCAAGTGGCCAATATCATTGTACACAAGTTTCGTGATAAACCGCTCCGTATATTTGGATGTAGCAAAAAAAGAAGACTTTTTTCCGTACCACCTTTTAGCTTAATATATAGCTATTTCAAATAACGTTGTCATCACCATAAGGCAATAGGTCATTCCAAGACCACTAGGAATGATGGGTAAAAGACATGACAAAATGTAGAATGGCATCTTGGACAGTCAAAAGCATTTATATTGAACTTTTAATTTATGGAACGAACAGAAAGCATATCAAGTCATAACTAAATGGCGTGAATTTCCTATTAGTGGGGCGGATAGGTGCATGAATTGTTCACTTTCTGTCAAAAGCACCAAAATTTGCATAGTTATTGCTTTTTAGGTATAGAATAATATCTGATATAGTGCCACGCCAAAATGTTTCGTTTTGCGGAGTTATAGTGTTTTTCCAAAATGGCGGCCATTTTGAACCGGAAGTAAAATTTCCCCCATATGATTAAGCAAGAAAACTGTCCTTTTTTATGATATTTTTAAGCCAAAAACTATGTTAAGGGATTCCAGAGCAAGGATAAAGGCCAGGTGTAGGGTACTGTGCTTTGTTTTTATAAATGAAGAATTTATATAGAGGAAATACGTTTTTTAATTTATAAACCGGAAGTGAAAGCTAATGGGCCTGAAAACGTATACTTTATACAGGGTTTATGAAACAATTTTTGTTTTCAATTTAAAGTTGAGAATTACGATGACTTGCAAAAGGTGAAAAACACATTTTTTCACATTAACACCAAGAATGACATGGACCGCAGACGGTTGCAGCCCCTCCACTTTTAGCGATAAAAAATAGAAATCCAAATAATTTTTTTTTTTTCTTCTTTTTAATATTATCATTATTTTTTATTTATTCATAATTTTTTCCATATGGATGCATGCTTGGATTTCTTGTTCTTTGTGACCTTTATCATTTGGCTGTCATCCCTCCCCACTTTTCAACATACTCCCTGACATAGGAATACATTTATTTCTATATTCCAATTCGCTTCATTACAAGAGAAATTGACTATTTTCTCCTGTTGCTATTTATCAACTCCCTAAGAAGTGTGGCTGACTTCAAGGCCTATATCAGTGTACTACCGGTGCTATATAAGATGCTACCATGCTCTTTGAATAACCCCAACTATGATCACATGGTTAACTGTTCATCTACGTGACATGTACCCTCTAGAAGAAACAGTGTCTGATGCGATGCAACATTGGATAAAGAAACTCATCGACTGTAAACATCATTATCAAAATTTGTTCATGATGTATGACTCTAGATCATTACAAATAACTACCACGAAGACAGACGTTTCATCGTAATATATGATTAATGTGTCTTGATTTTCACAAATATACGAGAAAATAATCATATGTTTTCAATTTTTTTATCTGAAATAGAAAAAACGATCTAAACGTCTCCGTAAAACAGTGACAATGATATTCTCATCCATTTCGCATGATAATTTAAAACAAAGAGCATCTTATATTGTCTATGTCAAATTTGATACATATTACATATAGGATTTCATAAAGTTGGACATTTTTCATTTTCAATTATAAAATAACTATGATATACCGCGCACTCTGATTGCTCAACGCGCATGCTTTATGAGAATGCAAAGCACTTGTCAATTTGTATTTTATAAAAGGACGCTACTCGTCGTGCTTCTCTACACTTCGTGTTCTGCCTATCCCCGCGTGCTTTATTTCTCGATAAAGCACGTGTACGCGGCCCTTATTGAAGGAATAAAAGAAGCGCGCCCGTGCTTTATCGCGAAATAAAGCACGCGGGGATAGGCAGAGCACGAGAGAAGTGCTAGAGAAGCACGACTCGTAGCGGAGTGCTTCTCGCACTTTTCAGGTGTTCTGCCTATCCCCAAGTGCTTTATTTCGCGATAAAGCACAGCTAGCAAGTTTTTTATCCCTTTTATAAAATCCAAATTGACAAAGTAGAAGCAAGAAGTCAAACATAGCTGACGTGTCCGTACTTTGTGCTGACATAAAGCACGCGCGTTGACCAAACAGAGCGCACGGTATATAATCCTTCACTATAATACCGGAAATGCCCTTAATCTATTATACTCAGTTCGTTCACTTGTGAATATTGATATGAAAAGGGAATACCTGCTCGCACACGTTATGATAGGTGTAAATATAATTTGACATTGTCAGACATTTTGTAACTTTTTAGTTACATACTGAAATATAGTTACTACTATACGTATACATTTTCTTAAAGCTGAAAAAGTGGAGATTACAATGGTACTTATAAAACTCATTTTTTTTAATGAATTCTTATTTTTTATATAATTATTTTGTGATATTCATCCGCCTCTTTTTCCCGAAGTTCACGGAAAACGGGATTTGCGATCGGACTTTGTTCTAAACAATAGTTCCATTTGTTAGTTTGTGTAAAGTAATCACGTGTTCCTGGAACTCCACGAAAAGAAGATGTATAATATCATAAAACACTGACTAAAAAATAATCAGTGGGTCACATCAAAAGCTTTAAGGAAATATAAATTATACTTTATGATCGTAACTATAATGGTTCGCACGCTATAACACATTTCATGGACATCGGATTTTAGGGTCCCCTGATACCCTAAATAGTTTTTACTAGCTATTTCATGCTCATGCCATCATGTGAAATTTCACTTCCGGTTTATGATTAAGAAATCGTATTTCCCCTATATAAATTTTTCATTTATCAAAAAGTGCATAATATTCTAAACCCTGTCGTTGTACTTGCTCTTCAGTAGTATTTATTAAAAAATATTGTGAAAAAGGACAGTTTTCTAGGTAAATCATATGGGGAAATTTTCACTTCCGGCTCAAAATGGCCGCCATTTTGGAAAAACACTATAACTCCACAAAACGAAAAATTTTGGTGTGGCACTATATCGGATATTATTCTATACCTAAAAAGCAATGACTATGCAAATTTTGGTGCTTTTGACAGAAAGTGAACAATTTGGGCAAAATTCTGCACCTATCCGCCCCACTATATCAACTGTTGCAATAATTATGACAGTAATATTCATACCCATACCCCTAGCAGTCTTGGAATGACCTACTATTGCCTTTTGGTGATGACAACGGTATTTGAAATAGCTATGTTTGGCTGTAAAAAGAAACGAAAACGTATTTTCGTGCTACCTTAATATAGCTTAATATATGCGACAATACAGCGATGGATATATTTCATATGAACAAGCAGGTATTTTGTAGTATTACTGAGGTCATTCTGATAAGAAATACTCCTTAGGGCATTACCATGGTTACGCATGTCAACAAAGCTACTATCGGTGGCTGTTCGTGTCGGAATGAGATGAGATGATCCTGCGTGCCTGGCTAGTTTATTGGTGGCTGTTGATTGCCTTCCTTTGATTTCACTGATAGAATATCTTAAGTTCTTTTTAATAGGTAAAAATATGATCATTTAGAGTCAGTAGTTATGCAGCGTCATTATCCTCGTCTGGCTTATGGAGTATTGGTGAATAATAATTCATTTTACATTTGCAGTGCATCAATCCCAACCTCGACAGAGTGCAAAATATTCTTCATAAGTTGACTTCTGTACATGCTAATGTGAGAAATCCCTTCACATGTACCGAATAAAATTAAACTGGTTAAGACTGTAGATTAATTCTAAAGAATATGTTACATGATTTTGCATGAGTTTATAGTTGATAAACATAACTATAAATATACTATTGCAAAAGGATCAATGACCAACTAAAATACCTATAAAATAGTACAGTCCGAACCCATTGAGTTCTGTACCCGACCGAGGTCAAGATTCTTTTGTACAGACATACCAAGCTCGGTTAATAAAGCATTATTTTTATATGACATTTTGTCATTTAGACTGAAACAAGAACAAAATAATTTGTTTGATTTACGTTAAGCAGTCGGTCCACGGTCTTAATACAGTAACTGATAGTAATCGATATAACCAACCAGATTGCTCAATTTGCTAGGGTTCAGATTCCAAGACTCTACGGTCATATGATAATTTCAAATCATTACAAAAATATTTCCATGTCACCTTGTCATTTTATTATCGTTAGTGAAATTTATTCTCTAGTCTTAGTTTACTTATCTTGACCGTCATGTAACTTGGAACTGAGACAACTCACAATTTTCATTATCTGGAATTTAATCGTTTTACGTCACTATGAAAACTGTCAAGTTATTTAAGCGAGATTTAGGAATGTTTCTACCAATTCGTAGTAGTCCGCCAACATGGGACACTCACAATCGGTAAATATTCCGGAGGCAGAAAAGCGGTTTTCAAGGACCTTTTCGAATTCCGAGAATAGTCCGGTTCAGACTATAAGGTTAGACACATTTTCTCTAGTTCTTCGTAATTACCAAAACTGGATATTAATAACTCACTTTCGATATTCTGGTTGAATGGTCATGCACAAAACAACAAAACAAGACGAGGCTCCGGGGAAATAATCAATATTCCTAATGATATTCTTTTGTTTCCCCGGAGCCTCGTAATCAATCGTTTTGTGCGTGGACGTGAACCAGAATATCGAAAGTAAGCTATTGGTCTGGCTGTCAGACTTAATAACGGGAATACCGTTAATGAATACCCTTGTGATACACTAAGAAACTTGTAACAGAGTTTTTTGATATTATATCGATTTCTTAAATTAATTCTAATGTCTTTCTTTGTCAGTCTGTCCGTTTTGTTTGTTTGTAATTTTTTGGCTGTCTGCTTTTTTTTCTGTCTGTCTGTCTGTTCTTTTATTGCCGAATTTGTAGTATTTATAGTTTATATATTTATAATATTTTCATGCCTATTTGCAATATTTCCAACAAACAATTTCGACTTTTGTCGAACTAAATATGTCTGCTTCAGGAATCAGGTACACAAGGAATTTTGTTTATTTCTTTACATTACATATTTCAAATTTGTGGCATAGTAGACAATTGTCTGATTGCCTTACAAATAGTTAGTTTTCTAGTTATGTAAACTTTCATACTTGTGCTATGACCTGAGATTTTCGGAGATAGCTTTGCAATGGCCATCAAAATGGAAATTGTCATGCTCAACGCTACTGTTGCTATCAACATCAACACCACCACAGGAATCCCAAGCTAGAAGTCTTTAATCTAGAAAAACAAAAAAAATAAATAGTTTTGAAAATCAAGTTCACATACCTCAAGTTTATATTGTGTTTGTCTCTTGTGTGAATTTCCAAAGCGATCTGAGGTATGCAAAAAAATCCCTACAAAACAAAATGTAAACTTTGAGGTACGCAAACTTGTTTTTCAATATTATTGATTGGTCATGTGAAGGACGGTTAATATGGAATGAGCCAGTCCGGTTAATTTAGTGGGGTTGGTTTCTTTTGTGTACAGTGTCTCTGAGCGTAAAAGCAAAAGAAACCAACCCACTAAACCTCCATATAAATGGCCCCTAGGACTTACTTTCTAACTACAAGCTACACAGAGTAGAAAGAAGCCTAAACGAGGATGTGATGCTACTGTGAATCGAACTCGTGGACTGCCGCGCACTTACAGACTATCCCATCCTTGCCATCCTGTACCTTATCAAATCGATGTGTATTTTAAGTGGATTTGAACACTGTCATGGGACATAAAAATGACGTCAAAATAGTCACAACTGAAGTCGAATCACGAGTGGTGGTTTCACTTCAAAGTTCAGACCATTTGTGACGTCATATCATAGTTGATGCATAGGAATATATACAATTTAACCACAAACTCAAGCCTGGTTTTTCGATCCTACGACCGTTTTTGAACAATTTCGATCGCGATCGTATATGGATCGAAAACGGTCGTAGGATTGAAAAACGTTGGTTTCCCTAAAAAATTTTTTCGATCGCTTGCGACCGATCTCGATTATATGGAAACCAGGCTTTGAGCGAATTTTTGCCGTTGGTGTTGAGTTTGTTTATAATTCGTAAAATAGACAGCAATTACTGATTGTTAGATTGTTTACAATTATTTAACCATAACAATCATCACCAATATCATGTGTTTTGTGTTGTTATTGTTCTTTTCGTTATCTATTCTTTTCATTTCATCCATTCATCTTTTCTTCCCTTTCTTCACAGGTTCGAAGAACTGATCGAACAAGACGACAAGAAAGCCTTTGACTTGACAAAATGGCGAGATTGGAAACAATCCATCAACACCAACTTCGACACGATAGCAGACACCATTGAACAGATCAAATCAATCGAAACTTCAAAGAATTTAGACTCGTTGGAACAAAACCTACTGATTTCAGAGGTATTTGGGATTATGAACGATATAATAGATAATTTTATAATTATGTACCGTATCAATCAATTCTAAGGGTGTCTTGCTCCCTCGCGATTATACACACGATAAAAACAAAGAATAATATCAGCCAACACATCAGCAACATTACTGGACAATAGGACAAACAGCTACAACGACAATGCTGATAGTGATAACAGCGGCATTAACCACAACAATCACATTAGGAACAATAACAACAACAACAATAATAACAACAGCAACAACAACAGCTACAACAATAATGATAACAACAACAGCAATGACAACAAGTACAACAATCACTACTACAATAACAACACAAACACCAACAACAATGACAACCACAACAACGACAACCACAACAACAACAACAACTTCAATAACGACAACAACAGCTAAAACAACGGTAACAACAACAATAACAGCCACATCAACGACAACCACAGCAACAGCTTTAATAACAGCGACAACAACAGCTAAATACAACGAAAATAACAACAACATAAACGGTAACAGCGACATCATACAACCACGATAGCACATACATTACATATACATTAGGTATTGCAAATGGTTCTAACACAACTCAAAAAAATACATAACAAGTTACTTGTTTATTTTGAATGTGTTTGCGCTCAAACATTGACGCCGAAAGGATAATTAAGTTTTTATCAAAACGAAATGATGAAACGGCGGTTCGCGATTCAACAAAGTTGACTGAAACTTCATTCTGTTGTATGTTGCTAAGAAATGCATCAGCGATTTGGAAAATCTGGAACCTGAGATCAAGTCTGCACTGGAGTTTGGACAAGAGACTAAAGACAAGAGCCCATTGACAGGAGACGAGAAAGAGGAGATTACTAATGATATGGACGAAATAAAGAACAGATATAATTCACTGAAAGATGACGCTAGTAATCAGAACGAGTGGTAAGAAAATATATGATTTTTTTTCTCGTCCGCAAATGACCACGCGAAACTTGTTGTCGTGTTTGCGTCTGAATTTTACGAACATGCTCAGATTTTTTAAGACTTCAATAAGACATTAGATTAAATTAGCTTCTTGTCTTTCGTTCATAATTAAACATTTGTTTTTGTTTTTCAGAAACCCGGAAAAAGTGTAACAACTAATTTGCAAAAAGCTGTAATAAAATACTAATACACGACACCGAATTAAAAACCACTAAAGAAAAAACAAAACCACTTTAAATATGAACTATTGTCTATTTTTGTTAGGCTAAAAGTATATCTCTCCGAACAAGAGACTTTCAAAGCTAATGCTCTCGACAAGTGGCAACACACACATCAAGAAACCACTGATTTGATTGATATCTGTCAATCAATGGTTGATGGTATTGATGACAATCCGCAAACTCAGGAAGATGTTGAGAAAGAACTTGCTAAAACAAAGGTTTGTGAATCTTCATGTGGAAAATTTTGAAATACAACTGTCATCATCATCACCGTCATCATCATAATCATTACCATATGAAAAAATTTCATTTATTGCGTTTGCATTTCCATGGGCGTTGCTCGTGTGAACCAGGCATTTATCCGATAGATGGATAGCACTATCCAAGCTGCTTCGGCCAAGCAGCCTCTGGTAGGAAAAATCTTGTGAACCAAAAATCTCCTAACGAACTGTCCATACCTTTTCTAACAGTTCGCTCATTACTACCATATCCTTTTTACCATTTCCAGAAATACGCTGCAGAAGTACCAAGAATATTCCAGGAAGTCCAGTCATGCTATGATTATGGTAACACCCTTCTAGCTGATGAACTGCTTAATCAGACAGAAAAAGACCGCGTACAACTCGACGCTGAGGAGATTGGAAACAAGTTGAGAACCTTACAAAATGACGTGGAGATGAAACAGAAACGGTTAGTTACCATGGTATAATCTATATAGCATGTAGTTCATGTAATGTTTAACTATTTTGTTTTATTGTCTTCCTTGCTATTGTGTGTATTGTATTGTCGTTTTATGAATATATTGCATCAACTGAGTGCTATATAGGCTCTTCCATTGATGGTAGAACCTACATATAGCGTGCAGTTCATGTACCTTAAAAAAGCCGATTGTGGTCTGTTGTCTACCTTGATATTGTATATATTGTCGTTTTATAACTATACCTATTTTTTTAAAAAAACTTCGGGGAAAATAAGGGAACAATCGATTCCGGATGTCGATTTCACGACCGCAGTGTACTATGGGATTCCAATAATGATAAGAAATAAGCAGTAATTTTATTAAATAAGCGTCATTTATTCAAGTTAAAGATCTCTGATGGTCGATAAAATGGTATGTCTATCTTCTGCGGCCATTCATTAAAGACAAACATAACCCATAATCCTTTTTAGTCGTGTAATGGACATCTGCAATCGGGTATCCGTCATTCTACCGACAATGTTTTATGAAATAGTGGTTTGTTACATGCACTGAGTGTTACGTAGGCTCTCCCTAGTTACCATGCCACGTTGAGTCAAGTGACGTCATCACATATACAAAAGCATAAAAGCGAGGCCATCGGACAGATTTTTTTGTAGAATCGTTTGCAAAAAAACCGCGAAACAAAGTGTAATAACCAAGGTGTAATAAACTGTTACACACTAAAAACACAAAGGAAAACCAAAAGAAAATGTGATCAGTATAAAGCGTACTAAAATGTAATACGAGTTTTTGCAAATCACTCTATTTTAACAGCATTACTGCAAATCAACTGACTGCCTTGGACTTTAAGGAAAATGTTTAGTAGAAAATAAGGCCTGTCATTAGAGTGCACCCACTAAAAGTATGCAACATAAATACCACTAAATAGTTCTATTTTATGCTAATTCTATTGCTTTCTTTTGTTTAATTAGTGCTATTTACTACTAAATATCACAACTGTTGCACACATTTAGTGTTTGCACTCTAAGACTTTGAGGCTATAAAAAATTATATCATTGTTATGGTTATTATCGAAATACAAGTGGAAGAAAAAATCGAAACCGTTAGGAGCTTTACTTCTATACTTCAGTATTTATTCTAGTTTTCACTGATACGAGGAGGTGGCGGTACAGAATTTGCACAACGTTTCGCAGAACTGCCCTTCATTGTACACTATTCATTCAATTTTACCCATACATAATTTCTTTTGTTGTTTGTACATAATTATGATCTTATATAAAACCAATTGCTTTGGAATGACAAGAATGTATTCTCTCTTCAATCAGACTGCAGGAATTACTCGACCAGAAAACGGCCGAGAACAAGCGAGAAGAAATGAGGTTTGAAAAGCTCTCCGAATGGCGGAAAACGAAATTTCGCCTAGAAAATATCCTAAAAGGTTTCCAGAGGGATTTGAAGGCCTTGCAGAGCTCTCCTGAGCCAAGGAACGGTGAAGAAACTAGGCAAAGAGTCAACAAAACAGCAGTAAGTTGGAATATGATACGGCCGAATGAATTATGTCCTCGGTAGATATTGATTTCAAAAAGTTTGTAATGTTCACCCTTTGGCACTTACCACGATTCCAAGCAGCTTGTCAGTTATGGCTAGATCATATTTAATCTCTATAATGAATAAACATTGTATAGAGGGCACTTTTGGAGTAGTTTTGGAAAGTAGCATAAGATTTGCTTGAGTGTTTTTGCCATTTAATTTTTATGTTCTATATTGTTGACCTAAAACTTTAATAACTTTTGTAAAATTCTGTTAAAATTGAAACATTCAATGTTAAAATGTTAGGATATTTTGATAATTGCAGTATATGTCAATCTTTAGAAATTTATTCTAATTTGCGACCATTGTTTAATGAAATTAAGATAAAATATGTACATAAAATGTTATATGAAATTTAATTTATTTTGAATGTGCGTTTATTAGATTGAGCAATCTAGCCATCAAAAATCCTTTTTACCCATGAAAAGTTTATTTATATCTACAGATATTCTAATTTATTTTAATTTTTAATATGCTATAGCTCAAAATTTGCGTTGCTTTAAACTCTTAAAAAGGTCTCATTCTTCATTTCCGTAAGACAATTGATGATTTAGTTGAAAAATTCTAAGGATATAAAATATTATGAAATGACCATGAAAGGTTTTAAAAATATATTAATACTTATTCAAGTTATTGTTCAATAAAAAAAATCTAAACTAACATTTCATTTTAATTTTTGTTCTTTGTTACTTATTATCCAACCTCTAAATTTGTTGCTAATTTACTTACAATTTTTTGCTACAATCTATCGCAATTTTGTTTCAAAATTTTGTCAAAAAAATAATATGTTTTGAAGAAATACTTACATAGTTTTGCTTGTAGATCATAATATTAAATCAAATAATTTCAATGGAGCATTCACGCTTCACAAAATTTCTAAAGAGCAGAAACATTTAGATGGTCTTCAACTTATCGAACAAAAGCATTTAATATACATTTTTTTCTTAAATAAAGACGTTATGTGTCCTGCATTAACTTTTTATTATGACTTTTTTGTTATATAATTTTTTCTTATTATGCGAATCAAAAGCAATTTATGCAGAAATGGATAAACTTCCATGCCATTGTTATTGTTTTGAAATAGTTGTTTTTGTTGATGTTCATATAACTGTGAAGTTTATGAAAAATTAACTTGTTTACGAATTAGTTTCAAAAGTTGTATTTTATGATTTTTAACCGTTCTGGCAAAACTCCCTGTTACTTTTGGTGTGATGGTTTTATTTATGGCACCTATTAAACTGTCTTTGCCTATATTTTATAGTGACAGTGGTGTTATTTGCTAAGTTAATGAATTCATTCTACAATGTTGTTCGTGAACAATGTAAGAATATTCGTTTTTTTTTTCATTTTTAACTTATTTGATTTGAAAGTCTTCATATCGTACCGAATTTTACAATTACAATGATTATTTTCTCTGATAATTATATACATCTTCTTTATAATACAAACTGTGATTAATTTTAGCTTGTATAGTGTATTTTTTGTTTTGTTTTCGTTAAGAATAAAATACTTTAGGATTTTTAAATACTTGTGTTTTTACATGTTTTTAAAGTGTATCACGCCGACTTTCTTAAAATGATAATTATTTTAGCATTGTTGAATGATTAAAACATTTGCGACTTTTAATGATGCATCAAGAACATACAGGACAAATTTTGTGATTCCCACAATTTGTTTATTTTGGATTGTCGTTAGGAAAGTGATATCAACCCTATTGCTATACCCACACTGGGTTCAAATTGACCCATATATTCGCTTCCATTAAATGGGAACATTTACCATGCAATTCCCATCTTTGGAAAATTGTGAATTCCTTTTTTTCCTGTGACATGCAGGTTGAAACGGTCAAATGTCCAGTGACCGAACACGGCTGAACAATGTCAACCCACTGAACAGATTTCGTTGTTTAGTCCACCGAGTATTTCATCGTTTGCGCTGGACTTGATTTTGCATTTTTTTCTGTTAATTGGCTTTTTGTTATTTCTAATTCTTAACTACATTTATTTGAATTTCCTTTTTAGAATTTGTCCGACCAAATCAATGTAAAACTACCAGATATTCAATCAGGTTACCAGTATGGCATTGAACTGCTTGATGATGACGAACTGACAGAAAGCGATCAAGATGATATTGAAGCAGACATGGAGGACTTACAGAAGGGTTTTACTTACTTGAAGGATGATGTGAATAATGAACATAAAAGGTGAATATTTCAAGACAAATAGTATGGCAACGTTTATTGAATGAGTGAATGAAAAACTGAATGACTGGATGAATGGATGAATGAATGAATGAATGAATGAATGAATGAATGAATGAATGAATGAACGAATAAATTAATGAATGAATGAGTGGGTGTGTAAATGAATGAATGAGTGAATGATTGATTGAATGAATGACAAGCGGACGGATGGATGTAATAATGGATTGAGTGATTGAGGAATGAATCCCACTGCAAAAAGAAGTTTCACCAGAGCAACTAGGTAGTAGGCGACCAATTGCGTACGAGTGCATCTTCAGAATCTACGGAAGAAGCCAAGCGCTGTATATTTAAGTAGAACAAAATGAATCAAGGCCACACAACTTGCAAGTATAGAAGCGCTGTATATTCATATACACATATATATATATATATACACTCGTTTGCAAGAACGTTGTAGTATACATTTATACAAATATCTAATTTATTCGGTGTATTTAATGATATGCAAAACGGAAAACTCGCTTTATTTATCGTTTGTTACAGTTAATAAATGTCAAAATATATTTTTGCTGTCTATTTTATCGTACAGATTATAAAACAGTTGGTTTCGTGTGTAAAAACGGCTTCTTTTGTCTTTTGCAGCTCATTAGATATTTGTATAAATGTATAAATATATACTACAACGTTCTTGCAAACGAGTGTATATATATATATATATATATATGAGTCGTGAAAACTTAAATTGGGTCTAAGGGTTTCTGAACTGATAAACATCGACTTCGAAAGAAAGAAAAGTGAAAAACGAAAAAGATGTGCATCAAAGGGGTCTTCGCCAGCTAGACCCAATTTAAGTTTTCACGACTCATGTTGTGAAATGCCCGTCTTTGCTAATAGAAAGCCCTTTTTAGTACAGCTTTTATACTTGAAATACGCGCTATAACAACTTTCTAAAACACAGTATTGTAGCTGAATCCCTGTTCTAGATGTCTATAAAAAAGATAATTCGAAAGAACATGGGAGGAAAAACGATTTAAAATAGCTTATTTTTGCAATCGAGATATATATATATATATAAACCAGCGATAAGAAGGTTATAACTTGCCACTCACAGTCCATGCTTTATTATAGGCTAACTGGTCTTCTTGAAGAGTTCAAACTTGAAGAGAACAAAATCCAAGTATGGCGAGGCAAGAAGGTTGAGTTAAATCGGCTGTTAGAGGAAGCACGACGTATCGTTAAAGATTTGAAATCTCGTCCTGAACCAGTAACAGCTGACGAAATAGATGACCAACTTGATGAAACTCAGGTGAGGACTGGTGCAGAGGTTGTCACTGTCTGTCTGTCGGTCGGTCGGTCTGTCTGTCTGTTTGTTTTTTTCTCTTTCTTCTCTTTACATCTTTACGACTGTAAATAAGTAGAAATTCTTAAAGTTTTGGAAAAATCGGGGTTAAATAAAGATTTACTTGGCTTCACTGTGCTTTATCTTTTCTAGGATATCTACACTGAAATGAGAGCAGGATCCATCCCTACAATCGACACGGGACTGTCATACGGTAACAAGCTGCTCAAAGACACCAAGGTATCGGATCCACATAAGGATGAGATTGAACGGGATCTAGAGACATTGGAACCGGCATTTAAAGCCACTAGAGAAGAGTTTATGAACTATTACGCTTGGTAAGTCATTTTAAGTATAGTATACCTTACTATCTATGGCCATTGATATTTTTGACGTCATGAAAGCTGCATAACCTGCCGATTAGTATTCTATTTTGGTCATTAGTTACTAGTGAATCTTAAACAATTTCTTCAGTGACCGTTCATTCAGGGCTATTCATTCATTCAATCAATGTTTTTTTTTTTAGGTTACAAGCTTTGGAACCTGAAGAGGAAACTGTCGAGGTTGGTTGGTGCTAGCATTTAGTATTCATAATCACGACCATGATTGTCATAATAATTATTAACATCGCCATCACCATTTTTACCATCATTTTCGATTATACCTTTTGCCATTTGTTCTTTCAGATTGAGCAGAGTCCTTCTGTCGAAAGCCAGCCTGACGAAACTGACCAGGGGGACCCCGAGTAAGTCTTACTTTTGTCATTTTTTGTAAATGTTTGTGATCGATTGATAATATATATATGACAATATATGATCGATAATAATAATATTTTTATTTTGTTCGTCCCGCAGCAACCATCGTTATGTTGTTCGTAAACACGTCTCCGCTGATCCGTACTTTCTTATTCTGCATGGTGAACTGACTCCAGAACAAAGGTAACTTGTTGTGTAAAGGATAGTTTTCAAACAGGCACTCCTAGCTGTAGTGTTGAGAGAATAGCTCACTTTCGATATTCTGGTTGAGCGGCCATGCACAAAACAACTGAAGACGAGGCTCCGGGGAAACAAAAGAATATCATTAGGAATAATGCTTATTTCCCCGGAGCCTCGTGTTCAATTGCTTTGTGCATGGCCGCTCAACCAGAATATCGAAAGTAAGCGATTGTGAAGGGGCATGCCAAATGCTAGTATCCACTTTGACGTCAGAAAAAACAAATTAGAAACAAATTAGAAACGTTTTACCCACAATCCTTTCGGACGTGCTTTGTCCTATAATCAACCACCCCTCCCCTGCTCATCTCCCACCCCAAAAGCTAAGTAAACTCATGCATTAATGTCTTTTCACCAATATTTTGTGGGGGGCCCGTGCCCCTCCGGTTCCGCCACCCCTGTAAGTGTATGTCATGGAATAATTGAAAACTGCATGCGAAGTTTCGACTGCAAACCTTCATCATCACCTTCTTTCTTCTTTTTACCTCGTGCTTCACCTCCACGTACCACTCCTTCGTTTCTCGCTTTCCCTCTTCTGTTTCTAAGTATTTAAAATGTCGGCAAGGGCACTTATGCACGCACTGATCAGTTCCCGGGCCCCTCCCCGATATTGTTTCAACTGTTCTATTTCATTATGATGTCCAATCAAAACAAATTTATTGTTTCAACGCTAGGAATCATGGTCGCTAGAGGGGATACAGCATGTTTAATTCAATTAAAAATAGGCTAAAAATCTATTTATAATAAAAGAACAAAATATACGTTCAAGTGCAAAGCAAAGTGTGCTAGAGGAAAGCTATTTAGCCCGAATTAGGTCTGTTCTTATTCATGTAAACAAACCAGGACGTCATAGTGAAATAGGGCAATTTAATTGTTTACTTTCTGTGTATAGATACGAGCATGAAAAGCAAGAAAAGTTCCGAGATTGGAAGAGCATCATTGACCGAATAGACGAGCTGTTGAAGAGATTAATGGACAAACTGGACCGTCTCAAAACTACTGATCCTGATAGCTATGAGCATGCGCGAGACCACAAAGAAGACGCTGAGGTATTTTATTGAAAAGTACCACATCTCCTTGTACTAGTACAAACTATTTAGGGGGATATATAGTGCACGCACTAAAAGTGTGCAACAGTTGTCGATATTTAGTAGTAAATAGCACTAATTAAACAAAAGAAAACAATAGAATTAGCACATTATATAGCACTATATAGTGGCATTTATGTTGCACACTTTTAGTGCGTGCACTCTATATTGAAGTATTGTATTTACAATATGTATTTAATGTATTTAATCGATGATAGTGATCGTCGGAAAGTCGAGAAAATCCCCCATGCCACAATGTGACGTCACGCAATCATAACGTCTTCCTCATTAATATGCATAAAAATAACGTTAAATGATAGCTTTGCTAGTTATTGTTAAAACTTAATTGCGTAATGCATTAAATAATCTAACAGGACTGTTTATGTCTGGGCTAGTTTTCCCAGACAGGGAGTAAGCTCCAGACCAGGCCGGGCAAGACTTCTTCGCTTAACACAAATTAATGATAATGCTTAACATTTCTGAAAACTTTTATAATCAGAGGCTAATCAGAGACTCTCTATAAAACCGATAAGCAACCGTGCAACCCATATTTAAGATGCAGCGCATCAAACATTTCAATTTCTTGCATTAAAAACCGACCAAGCATATTATGTAAATTCATTAATCTAAAATGCTTGAAAGACATGATCGTGCTTACAAATGCCACACGGCTCATAACTATCAAAACCATATATCCTTACGTGTTTTTTATCCAGAATACTAGCTAAACTCTTATGAACCGCTCCCAAACTTCGACAGCGCAAGAGGGGTAATGCTGACGTCCAACGTTGTTGTTGTCATCTACTATTGAGAGTCTGGATGATTTTTGCTTACGACTGACAATGACCTAAAATTTAGCTAAAGCCTGGTTTCCATATAATCGCAAACGATCGAGAACTGTCGCGAGCGATCGAGAACGGTCGCAAACGATCGCAAAAAAAAATTCGATTTTCGGAAAACCAAAGTTTTTTGATCCTACGACCGTTTTTGAACGATTTAGATCGCGATCGTATATGGATCGTAAACGGTCGTAGGATCGAAAAACGTTGCTTTCCCTATAATCTAATTGTTTTTCGATTGCTTGCGATCGTTCTCGATCGTTCTCGATCATATTGAAACCAGACTTAACTGAGAAATGACACACAATTTAAGTGACAACTGGCATACGAATCCCCACTCCGACCCTCGGTATTGAGATGTCTGTATGTACTTTACTCTTAGGCTGATCAGGTTAGCGTACTGTTATTAGGACAAGAGTGGCACTTAATAGAAAAGGTTCGCCGTGTGTGTATGAAAACGTTTTACAGTACTCCAGTCATGTGTGTATTCTTTAGCTTATTCTTAGTCTCGATACTCTGTGATAGACAGACTGCATCCCTTTCAAGTTAATTTTGCTGATTGAACCAGACTGTCTGCTTCTATTATACAAAACGTTAAACCTTTATTCTGTAGAATATATAAAGAAAAGATAAAAAATATAATGCTATAAGATGTCACTGTGCTATTAACATTTGGTCTAACAATAATATAATTATAAGATAACAATTAAGGGGGAGCAGTCGAAGTGATATTAAAACGTAAATGGAAACCTGCTTTATGATAAGAGAAATCAATAGTAAACTATAAAAATCAGGCATATATTCCTTTAAAAATTACTCGGGATAATAATTGATAACGCGAAAAACGGACACGGAGAGTTCATCTGAGTACAATACTATAATTTTCTTAATATATATAACAAATTAATAGGTGATTAATTGATTAATTAATTTATTGCTGACAAATCGTAGATTTCCATGTGAATAATAATTGATAACGCGAAAAACGGACACGGAGAGTTCATCTGAGTACAATACTATAATTTTCTTAATATATATAACAAATTAATAGGTGATTAATTGATTAATTAATTTATTGCTGACAAATCGTAGATTTCCATGTGAATAGCACGGGCGTTTCTGTCGAGCTATTTTTCAGTGAGACAATAAATCACACTCGCTGCTCCTTACATTAAATACTAAACGGATAAAATTGTATCGAATACAAGTTTAAGCTAGAGAACACTTGCCAAAGGAGTATATATATCCAACAAGCTTTTCTCTACCTCATCCACTCTCCTCTTGACAACTACCTCAATCTACAGGACTGCATCGAAGAGATCCAAGGTTCTGAACCAATGATTCGAGAGTCCATTCGACTTGGAAATGATCTGCTGGAAGATGATGAAGTCAATGAAGAGGACAAGGAAGTGATCCGAGTCTATATTAGAAGTTTGCAGGTGAAGTTGAAACAGATACAAGATGAAGCTGATCGTGAGCAAGAAAGGTGAGACTTGTGTTGATGAAGGAATGGAGACACAGGGGCGGCGGAACAGTAACAGACATTTTGGGGGGGGGGCACTATAAACCCCCACCACTCCCCTCCTCATTCCCCACCCCAAAGGTTTCAAAGGTTTCAAAAGTTGGGACATTTAAGAGCAGCTCAATGCTGTCAGTTCAGTCTAGTTTATACTAGCAAATCATGCAATTAGATTTTTGCGCGATAAGCTCTTTAAAATTGGTGATAGGTTATTGAAGATCTGAACATAAGTGAATCAGTGTTTAACGAAGTAATATATTTGTCGAAGTAATAATTTACCTGATCATTTTGTACATTAGAATCACTCATCCAAAGACGGTCTACCATTCTGACGGCGATTGCAGATAGAGAGATAGATAGCTTTATTGATAAATGTAATACAAGTTTTTAATTATCAAACATGCTTGAAGACATTGCGGAGATTTTAATGACAGTAGTGCCGAAACACATGCAGTGGTTGTTGGAAGTTTAACTAAACTATGATTTTATTTCCAGGGCTGATAAAGTCATCGAAGATAACTATACACGTCAAACAAAGGAAGACATAATTGTACAAGAAGATGTAAGTCTTTTTGGTTTGCGTTTGCGTATGTTTATGCTGTGGAAGTGCTACGAATATAACTAATGATATATCTATTTAGAGAGTGTGGGCTGCGTCGATCGGTGTTTCTATAGAAACACTTGTGAAATATATAGGAAAATCAGACACCGTAAAGCAGGGGATGATGGCGATACTGACGTGTCGGACGTTAGTCCTTCGTCGGAGTAATACAGCCAATTTGTACACTCTAATAACCTTGGTTTACTTGTCCGTGGGAGCGCAAGTCGGCATTGTAGTCAACACTGGTTATACTTGGCATGCTTTGAACCGTGAATTGGTTTTCATATTCTTTTAAGACAGATATTAAACTAGTGTTCGCAATAACTAGTTCGTGTCGGCGTGTTGCCGGGGTTATCCGTAATGCGAGAGTATATATTAATATATTTTGATATTGTCTTGTTTTCAGCCAATCACACAGCAGTATTCAGCAAGAGGTGGAGACTGGGACTGGTCTAACTTGGATGAGAAACACGAGAAGTAAGTGAGCTGACGTTTAAAAAATGATACAAAACACTCAATCGCAATATAACTTAAATCACATTATTTTCTGTTTTAATTGTTCAGGCCAGAAGCAAAACAAGAGCTAGTCGACGAAGAGGTAAATAAAATGTTAATAGAAAAATTGCAAATGGTGATGACGATGATGGCGATGATGATGATGGAGATGATGATGATGATGGTGATGATGATGATAATAATGATGATGATGATGATGAATACTATTGGTGCTAATGCTGATGATAATAGCATGATGTTAATGATTATCAAAGTATGATGAACCTGAAGAATGTGGACGATAAGGCAGCGTTATTAAGGGTGTTTTGAAATCGAAAGAGCTCTGCAAATACTAACAATGATGAATATCTTTTTAACAGCACTTTGCTCATCATCGCCACGGACCAGAGTGGGAACTAAACTTCTCTGACGCCGAAGAGGAGGATGAAGTAACTCACGACAAGGTAAGTTCACATGATTGAAAAATAAGATCAAAACGCACTTACCCCCAGCCTCCTTTAAAATATATGAAATCAGAATTGAGGAATGGTACGTTTATGAAGTATTTATAAAATGAGAATTCGTGTTTTATCGGCAGATATAGATGCATGGTAAAGCCACAAATTTCAGAATATTTCAATGAAAACTTGCAGAGATTTTAGTTATCAAACAGGCAGCCATTTTGAATTTGTTTAGAAGATAGGACAGGAAACCCCAAAAAACTAAAAATTACCCAGGAATCCCAACGAACGACAGTGTTTGTTATGTATTGTATTTATTTGCCTACTGCATCCCCTCCCCTCATTTTTCTTCTTCTTTGTGGACTAAGTATTTTATGCTGCATATTTCAGTCTGATCGTGGCTTGCCTCACGACTATTTTGACCATTTACACCATGACATGTCACCCGAAGAGAGGTAGGTTGATAATTATGATGATGATGATGACAATGGTGATAATCATTCAGTACAATGATGATAATGTTGATGTTGATCTCAGATGATGATGACGACAGTGATAATGATGATGGTGATGGTGGTGGTGATGGTGATAATGATAATGATGGTGATCTCAGATGATGATGACGACAGTTATAATGATGATGGTGATGGTGGTGGTGATGGTGATAATGATAATGATGGTGATCTCAGATGATGATGACGACAGTGATAATGATGATGGTGATGGTGGTGGTGATGGTGATAATGATAATGATGATGATCTCAGATGATGATGATGACAGAGATAATGAGGATGGTGATGATGGCGATGATGATAATGATGGAGATCTCAGATGATAACGACGACGACGATAATGATGACGATGGTGATGATGACATTGATTGATCTGTCTTTGTGCTCTGTAGGAAACGTGCAGAGAAAGAACGCAAGATGCGCGACTGGCAGCAATGGAAGTCTAAACTAGATGCCCTTATTGCTCGTCTTAACCAAAGACTGGACAGAGTTAAAGCAACTTCCGGGCCTACGGACTGGAGAACTGTTAAACACATGAAAGACGAAGCTGAGGTAATTAAGTCTAGGGACCGGTCGGGAAGGGAGCACTGGTGCAAAAAGGGGGAGGTTCACGAACCTTTATGCAAAGACAAATGAACAATCTGCATCATTTTTTTAATTGGCCTTATAAAATTCATGAATAATTAATGAACCCAGAACAAGGAAAAATCACTACCGTGACGGCATCTGTATATTTGATACAGAAATCGTCCTGATTAGCATAAGATTTATATTGAAATATCTCGGCCAAATTAATTAAATCTAATTTCAAAAATATTAATCTAAAATAGCAGCATTAACCTAGACATTTCATAAGTAATATATAATATTCGCGTCCGATCTCGCCTTCGGCACAACATTGTATATTCCATACAGATCGACCGCTCATATTGTATATATTGCTTAAAAAGATGGCAAGTTTTAAAATTATGCATGGGTTTTTACATTTGCTTTACGCCTCCCCCTTCCGATCATTAATGACGGATACCGTAATTATGCTTTAGCAGTCGTATAGAGGTGATCGTATAGAGGGTAGCGTGCGTAGTGCGTGCTTGATCGTAATTAATAGTGATAGAGGCTTCAATGGTGAAAACGTGATTAATGCAAAAGAATTAGTTTTCATTGAGGCCATAAATTGCCACAAAAATCGTCAATGCTCTTTTTTCTACACATCGTTTTCACACATAATCGTAAAACCATGTTGTAAATCATCATCATCGTCATCATCATTGTGATCTTCATCGTCATGATCATCATCCTCATCACCGTCTTCATCTTCATCATTGTCATCGTCACTTTAATCATGCATTTATGTTTTAGGATTGTAAAGAAGAGATCGAGGAATCAGAACCAATGATCAGAGCGGCGTTTGATCACTGTGATGATGTGCTGGGCGATCCTGACTTTATTGCAGAAGAGAAACAAGAGATAGAAGAGTATGTTGCAGATGCGCAGATCAAACTACGAAACATCCACAAAGAAGCTGCCGATGAAGAGGAAAGGTAATCTAACTGAAAGATATGTTAGAGTGAAAGGGATTGTTATTCATCGTGGATGAAGCATATAAATAAAAAGTTACTAATCATTTGTCTTATGATGTTGTAAAAACGCGACGTTTCGACTGCATTAATCTAGTCATCATCAGGCGAAATGCGTAGAAATGGATAACACAATACTTTATACTCGTTTATTCCCATGAGAGTGCATTTTGATGAAATGTTGTAATTTTTATTTTATTTAACTATATGTGATAATTGCGAGTCTTTGCGATGTGAAGCGATGTGATGCGACGTGGTCCGATGGTTTTGATCACGCCAAGTTAACATATATATATACCATTGCTTTCTTAGACTTGATATTTTATGGACCAACACACCACATCCTATGCTCGTCGAAGAAGACCAGGAACGCATAGTCGAAGAAGGGGTATGTTTTAGTCGTCCGTCGGTTTTATCAATTTTTAAACCAGACATCATCAAGACCTCCAATTGACATCGTCACCTTCATCAGTGTCGACATTCATGATCGTGACATCTCCATTATCATCACCATCATCATCATAATTGTCTTCATCAAGATCATGTTATTCATCATCCCAATCATCATCATTCTCGATCATAATCAGATCGCTTCCATTACCTTCATTCAAATCTTCAAGGTTTTGTGTTTTAACTGAATTAACCTTTTTTTAGAATGATGAATATGAAAGAGAAAAAAAAACATTCCTAGGTTATCATAATCATCACCATCATCATCACTATCATCACCACTATTATCATCAACATGACTTATTTTGTTCTTGACTTGTTAGCCTGTTTATCAGCAATATGCACACCGACCTGGATTTGACTTTGAGTTTGGAGATGAACCTGTCAACGAGGACATCGAGAAAGAGGTAGGTCTTTGTACTAATTGTCAAACTTCTTTTATATACCCATTCTTTTTTCCTTTTTTCGTATTACTCCGACGAAGGACTAACGTCAGTTTTCTCGAATCACTCTACGGTGTACAACTTATCGTTATATTTACAACTGTTCTTTTAAATATGAATAATGCTAGAATATAAATCTGTTTTATTGTCTTAAGCTTCGTCGTCAACATTTTTCCGGAGCGTTTACTCCGAAAACGCAACAAAAACGTACTTATTGATAGCATTTGCTTAAAACTAACCCTGATTCATCCGGAGCTTGTACTAAAGGTCTAACCGGATGAATGAAGTTGCTTTCTCAACTTCTTTCCGGCATAGTGTCATAGTGTTGACGGTGCCTTTGTAACTGGCCATTTGTTTTTGTACTAACGGTATTTTCGTTAATATAGCATACAGCAAGAGGCGAATTTGAGCTTCATTTCGACGAGGAGCACGAACCTCATGAGGAAAAGAAGAAGAAACTAGCCTACAGTTACATTACCATCCTACTTGGAGAACTTACTCCTGACCAGAGGTAGTTATGAACGAAAAAACGAATAAATAACACATAATAAAGGAGTGAGTGAACGCATAGATGGATGAATAAATGAATGAATAAATAGATGAATGAGTGAAGGAAGGAAGAAAGGAATGGAGGAATGAAGGGAAGGAAGGTAGGAAGCAAGGAATAACCAACAAATGAAGGAGTAAAGAAATGAATAAATGAATGAAAGAGGAAAGTTGAAAAAAAATCAGTAAAAAAGGAGAGAGAAAATGAATGAATGAGTGAGTGAATGGATTAATGGATTAATGAATAGCTGGTCGAATGGAATGATGGGATGATGGTTGAATGAATAAATGTATGGGTGATTGAACGATTTAATGATAAAATCGATGACTCAATTGATGATTGAATTAGCTATGCATATATATTTGAATAGATACCAGAATGACGCTCAAAGTATTTACTTTTCAATATTATGCTTCTAGAGCCGAGGCCAAAAAAGCAGAAAAACTTGAAAACTGGAGACGATGGCAGACCAGATTGGATGCATTCCTAGAAAGACAACGCAAGCAAATAGATCGTGTGGCAGAGGTTGAAAATCCTCCTGATAGGAAAACTGTTCTAGAATTACTGGACGAAGCACAGGTAGCTAGACTTCGACCGCGTTTATCTTTTTCTTATGTCTGTGTTTGTTTATTCATTGCACTCACCTGGCGTATTTCCTTGCCTACTTCCTTCCTTCCTTCCTTCCTTCCTTCCTTCCTTCCTTCCTTCCTTCCTTCCTTCCTTCCTTCCTTCCTTCCTTCCTTCCTTCCTTCCTTCCTTCCTTCCTTCTTTCTTTCTTTCTTTCTTTCCTTCCTTCTATCCTTCATTCCCAAGATAAGTTGGAGGAATAATGGCAACAGTGCAACAACGCCATTATTCTTCTGTATGTGTTTCTTAGGAATGTAAAGAAGAGATCGAAGACTCGAAGCCACGTGTAATGCACGCAGTCGAATGCGCTAATGAACTCCTACAAGATGACGATCTTGATAGCAGCGAAAAAAATGCCATCAAAGAATATGTTCAAGAACTCGAGGCCAGTCTACAGGACGTCTACACTGATGCTTGCGACGAGGAGGACAGGTGTGAATATTTTCAGTTACTGCTGATAACTTACATGGATCACTTTAAGGTCGGGACACACTAGGGGACAAGTCGCCTCAGTGTGCACTTGTTCAACAATCCAACCTGTTAGATTCCATGCAGCAAGTCGCAGCGACAAAATTCGGTCACAGCAAAACAATTTCCGCAAAAAACACTTAGTACACGCTGCGAACTGTCGTAGGGACAAGTCGCTGCTACTTGTCGCCCAGTGTGTACCGACCTTTACTTGACAATGGCATCGGAGGATGTCGAAGTGTTTGTTTTTCTAATCAATTTTATTTCGAGATCAAGACTTGTCAATTATGGTGCTGTGTCGAGGACGATGGTGATGGTGGTGATAGTGATGTTGATGATACGATGATGATGATTAAGATGGTGAAGTTTATTACGGTGCTGTTAGTTCAACCGGGACGACATTGCGTTTCCAAGCCAATAAGGTTTCACTTTAGAACAAAAGACATTCACTCTGTGTCCTTATCAGCCAATCAAATTACAAAGGTGTCAATTGTCTGATAGACAAACGTGGTCCCGGTTGATTTAGCAGGACTGGAATTCACTGTGATCTTTTTCAGGCTAAACGAGTTACTAGAGAAATATCCCAAAGAAGAAAAGAAACAAGACACTGGTAACATCGTCGACGAAAAGGTACTGGCTCTGCTGAATTACCGCACTATGTCGTCACAGTCCACGTTGGAGTGGCTCAATCCACGCAAATCACAGACGATAGGCGATTTGCTTTATTACGTCATTTAACTAGTGTGAAACAATTCTTAACTATTCGGTGCTAGATAAGATTTAGTTATCCACTAACTAAGAATTCACCAAGGCATAAACAAAGACACACAGGAAAAAATGTGTGATTCCCAGAATGTTTTTTTTTTTTTTTGTTTTTTTTTGTTTTGTTTTGTTGCACTTTCCCAACAATAACCCAAAATAAACCCATTTTGGGAATGCCAAATTTGAACCCAATGCTGGATTTTGTAGCATTTTCCCAACCATAATCCAAAATAAACCCATTTTGGGAACACAAATGTTTTCCTGTGACAGCTTCTAATTCAATTCTTTCTTTTGCCTCGGTGAATTCGTAGTTAGTGGTTTACTAGATTTTATCTAGTACTAAATTTTAGTACTAATTCACACTTATCTAGTACTAAATTTTGGTACTAATTCACACTTAGGTGACATGCGCTCTAACTCCAAAGGGATAAAGAATTCGAATGAGAAAGAAAATTCGAAAAGAATGGTGGCAGTTGTACATAGTTGTATGACGCCATAAAGAAAATTTGGAATTACACTTGGACCCATGTAAATCCATTAAAGAAATTAATTTTTTTTAAATGTAATTAATGTCGCACTACCTCTAATATTTGTTTCATTGTTTTGTAGCTTGAAGCCCATCACCGTGAAAGACCTGAATTTGAACTTGACTTTGGAGACGATCATAGTAATGAAGTCGTTCATGCTATGGTAGGTTCGCAAGTTATCTTAAACTGCTACATTAGTCGGCAAATATGGTGTTATAAACTTTTCCACCAAATAACGCGGGAGTAAGTTTTATTGCAGGCTCGTACCAAGTCGTTACTTGGTGGACTCTCATAGCAACATTGAACAGGGATCGGGGTGAGGGTAGAGGACGGGTAGTTTAAGAAAAAAAGTCGTGAAAGATTTTCTTTCAAGACAGAGAACATCACCTAACCCTTTATTGAATCCAATTTTATCATTTTAGTTTGTGCCATCAAAGCCCATTCATGACTATATTTGGGAATTACACGATGATCTTGATCTTGATCAGCGGTAGGTTCCATAACGAGCATGTGCATTATTAAATAAAGAACCATTTATAACGTTACTTCAGCTGACGTAATCCTTTGTTATTCATGTGCCAACAAGACAGTGATTGGCCGTTATTTCAATAGAGCTTATTGTAGTTCAGGTTGGCATATTAGCATAACAATTTGTTTGTTAGTAAACTGAAGTATCGCTATATCAAATTGTAATACCATGTGTTCGTGTATCAGTCGGGGCACACGTTAGGTAGAGTAAAGATGACGTCACAACAGTCCTCTTGAACACTCATCTGGCTACATCGACGTCGCGCTCGACTGCCACGCAAACTCAAACATTTGATTTTAGCTCGACCTCGGACCATGGAGCTACAATACCGCTGCTCTTTAAGAAGGCGATTAGCAAAAACGAGTTTTTCTTCAGAATTCAAAGCATTTATATTAAGCTAGAATATATCAAATTATTTGTATCTTCATTTTTCCTTCTTATTTCTAGTTGTAGTTCTTTCGAAAAAAAACATGTGTAAATTAATACAAGTCTAAACTTTCAATTGCCATGTCGAGCAGTTCTTATATCTAAATTTTTAAATTTAACTTAATTAACTTAATTTAATTTAACTTAAATTTAATTTAATTTATAAATTTAATTTTTTTAATTAAAATTTTGTGCGTTTTCTCTCTATTTGTGTATTTATTAATAATTCCTTATTTTTCTTGCGATTGAATGTCCGTTTGTTTTGGATATAGTCATGAAGCAGAAAAGCGAGAAAAACTGGGTCAATGGCGAAACTGGAAGTACAACTTAGATGATATGGTCCATCACTACAACAGACGTTTACTGAGAGTCAAGGAAAGACCTGATACTCGAGATGACATCATCGAACAGAGGGATGAAGCAAAGGTAACATTTTGATGGTAATAGTGATGATGATGATAGTGTTGGTGGTAATTATGGCGTATGGTGTAATTATGATTATGATGATAGTGATGATGAGAATGTTGATGATGATGATGCTTATGATGGTGATGTTAATGACGGTGATGATGATGATAAAGATTGTTATGATTATGTTGGTGGCAATGATTTTGTTGATGATTGCGATAGTACTTATTGTAATGGTCATAACGAAAGACCGGCTACAGTGGTTGCAGTGATACAAACTGATGATGGCATTCGACGTAGTAGTGTTGATGGTAATGGTGATCATTCATACGAATTTTGATGATTTATACTTTGTGAAAGGAAGCAATTCTGTCCAGTATTTAACTCTGATACTTTGATTTAATTAGGAGCTTCAAGAGGACATCGCGGAATCCAAACCAACACTTCGCAAAGCCATAGATTGTGCTAACGAGATTCTGGCTGACGAGGACTTTACTGAAGACGAGAAAGATGACGTCAGAAACTACGTCGAACAATTGACAACTCAGCTGAGAGAAATTCGTGATGAAGCTGGTGTCGAAGAAAGAAAGTAAGAAATGAATGTCTAATTGAATTTTTATTATCAATTTTAATGTATAGCGCCAAAGTTGCACCCATTATAATGGTTCTCAATAAAAGGTGCATTGGCAACAAGTGTTATCGTTTACCAACATACGAACGTCAGAGAATAAGCAAATAAATAATAAATATAAAACAAGCTTTCGAAGATTGAAAGTAAACGGAAGTGCTCGATATTTTGAACATATTATTCAACGGTATTTAATTTGTCTAATTTCGACGTACTCCATCAAAAATTACGTCTGCTTGATATTCGTTTGACGTGAAGACCAAAATGCATTATGGATGAGACGGCTTCTGTAATAATTATTATCAGATATCATCACTATCATCATCTCCATCATTACTACGATCATCAACAACAACACTGCCATCATCGTCATCATTATTATCACCATCATCATCATCATCATGCGTCATCATTATCATCATAATGATCATCTCCATCTCTTCTTAGCTAGTCTTTAGTCACTCCTCCATCTTCATCACTGTCATTATCACTATTATCATCAACACCACTTCCATCATCATCATCATCATCATATTTCTCACCAGGATATCATCAACACCACTTCCATCGTCATCCTGGTCACTATGCATCATCATCATTATTATCATCATCATCATCTGTCCTTACCTATAGCGATACTTCATGTTTAATAACAAACAAATTGTTATGATAGTGTGCCAACCAGAACAACAATAAGCACTATTGAAAATAACGGCCTAACGTTCTCTGGTTGACACATGAATTACGTCAGCTGAAGTATCGCTATTGGTGAATAAAATCTCCTTTGCGTTTGCTCTCAAACAAGTTGGTTTCTATTTTTTGTTTTTATTCTAATTGTTTTGTTTATATATTCTACACTTTACTTTTCGTTTCTCAGGTTGAACCATCTTCTGATAAATACTCCCGCGGACACCAAACCCACCAAACGACCAGTCGACGAGGTGGGTGTTATGAACACTTTTATGGATAAAAGCATATAGAATGCAAACAATATATCTCTGAAATAGATAAATAATTCCTAATTAGGAGCTGTGTGTTGCCTAAGTTTAATCAGTTAAAAAACAGGCGAGCCGTGACGAGTATAGGCAAGTGTTAGCTACTCCAAGACATGCTGATACTAGACTATTGAAGACCGTTCAAAGACATAGAGCAATACTTACGAAAACTGAACAATATGTTATTTCGTTGATCTAGCTAAAGCCCATTCAGCTGATAATTATATCTGTTTCACGGGTATATCCTTTCAGTGGTGTATCTAGGGGAGGGATACAGGGGGTGCGCCAGAAAGGATTTCAACAAATGTTGTCACTGCAGTATGGTATGTTTACTAGGTAGTGCGTCACCTCCTTAAGATAGTGCACCCGCTCCTGAAAATAGCACTGGATCGCACCTGTATTTGCACTATTGAGAAGGCCTTTATTCATTATCTTTGTTTGATACTATAGTTCCACTCCAAGGTTACCAAAGAGAAGCCTGACTGGGAACTGTCTTTTGATGACCACGAAGAAGAGGAGGGAAAGAAACGGTAATCTAGCATGAAAAGCTATAAAAATAAGCATGTTATTTGAGATGCCCTACCATATGGTTAGGAAACTCTTTTTGTTATAGGTTCTTGTACACATTTTGCAAGCGTGACCGTGCACCATTTTTTGTTGTTGTTGTTTTTGTCTTTTTTTGTTTCACTATTGTTTTACCATTGATGGATTAATGTCGGTACACACTAAGCGACAAGTTGGAGCGACTTTCCCCGCGACAGGTCGCCTCAGTGTGCACTGGTTCAACAATCCAACTGGTTGGATATCATGCGGCAAATCGCAGCGACAAATAAATTATGTTGCGGCGACAACAATTTCCTCCAAAAATATTTAATTTGTCGTTCGTCCGTTCCCTCGTTCGATCATTGATTCCGATCCGACAATTATTTAATTGTTATCATAGATTGGAACAAGCTAAGAAAGCAAGAGAACACAAGATGAACCGATGGTATGATCACAAAGATCGTCTCAATAAACTAGCAGAGACTGGTAAGAAGGACCTACTTGGTATCTTGACAACAGATGCGCCCACAAACCAGGACGAAGCCAATGAGCAGATCGCCAAAACTCAAGTAAGTGAGAGTGATGACAGAAACTCATCAGTGGATTAAAACGTGTAGCGCGGTTCCATGCTCTTAAATATTCAAACTAATTAGCATAATTATGACACCATATTTGGTCAATATTTGATACTCAGAGCTTGATTCAAAATGGCAGTTGATGCTGCAAATCCAAAATATTGCGAATTTTCTCGCGTTTTGAAAATAGATTTTCTTACGGCATGTGTTGTTATCTTCGTTTGTGTAGTTTTTGAAGCCCAAAGATATGATTTTATCTGAGAAAGGCTTTTTAACACAAATAAATAAATATTCCGGAGCATGGGATGGTATTGGTGATGATGATGGCTGTAGTAGTGCTTGTGACGGTGATGTTGTTTGTTGTGATGTTGATGATGATAACAACGATGGTGGTGGTGACGATGGTGATGGTGGTCGAATTGCCGGTTGCGGTATTTATTGTTATGATGATGATGACAATGATGATGGTGATTGTGATGATGTTGATGGTGATGATACGGACATGGAAGTTCCAATCAAACCTGAACAAAGACGCTTTTTATGAATATAAAATTTATATTAAAACGATTGTTTTTCAGACTTTCCTGGACAATCTTGGAGTACTTATGCCGACAATAAAGCAATCGTTTGACTATGGTAACGACTTACTGGCCAACGAAGGACTGACTGAAGCAGACAAGGACATTGTAGAGGAGGACATGAAGCAGGCTCGCGAAGATTTCACCGAAGCAAAACGAAACGCTGATGAGCACCTTCAAAAGTACGACTGCAAATCTGTTATTCTTCATGTAATGTCATGTTGAATTCAAGGATCGATCAGAACGACCCATTTTAAGCACGAACGTGATTTTACTTAGAAAGAATTCTTCGGAAATTTTCTTTTTGTTCTTCAATATTTCTATCGACAAAACTGAAATAATTTTTGAAACGGTTAGAAGCGGTGTATGCTATAGCGATACTTCAGCTGACGTAAGCCTCTGTTATTCATGTGCCAACCAGATAGTGATTAATTGGCCGTTATTTCAATAGAGCTTATTGTAGTTCTTGTTGGCATATTAGCTTAACAATTTGTTTGTTAGTAAACATAAAGTATCCCTATAGATCCCTTCCATGTGACGTCAAAGCAGCCCCATCTGGAGGACAAAACAAAAGCTGGGATTGAAATCCATTGTTTTGTCCTCCAGGTTGAGTTGCATTCCAATACACTGCAAAGGGTCTACAATGCAAATGGCCTAACGTTATGATTGAATTGAAACCTTATTAAGAAGCATATATTTCATTCACAGGTTGAAAGATTTGCGAGATGAAATGGTGACGATCAAGGTTGAGGTAAGAAAATATTATATACGTTTTGAAGGGAGAACTAGGAAAGAGTGAGTTCGAGTATCAACTAATCCTTCAATCAATTCAAAGATTGGATGAATGAATAAAAACATTGAATGGATCATTGAACAATTGCTCTAATCAAGAGAGTATGAGATAAGAGAGCTTATCCCCCGTATTGGGCTTTACTGAAGTTATTTCGGGAACGGAATGTGATTGGTCAGATTGCAGGAGGCGCGGTCGCATCATAAAACATCTCAAGACAGAAGTGCGGAAATTGGTAACAAGTTTGTAAAAATAGTACGACGAGTAGGGCCCCCGATGGGGTCCGGGGATGAGCTCTCTTATCTTATACTCTCTTGTTTTAATTCACTATGACGTCACCTCTTGTTTACGTGGAAGATAAAATCGCCAAACTCAAAAAAAAAATTCGAAATAATTGCTCCCATCGAAACATTTTAATCTAAAATAGCCTGGTTTTGGAAATATAAAGTGTGTTCACATCTGCCAAAAAATATCTAAAATATTAAAATTTGCGTTTATTGGACCCCCTCCGACGACCATGATTCTTTGCGTTTAAACAATAGATTTTTGGAGATTGTTTTGACATGACGTCATAGTGAATTAGGGCAATTGAATCAAGAAATCTAACAAATAAACGATTGGAGTAATTTGAATAGAATCGGTACATGTGAGATAATCCAATCATTAGTATTTCGACCTTAAGCCTTGTGCACACTAACCAGGAAAAACTGAAAACGAAACTATTTATCCTGATACGCCTTTTGTCTACACTAAAACGCATCAATCCGAAACAATTTTATGCAAATTCTATTATTTGTTTCGGAACAAAAGTTGCGTTTTCAAATTTATCCGACATCAGTAATAAATACAATATGTATGTTCATTGTTTCAAACATAAAGAACGTGCACGATGGTACTCCTCTAATCTGTGTTTTGTAGAGTGCAAACACTAAATGTGTGCAACAGTTGTCACTATTTAGTAGTAAATAGCACTAATTAAACAAAAGAAAACATTAAAATTAGCATAAAATACCACTATTTAGTGGTATTTATGTTGCACACGGTTAGTGTGTGCACTCTATCATTTTTACCAAATGTATTTTGTTTTTTTATGATGTCATTCGTAGAGCTGATGTATTAAAGCAGTTTGGCGCTATGTGATGTTTTTGTTTTTGTCCGTGTTACTGTCAGTAGTTACAAGTACAATATTTCGCTTTCAGGTTGTTGACGATGTACAAGCTGAACCAGAAATGGACGCTGATGAAGAAAGGTAAAGCAAGAATTAAGAGAGAACATTATGTTATGAATAGAAAAATTTGTCATTTACATCATAGTGTAGTTGGTAAAGCAGGTTAAACATCTTAGGCAGGCAGATTTTTAATCAATCTCACTTGGTTGAACTCTTTTGGGAGTCCAACAGAAGAATGACGTAACCAAAACAAGTCATCTTCAAACTTAACCTCGTGGGATAATTGATTTTGCGCTCTTAGAAACTTTGAAACTGTTCGTTTGACATGATTTTTCTTTCCACATTTCAGTACTCCAAAATTACCCTAAGCGCACGGGAACACGCGCAAAATATATTCTCGTGTTTCAATTGAAACAGTTATGAACTAAAGTTATGTATAAACTAACCTGGGTCAATTTTAAAACACAACTTTATTTATCCGGTTTGGCCTTCTATCCACAATAAAACGCATGAATCCGAAACAATTTTATGCAAATTCCATTCTTCAATAAGAGATTTTTGTCACGAAATCGAAATAAAAGTTGCGTTGTCGAATTTATTTGGGTAGCCATGCCTTTTGTTTTGGTTAAATTGCAACGCTACAATCAAGAAAAAATAAATTTGCATAACTCATTGTCGGTTCAAACTCATGCTTGTATTCAAGTAAAGTGCATGTCACATAAACATGAAACAATTCTTGTATATTTGGTGTCTGATAAGGTACGGACCATTAGATATTTTAGGTGTGGACATTTTTTTTTTTTTTTTTTTTTGCAGGATATTTTTTCCCATATGTTGATTGTGCAGGAAATTTTTTTCCTCCCTCACGGGCGTTTAGTTTCCCATATGTCTTATACATTAAAAGCCCGCGATAAAAACGGCGCGCGGTGTTTGCTTTCAGAAGCTTTGAAGCCGCTCCGCGTCTGGGAGAGCTAATGTTGACAATGTTGACTTAGTGTGCTTCCAGGAGGGACTTCAAGTTTACATCTGAATTGCTGTTCAAAAAAGAAGACGATTTGCACAAAATGAATGCGAATGTGTTTTAAGGGTATCATTGAAAGTATATACGTGTGCTTATGGCATTTCGTTGATGTATAGCTGTCCTTGGCATCAAGTATTTTGCACGTGAAGGATACAACATAATGCCCGGCATGTACTCACAATTTACAAGGCAAATTCAAGCAATTTGAGAGTTGGCCTCATCTTGAAATTGCTTCTTTTCTAGAGACTGTTGCTATCTTGGCACAAAAAGCAAAAACATAGACACAAAGCTGTTGTTTCAAGACATGCATTTTCACATCGAACTTGTGCCTTCGTCATGGCTTGACTGCACGACACAAATTTCCCTGTTACTTCTTTGTTAATTGTTGGTGTGCTATTTTACCAAAATAAATATCAAGTACAACATTCTAACAAGACTACCTAGCCGCAGGTATAAGGAAAATTAGTTATTTGCTGTTTCATGCTGGTTATGTGCACTCTAGTTTAAATAGTTTACTAGTTGTCATGCTTCGCACGTTTTTGTCGATTATACATCAGATAATGTCACTTCAAAACGTATTAAATAGTAGGTTATCAAAGACTGGCCTCAAAAAAGAAATTATTGAAAACAATTTTTATAAGATATAAGTTTGTTTTTCAATTATTCTTATCATTGTAGTTGTTGTTCTACGTAGTTTAATTTTAATATTTCTCCGTGACCCTTTTGCATCGTGACCGTCACGAAAATCCTTCTATTTCACCATAATATTAAAATGATTTTCTAAATAAAATATAAACAGGAGCATATGCATGTTTCTGGTTATTGCGCCTTTTTAAAAAAATCACATTTGTGAAAGAAGCATATTGTTGTTTCTACTTTTGGTAATGAAAAATATGTCATTCTGATTATTACACCTGTCGAGGGACTAAATATCGCGAGCAAATATACAATCAAATAAAATCAAAATAAATTGTGATTAAATAAGCTCATGTTAAATAGGTTAAGACATACCTTTATGAATTACATGTTTGGTTAAGTATATTTTTGATTTAGACCTTGTTTAAAATTGAGCAACAGATGTCAGTACAAATTCAAAGCGAACGAGATGGTTGTTTTCATTGCGGCATGTCGACATCGTTTTTGTCGAAGGTTCATAATTATTTCCATCTCCGTCAGTTGTTCTCGAGACTTTTTTATCAAAACAAGTTCTTGTGAGTTCAGTAAATTTTCTATATGTATTTTTAGTTCGATAATTTTTTTTAAACCAAAGGTTTTTTAAGTAAAAAGTTTAAACATTTGCTTTCGCTTGTTTGCTTTCCACTGCACAACACGCTGCATATTTTACCTGCATTATGAAAATTCGTGCTGAAACATGCCGCCAGCTCTTCTGCACTATTCCATTTGGCTATATAAGATCTTCTGGTTAATCAAGGCGAATTTATAGCGCCATTTTCCCCCAAAACATGTCTTTAGAACGAAAAGAAAGTTTTGGTTATCGGTGCCTTGTTTACATTCCATACGATGCCGATACTAGCGGTTGAGTGCTACTGCAATAGAAATGCCGCTTACTATCACAAAAATATCGCGGGCATTAAATTGGCCCTCTAAACGCTCGTGCCCTGCACGATATTTTTTCTTGACACATCTGCCGTGCACGATATTTTTTTCTCTGTTTAAGGCTTTGCTCGATATTTCTTTGGTATTTGCCTAACCCCCCCCCCCCCCTCCTCGAATATCTAATGGTCCGTCCCTAAGATTCATTTACTAAGAACCGAATAAGAGATATAAACAAAAATAGCGTTTCTTTCAATTCCTCGTTGTGATTTTGCCTCGGTGAATTCTTAGTAAGTGCATAACTATATCTTATCTGACACTAAATAGTTTTTTTATTTTTTTTATTTCGCGCTTATGGATGTGGCGAACACACTGCAGTTGCGGATCTAGGGGAGGGGTACAGGGGTGCACACCCCCTGCCCTGGAATTATTTCAAGTCCTTGTTTTATCAAATCTTAATATTTACAAAATAACTCATTTTTACTGGGTAGTGATAAAGTGGGGTGTGTTTTAATGTTATTGTTAACGTTATGCAGGCGAGAAGCTGAGATAGATGAGAAACTTTCTCGATGGAAGAAGTCTAGAAGCAACCTCAACGAACTACTAGAACAGCAAAGAAACAAACTGAATCATGTTAAAACCAGAGATGCGCCTAATAATAGAAAGCAAATCAAGGAAAAGATTAATGAAGTCAAGGTAATGTTTCTGTATGTGATGGATTGTCACACGCAAACCACGCTCTGAGTTCGTCGGGATCCCTGTGTTATATTATGGCAACCCATTGAATATGCTGCAGTAGAAGATTTTTATTCTGATTATATTATTATTTATCCATTTTCCAGCTATGCAAGGAAGGGGTGGATGGTTTAGAGCCCGAGTTCAAAGACACTCATAGTTGTGCAGAGAATGTCCTTAACGATGATGATATCAAGGACAGCGACAAACAGCTTGTCAAGAGACAGATCCATGACTTGAAGTCACGCCGTGATGCGTTACGCAAGGAATGCACTGACGAAAACAATAGGTAACCACTGAATGATGATGATGGTGATGATGGTGATGATGATGATGATGGTGATGATGATGGCGATGATGATGATGATGATGATAAAGATGATGATGATGATGATGATGATGATAAAGATGATGATGATGATGATGATGATAAAGATGATGATGATGATGATAAAGATGATGATGATTATAATGATGATGGTGATGATGATGATGATCATGATGGTGATTGTGAAGATGATAATCACTGTAAGGACCTTAAGCATGAGGACGAGAGGCAAAGACAACAACGAGTTCCACAACGTTAATTGACGCACGTGTACGACGAGTTTCACTTTGATGTGAACGTTGCATCTTCACAAGTTGTTGTCAACAGTGAACACGTTTTGACTAAACATGAATCATTCACAAGAACCTGTTTTAGGAATATTTTGTAGGCTTTTTGTGTAAAAATATAGATACGATATTTAAAAGCCCAGTACCTATCATTCACTCTCTTATCTTATTTGCTCTCTTGGTTAACTCTCTTGGCAATTAAAAATGTAACATGTTAACCTAAGGGAATTCTAGTTCACGGTTGACAATATCAATATATTTGAGTTCACAAAACCTATTATTTCAATTTCTTTCGTAGGCTTGAGATTGAGCTTTCCCATCTTGATGCTGAAAAATCAGAGAAATTCTCCAAATGGCGAAAATGGCGCGAATTAGTCCGAACACTACTCGACAACCAAAACAACAAACTAAACAAAGTAAAGAACAGCAAGACGCCAAAGAATCGCAAAGCAATCGAGGATCAACTCAACGTTTTGAAGGACTGCGAGGAAGGATTGCGCACTTCGGCTCCGGAGATTCAGTTTGCTTTGGATTATGGTCGTCATCTTTCAGAGGATGATATTCTTGATGTGAATGAACAGAAGACTGTGAAACAGGAAACGGCCAAGTTTGAGAAAGATTTGAATGATGTGAAGCAGGACGCTGAGAAAGAGAAAGAGAGGTTAGTTGACGCGATTTCAGTCATGTCAACGGTTTGATTTCTTGTTGTCTTCTATGAAGTCTTTCCTTTTTTATGTGTTTTTTTTTTATTCCTTTTTTCTTTGATTTCTTCTTCTTCCTTCTTCGTTATTTTTTATTTTATTTTTGTGTTCTTCTTCCTCCTGTTTTTTATTTTTTTTTATTTTTAATTTTACTTTTTTTTATCTTTTTCTTATTCTTTTACTATTTTTTACCTTTTTCCCTCTTCTTTTATTTTCTTGTTCTTCCTCTTTTATCTTGTTCTTCTTCTTTGGATCGTTTTCTTCTTTGGCCTCATCCTCCTATATTTCTAAGGTTTTTTTTTCATCTTTTCTTATCTTCTCGTCCTTTTACTTTTCGTCTATATTTACTCCTCATCCTTTCCCCCAGAATCTGACACAGGCATTCTGAGTGTCGTCACGCAATCGTGGTGAGAGAAACGATTGCACGATGGCGCTAAGAATGCCTGTTTCTAGCTTTCCCCTTGCTTGTTTTTCCCTCTTACATTACTTGCATTGTGTAAATAGCCCAAGTAAACCGTTATCTAATGCATCCAAAACATCCATGTACTTATTCTCTTATTTACATTGTCACGGCGTCGCAAAACTTTATATAATCTTCTAGTACACAAACCCTAGTCGGCCATCATCACGATAGAAATAGTGTTCTACATAGATATTTGTCTGCATTACAATTATATTGAATGGTATGTAAGATTGCACACAAGTATAACATTTTGAGGTGAAGTTATTCGTCTATTCGAGATATCTCTTTGTGCATGCAAGAAAAGGGCTTGGCTCAGATGCCGGAAGAAAAACTTAGGCTCAATACAGTTGCAAGTTGAAATTCATAGTATAACGATGAAAAACGCGAAGGTAAACCGCATCGAATTTTCTAATCATCATCAATCAAACTTCTGTACCGAATTTTTTAAGCTCTATGATTTCTTTCGATAGAGAAGTAACAAATATCTAGCTATTTGCATCAAAATACAACGCTCGCATTGTTGAGGAAAACATTTAACCTATACAGCAAAATATTTCCATTAATTATAATTTTTTAAGATTAAGCAGATATTTAACGATGAAATCGGAAGTTTCGGAGTCATTTTCCCTCTATATAAAAATCCTTAAAAATGGAGTCGAGATGACTCTGAAACGTCGGATATAATAAGCGTTAATTTTCATTCGGATTTTTTTTTTTCTTTCATCTATCTGATATGTGTCAGACGATCATCGAATGGTATGCATTTCAAAAAGCTAACCCTCTTTCTGTATTTTATACCAATGTAGACTCAATGATGCCCTTGATAAGTACAACGCCGTGATACGTGACAAACTCGATAAATGGGATGATAAAAAGAGGTCAGCCAAGCCATCGCTCGATAAACTACAGAACAAAGTCGGAGTTTTGAAGTTTAAACTCAAGCCAAGGAATAAGCAAGGGATTTTGGAACGAATGGCTGAGCTTGAGGTGAGGATTTGTAACTAAATTATCGTCTGTTTTGTGTGTTAGAGTTGGTCAGTCTCATTTGATGTCAAGTAGCTTAGATTAGTTAACTAACATGCACACTTATCGCGATGATTAAGTCAGTTGAGCTACATAGAAATAATTATTTTATTGCATTCTTATGGTGAAACAACGCTAGCATTAAACTTTACTTCGATCAAACGTTTAATGGCACAGCTTTAAACTGCGTTTTTATACAATCCTAGAGGCTTAAAATGTCTACAGTGGAACAAAAAGTATGCAAATTTAAAGCAGTGAATCTTAACGAGACGAGTTTCATAACCTTGTAAAAATATATACAGATCTGTATAAAGTGGAACTTGTCAGAGCTTAAATGTAGCTAGTAACATAGGTTTTGCATCTGTTGGTTTCTGCTAAGTTATCAAAATGAAAGAGGTAAAGATATCTAAATTTTAGAGGTCAAGTCACATCAATGACAGAGTTTTGCAATTCAATTGGAATACGGAACACAAAATGGAACATTAGAGATTGTCATGACAACAAAAGAAAAATGCATGCTTGGAAACTCAGGCTCTCTCGGTCTTTCACACTGCGATTTTCTTAGCATCAAGTGATTTTGCGCTTCATATGGTTTTACGGTCAATACTTGAGGTAGTTATCTGAAGTGTAACCGCTGAAAAACAAAAACAAATACAGCGCGTCTTTTTCACAAAGATCACGTGTCGAATCTTGTGTTACAACCACAAGGTAAAGGATATTATGAACCGAAGTAGCGCAATCACTTCGTTCACGACCTGGATCTTCGTACTTCAGCTGACGTAATCCTTTGTTATTCATGTGCCAACCAGACAGTGATTGGCCGTTATTCAATAGATAATCACTGAGGCACACAGCATTCGTGGGTATAATGCAGGCAGCTGAGGGCGCAGCCCGAAGCTGCCGGCATTATACCCACGAATGCTGTGTGCCTCAGTGATTATCTAGTATAATTATTGTTCTTATCGTTGTCTTATTCGTTTTCGTTATATTGACTGCTAGGCGGAACTCGCTGCATTATTAAAAATAATGCTTTTAGCTAGAAGCATTATTTTTGATAATGCAGTTTGCTGTTTGTTGAAGTGTAACCTATATGCATTCGTTGGGATAATACTGAGTAAAAACAATGGGTTGTGATGAGAACAATGATTATTTCAATAGAGCTTATTGTTGTTCTGGTTGGCACATTACCATAACAATTTGTTTATAAACACAGAAGTATCGCTATAGACCTAAAGCGTGATGACGTTTTACCCCGTCTCTATACAAGAAACCTTCACATATTTTCTTCGTTCATTATGACTATTTAGTCCTTTATTCTCGAGGGAACAAAAGAAATAATTATGAAATAATTCTAAAAGTTATACCTGGAGGACAAAACAATGGATTTAAGCTCCCAAGTGAGGTAAAATCTTTTGTTTTGTCCTCCAGATAAGGCTGCTTTGACGTCACATGCAAGGGTCTATTATGATATAGAGACGTGGATATTCAGGGCTATTCATTGACGTAATTACTTCTTTATCCAACATGGCTGTCGTGACGTCATATTTGCGACCCAGCAATAAAACCCCCTCTCAAATAACTGTTGCCTGTATATTTGTTGACAGGAATGCAAGTCTGAGCTGAAGGATATTGAGCCCAAAGTTAAAGACTGTATCAAGTACGGTAATGACCTTGTTAAAGAAGACAATCTTGATAAGGTCAGCACTGAGGCGGTTAAAGATGATATCGACGAGATGAAACAAGATTTGGACAAACTGAAGCAAGATATCAACGAACAGCAAACTATGTATGTTGTAGAGTGATGGTGGTGATGATGATGATGATGATGATGATGATGATGATGATGATGATTATGTTAATAGTTGTGATAGTACACAAGAATAAAATTGTGATTCCCAAAATGGGTTTATTTTGAATTATGGTTGGGAAAGTGAAACAAATACCAAAATAAACCCATTCTGGGAATCATAATTTTTTTCCTGTGGTAATGATGATGACGAGAGGATGTCGGTAATTATAACGATGGTGACAATGATATTGAGGAAGAAATGCAGGCGCCGTTTTACTGCTGAATTGTCTTCGCAACTTGTCTCTTAACGTTTGAAAGTCCTGGTTGAAATACTGATGGTAGTAACAGTGATCATCTCTAAGACATAACACCTTAAATTTTTAGAATGAAAAAGCTTTCAGACGAAGAGGATCAAATCAAGAATGAAAAACAGAAGAAATATCGAGATTGGCGAAAAGAAATCCAAGATCTAATGGACAAACTAAGAGGGAAATTAAAACGATTACCCAAAACAGTGGAAGAAGCACCGAAAGAGGATGCAAAGAAAGATGAACTCACTGATTTGTCAAAGGCAAGATGGAGTGAAATAATGCAATATATACTCGGACAAAGGAATTGTTGTGTTCTGGTTGAAAAGTCACAAATAGTTACTAAATAGTTACTATTTGTTTTTATTTGTTCGTTCTTTCGTTTGTTTGTTCGTTCGTTTGTTCGTTCTTTCGTTTATTTGTTTGTTCGTTCGTTCGTTCGTTCGTTCGTTCGTTCGTTCGTTCGTTCGTTCGCTCGTTCGTTCGGTCGGTCATACGGTCGGTCGGTCATTTGCTCGATCGTTTGCTCGGTCGTTCCCTTTGATCTTTCGTTCGTTTAAGAAAATACATTTTGTTATTTTCTAGGAATACTCACGTGACCTTGACAAACTAGAGGAAGAGGTGAAGGACCTGAAGGAATATGGGAACGGTTTGATTAGCGATGGTAACCTTACCGATGCAGAAATACGCGAGATAAACATTGACATTGCTAATCTAGACGAAGAGCTAAAGAACTTTAAGGCAGACAATGACGTCATCAAAACAACGTAAGAATATATAAAAGTAAAGGTCTATTGAAACGACTACCAATCGTTATGTGGTTGGCCGATATTTGATAAGGGCTTACGTCTGTGTAGTATTTCTATAGGACAATTTAGCCAAGACCCCTTTGTAGTTATAGGTGCTTTGGACTTGGAGGGCAAAACAATACATGTTCAATCTGTTGAAGAATAAACGTCAGGGGCCGGTTGCACGAAGCCTGAATTAATAAAGTTATTCACTGGATAAAGTTATCCACTCCATAGAATTTCTTTAGAATTTATCCGATGGATAGCGATTTATCCGGTGGATAGCGCTATTCAGGCTTCGTGCAACCGGCCCCAGTTCTGTAATCTGCTTGTACGGACTTCCTGTGTGGCACAATTTGCTTTAGATCAATTTCATTTATTTTGTTTCCTTCTTCTTTTTAAAAGCTTTAAACTTGCATATTAATTTTTCTCGTTGATCTAGTAGTTATAACGCAAAAACTCAGATTCTAACAACTGATTCAGATTTTTCTGTTTCCTTTTTAATTTAGACAAGCTTTTGAAAATCAAATTCATTCGCTTAAAGTTCGATCAATTGCATTCTATTAAGATTAGCCTGAAATTTCACGTACAATAGCTTTTCGTTCTAATATTTAAATCCTCCTTTTGTTTCTGTACATGGGCGCATTCAAACAAAGACCTTCTATGCTTTATCAACTCTCTATTAATATTCCTAAACTGATCCATTTTTATGCTTCGATGGCGGTGAAGGTTTGGAGTGCGAAAAATATAGCTTTTTCTGTAATGAATGAGTAAATAAGAAGACTGTTTTAAAGAAAGATATTTGTGAAGATGTCTGCTACATTTTGATGTCAGCTTTTTAGGTGGGTTTGTAGTATTTCATCTCAATTGAACTGAGCAACAATGTAATTATATATGGAGCACAAGACAGACTACGAGATTAATATTCGACTTTGAAGTATTGAAAAAACTCTTGATGCTAGCAAGCAAGAAAGTTTGTTGAAAATTGTTATAGAATTGGAAAGGATATTGATGTGGAATTGTCGTTGATTTTTGAATGTTATTTTTTATTGATATTTTTCGTGTTTTCTATATTCTTGATCAATTAAAACTTTATTGCGTTTAATGCTTTCTTGCTTTGGATGATGTTCAGTATTATTAATGGTTTAAAACATATAATGTCACTTTAGAATTTAGGAGATTTCCACTGTTTTAAACCGGCTTCAAGTGAGATAATCATCGGACTTCTGATATTTGTATGTAAGCAGGTTAAGTATTTTTACTACCTTTTATTTGAAATAACTTTTTCTTTTCTTTCTCGTCGCATTATCTTTCATTGAATATCAATTAAGTATTCTATTGCTTTGAGGCAATTTTTCGGTATTGTTACACACTATCTATAGACTTTATTGATCGATTTTTTTTATTTCGACCCTGTTTCTACCGGATCTCTAATGCTTGACTTCTATAAACTTGGTCTCGCTCATTCCATTAGATTACAGCTATAGTCTTTGTACCAACGATAAAGTTTTCACTAATTTAAATGCTGTAAAAAGAAAATAAAGTCTTTTTTTATTAAAATTATGTTCCAGAGAACAAGTTTAATAGCATTGATGTTAAAGTTTTTATGCAAGAACGGGTCTTTATCGCACAAGTAACTTTTTTAAATGTTTGTTTTGTTATGCGTGATTGCTGATTCTTGCGACTTTGCAAAATGGCAACCAAATTGTGATGAATTCGTACAATGCAATTATTAGAATGAGCGTGAGAAAAAAAGGAAAATTTGACTTTAATTTAACTTCGCTCATCAGGACACTTCAACGCCCTTCAATGAGATCCCGCACATCTCTACCACAGGTAGACCAAGGTCTTTGCGATTAATGGAAAGATTGAATCGTTCCTTCCTTTCTGTTTTTCCTTATTAAATGAATCTGATAAATTCATTTGTTTTTGTTTATTCGTTCATTCATTCATTCATTCACTTGCTCTTTCAATCATTCGTTCATTCATTCATTCGTTCATTCATTCGTTCGTTCGTTCATTCATTCCTTCATTCTTTCGTTCATTCATTCATTCGTTCATTCATTCGTTCATTCATTCGTTCGTTCATTCGTTCATTCATTCCTTCATTTTTTCATCCATTCTCTCATAAGACATCGTCTATCGCAGGTAGCCCTTTTTGTGCAAAATTGCATAATAAATTTTTTCCCTATAAAAACGCGCGCTTCAAACCATTGAGGCCCAACTTCTTATTAGATTACATACATATGTGATATTTCATGTCATGGTTTCTAGGATTATCGAGATGAATGAACAACATCCAAGTGAAGGGGACCACCCCGTAATGGAGGAATGGCGTGAGCGAGTCCGTAAAGTCTTCATTGGTCTAGATGTAGCAGAGGATCGTCTATTCGATACCAGTGATGTGAATACACGCGCTGAAATCAAGGAACGCCTTGACGAAGTTAAAGTAAGAATAGTGAACAGTGTTCGTTGTGTTTTGTGTTTGGTAGCGCGCAATTTCAAACTTCAAAAAAAGTTTTAAAACCTTCATTGGCCTAGCGCGTGCTGTTCAAGTCCCGTGCGAACCTTGGACATAAATAGTTATTCATGAGAGAAAAACACCTTCAGGGAACACAACATTGCTTTGGGGAAGGGGGGAGGGGAGGAGGCTCATTGAAAGACTGTCAAAGTGATGTATTGCAGCAAACATACTCAAGAAATGTCAAAGTGTGCTAAGAGTCTCAACATTTATGTCCAAGATTGTAGTCGGTCTGCCACTGAACATCTTGATTGTGGTTTTGGTTTTAGTTAAACCATATTTTATGGAAACGGATGTTGATCATTTGTTTTTGTCCATTCGTTATTCTAGGAGCTCAACATTGGATTTGAGGAATCCGAGCCCCAATTCCTTGAAACTGTCGATATGGGCAAGGAATTCTTGGAAAAGGATGATATACCAGATAATAACAAGGAAGAAATTAAAGAAGATCTAATCTCAATGGCCAAACAATGGGGAAAACTCAAAACCGATGGACAGGCTAAGGAACAGAGGTAAAGGCAAAATAAACTCTTTCACAACAATAAACGTGTAGCTAGATAAAGTATCTATTTACGCAGACGTAACAAATATTTCATCTATTGCCTGTTCCCCATGTGCAAAGAAACTAAATATAATTGGGACATGTCTTCTTCTTCTTTCTTGTATCCCCTGTACTTTTAAGTCAACAGCTTACAAAAAAAACTTTCATTAAATCAATTTTTTTATTACATTTTTGAAGTACTGAATAAAACTTTTCGGCTTTCTATGATGTTCTACATTGACTATTTACAACGTACATCTCTGCTTACATGTATATTCTTTGATTTTAGTCTTGAGAACCAACTTCTGACAGCCGCTGACCAGTCGGATGAGCTAGTGGGCTGGCATGAACGATGTGATGACATGCAGGCCTGGGTGGATGATACGCTGTCGCTATTGGAAACAAGGCCAGTGAATCTCTCCTCGTCGTTCGGTGCAATGAAGAGACAACAGACGGTCACGGAGGTACGGCGTGACATGATTGTATCTTTAAAGTCTGGTTTCCATATAATCGCAACCGATCAAGAACGGTCGCAAACGAATTTTTGAACGATTTCGATCGTGATCGTATGTGATCAAGCCAGAGTGATACTCCTCTAAAATCGTTAAACACTACATCAAGTAACGAATTGTTCTTATAATGTTGTTACACAGGAAATTCTGGAAGAACTTGTCGAGAAACAACTGGAAGTGAATGAAGTGATCGATGACGGTAATCGCTTACTGGACGATCAGACGTGCAGTACAGACGAGAGAAAAGAAATTCACGAGAAGATGAGCAAGCTATACTCTGACTGGGACAGACTGTCTTTATTTCTTACACAAAGACAGGAAAAGTACGTGTCTATTTATTTACTTATTCATTCATTCATTCATTCACTCATTCATTCATTCACTCACTCATTCATTCATTCATTCATTTATTCATTTATTTATTTATTTTTTATTTATTTATTTATTTTTTTCATTTATTTATTTATTTATTTGTTTATTTATTTTTTATTTATTTATTTTTTCTTTATTTATTTATTTATGTATTTATTTATTTATTTGTCTTTATTTATTTATTTATTTTTTTATTTATTTATGTATTTATTTATTTATTTATTTATTTATTTATTTATTTATTTATTTATTTATTTATTTATTTATTTACTTACTTATTTACTTATTTATTTATTTATTTATTTATTTATTTTATTTATTCCCATTTAATTCCCATCTTTGGAGAATTTGGAATTAACTTTCTATCCTGTGTTTGTTGATCAGTATTCAAGAATCTCTGGTCCAGTTAGAACAGCAACATAAAGACCTGCAAGAAGTCTGGAAGAAGAAATACGGACCGTTAAGAAAATGGATTACCAGTGCTCAGGCAAGACTGAATAAAGAATACGCAATCGCGCCTGACTTGGACTCTGTGAAAAAGCAACGAAAAGACATTGAGGTATGCAATTCTAAGTTTGTTCCTGCTTCTTTCTTAAACCGATGTTCACGCTGTAAATAAGCCTTTGCCATGTGTTAACTAGACGTGCCACGTTAATTTCATTTATCTTTAGTAAATTTTCACCAATTATACAAATGTAAAGTTCAAAGGAAAGATAACAAATATACAAAACAGTCGGGGACAATAATATGCAGAGTGTAGCTCGAATTTAATTGCTACTTGTATTTAAAATGGACTTTTTAGAAATTCCAAGCTGAAAAACAGTCCCACAATCCAGAGATGAATGAGATTACTCAAATGGCGGACAACATCCTCAAAGGTCCCCAAGTAAATGAAGAAGAAAAGACAGTGATACAAGAAGAAATGAACGAGCTGCAACATGGCTGGAACGAGCTTGATGAATCAATAGTGTGGAAACAGAACAGGTAGCCATGATGATGATGGTGATGGTGTTGGTGACGACGACGATTATGATGGTGATGATGATCATGATAATGATGGTGATGGTGATGATGATGACAGTGATGGTTATGATAAAATTGATGATTTGAATCATAACCTTTCTTTGAAATCTTTTTTTTGCAGAATCGAAGACACAATTCGCAAGCTTGAAAACCAGAAAGAAGATAAGCTACGGAAATGGCAAGAAGGTCTCCGTGATGTAAATCCTTGGATTAACAAAACATTAGAGAAGATCTCACCAGAACCTAAGCTGGCTAATGACGTAGATTCGGCTTACGACCAGATAGATGAATTCCAGGTATTGCATATCAATGTATAATTAGGTTGAATGGTTCTTGATCTACTAAAGTCATTTGTTCTCAAGACTTCCCCCATTTGAAAGACCTACAATGTCTGGCAGAACATAGTCAAACCCTCCCTTTCGACATAATGTTCTATATAGCTTTTGCAACGGTGATTTGTGCCGCGACAAAGATTATGCTGGATAGCAACATTGCTAAATTGTGTTTCATTTTAATACATATTTTGTTTCGACATTTTTTGTCCTAATTTGCAACTATTATGGCTTCCATAAACACCGAGTGTCATTGTTCAAACGCAAATAATAGCCAAAAACAAAAAGTAATAAGCCTGAAGCGTGATGACGTTTTACTCCCGTCTCTCTACCAGAATCCTTTTCACATTGATTTTTCTAATTTCCCTGTTAGAACTACGTACGCGATGCTCCCATCTACCAAGACAAAGTTACCAACCTGAACGAGTTCCACACCAACCTCTTGACCGACCCTTGCCTGGGGGAAGAGGAACGACAAAAAGTACGTAAAGAAATGAAAGACTGCAACGACCAGTGGAACAAACTCGTTAATATCGCAAACTCTCGACAGTCCATCCTGGAGCAAAATGTTGGTAAACTAGAGCAGCAGCAAAATGATGACTACAACCGCTGGACTAGTCGATCGGGACGCGCTTCTGAGCTTCTGGACAAGTTTGAATCACAACTGCCTTTGGTGGATAAACCGCTGGCTTTGGACCTTGAGGAAGTTGAGAAACAAGAAAACGAATTTGATGTAAGAATTTGCTATGTTGATACTTTTTTATGTCGTTTTTTCTCGTAACAATACGTTCGGAGAAGAATTTCGCACGTTCTCAAACTAACTTGTTTTAAAAGGAGATATTTTGCTTGAGCCTGCATTGGAAAACTCTTTTGTTACAAGTGAGGCATTTGTCTGAATACTATTGAATTGAGTCAAATGCTTTACTTGAATGATTTTTGTATTGAAAAACGTTTCCACTGCAGACTCAGTACTAGGAGGCAGCATGGCCGAGTGGTCAAAGCATTGGTCTTGCAATCCGGCGGTATTAGGTTCGATTCCCGCTCTTGCCACAGAAATTGATTTGTCATCTGGTTTCCGATTTGGTCAAAATATAATTTCACGGTCATGCTTTGTATATAGCCAACTGGTTTGTCTCCTTAACAATTATATATATATATGTATACCAACACTGAAAAACCCTGTCGATGGATGTGTTGCAGACATTGAGGACATTGATTTACTAATGTCTGCAATTTTAAACTGCAGGTATTCGCCAACCAAGTGGAACTTAACGAGACCCAAATGAACGATACTTTCGACCTTGGTGAGGGCATCATCAACGACACTAAGAACTCGAAAGCTAAAAGAGATGGCGTGCAAGGTCAGCTGAATACACTCACTTCAAGATGGGACAGGATCAAAGACTTTGTTGACTTGAGAAAAGCTCGGTAAGTGAGGGTGATTTTACAGTGCACGCTTCGCCATAGCAATTCAGGTTGCTGGTTTAGCTATCTCAAGTTTGAAATGGTTTGTCTCGCTACTGGCTCTGTTGTTCAGCAAGTTGCCTTGCAAGTTTTCAATACAGGCTACTTCCGCCAGTATTTTCAAAAGACCGAAATAGTACAGCCATTTGTATCGCAATTACCATAAACATTTTGTGAGTTTGATAAACAAGATGCATTAGGGTCTGGTCCACCCCCCCCCCCCCCCCCCCCCCCCGCACTTTTCAACATACGCGGCCCCTGAATCATATAATGATTATGAGTGTTGAATTATGAGTGTTGAGAAAGCGAAAAATTATTTCCTATTTAAGTTATTTCAACCACTGGCTTCATTTGCATGTTTAGGTTGGAAGAAACTGCAAAGCGTTTGAGAGACAATCGAAAGAGAAAGTTCGAAAAATGGGAAGAAAGAACCAACGAGTTCGATCTGTTTTTGTCGGCGGCTGAACGAGATATCCGATCGTCTGATGCCATCGGTGACGACATGGCAACTGTCAAAAAACACAATGAGCAATTCAAGGTATGTATGGAATGTGATCATGTGTTGATGGTGATCATGATGATCATGATGGTAATGATGATGGTAGTGGTGATGATCGATGGTGGTGATAATGATGGATAGTGCTGCCAATAGCGATACTTTATGTTTACTAACAAATAAATTGTTATGCTAATGTGCCAACCTGAACTACAATAAGCTCTATTGAAATAACGACCAATCACTGTCTAACAAAGGCCTTCGTCAGCTAAAGAATCGCTATAGACTATTTGCAGTTCGTTGGAATGCCGCTTAACATGGAGGACAAAACAATGGATTTCAGCTCCCAAGAGAGCAAAAATGTTTGGTTTTGTCCTCCAGGTGAAGCTGCTTTGACGTCACTTGCAAGGGATCTATACTGCGATGATGATGATGATAATGGTGATGAAGATGACAGCAGTGTTTTTGAATGTGGTGATGGTGATAATGGTGATGAAGATGACAGCAATGTTTTTGAATGTGGTGATGGTGATAATGGTGATGAAGATGACAGCAATGTTTTTGAATGTGGTGATGGTGATAATGGTGATGATGGTAGTGGTGATGGTGATAATGGTGATGAAGATGACAGCAATGTTTTTGAATGTGGTGATGGTGATAATGGTGATGAAGATGACAGCAGTGTTTTTGAATGTGGTGATGGTGATAATGGTGATGATGGTAGTGGTGATGGTGATAATGGTGATGAAGATGACAGCAATGTTTTTGAATGTGGTGATGGTGATAATGGTGATGAAGATGACAGCAATGTTTTTGAATGTGGTGATGGTGATAATGGTGATGATGGTAGTGGTGATGGTGATAATGGTGATGAAGATGACAGCAATGTTTTTGAATGTGGTGATGGTGATAATGGTGATGAAGATGGCAGTAGTGTTTTTGAATGTGGTGATGGTGATAATGGTGATGAAGATGACAGCAATGTTTTTGAATGTGGTGATGGTGATAATGGTGATGATGGTAGTGGTGATGGTGATAATGGTGATGAAGATGACAGTCGTGTTTTTGAATGTGGTGATGGTGATAATGGTGATGAAGATGGCAGTAGTGTTTTTGAATGTGGTGATGGTGATAATGGTGATGATGGTAGTGGTGATGGTGATAATGGTGATGAAGATGACAGTCGTGTTTTTGAATGTGGTGATGGTGATAATGGTGATGAAGATGGCAGTAGTGTTTTTGAATGTGGTGATGGTGATAATGGTGATGATGGTAGTGGTGATGATGATAATGGTGATGAAGATGGCAATAGTGTTTTTGAATGTGATAATGGTGATGATGGTAGTGATGATGATAATGGTGATGAAGATGGCAGTAGTGTTTTTGAATGTGGTGATGGTGATAATGGTGATGATGGTGGTGGTGATGATGATAATGGTGATGAAGATGGCAGTAGTGTTTTTGAATGTGGTGATGGTGATAATGGTGATGATGGTGGTGGTGATGGTGATAATGGTGATGAAGATGACAGTCGTGTTTTTGAATGTGGTGATGGTGATAATGGTGATGAAGATGACAGTCGTGTTTTTGAATGTGGTGATGGTGATAATGGTGATGAAGATGGCAGTAGTGTTTTTGAATGTGGTGATGGTGATAATGGTGATGATGGTAGTGGTGATGATGATAATGGTGATGAAGATGACAGTAGTGTTTTTGAATGTGATAATGGTGATGATGGTAGTGGTGATGATGATAATGGTGATGAAGATGGCAGTAGTGTTTTTAAATGTGGTGATGGTGATAATGATGATAATATTGTCGTGTTCCGTGGATTAATACCACAATAATCGACTACTTGCACTAAGAAATCACGTGACCCTTAAGTGCAAGTAGTCCATTAAGACGGCAATTCTCTTCTCTGCTGCAGGCTGTAATGTCAAAGGTTCGAAGTCAAAAACGTAAAGTCTTCGAGTACGGTCAGTATACTGATGACGTCATAGCAGACCCTCAACTTGACGCCGTGTCACGTGATCATATTAAGATTGAAAAAGAGGCGCGCATTGATCGATGGGGTCATATCGAAGACATGATCAACAATCAGCAAGTAAAGTGAGTACATTTCTTACTTTTGTGAATTCATGATTTAATTGCAGGCAGCATAATTTTTGTGGTATGAAGATGTGAGTTTGTTTGTTGTGAGTTTTAGTGAAAAAAATATGATTTATATGATTTTACACGATAATCGAACGAACATGAAAACGTGAATTGATTGTATAAAACTAGTTCAACGCATTTACTGATAATGACCATGCATGGCAATGAAAATTACAATAATTATGATGATGATCAATTTTGGAAATATGTAAGCACTCGCTTAAGCCAGAGTAATGGCTTCTACTACGTCAGCATTGTGCAAGTCCATGTTGTCATGTTGTTGCTGTATAAAAAATGTTGTTGTCTCTTTTCTCAGACTGAAAGACAAGCTTCAAGAGCTGGAAAAAGGCCAAGCTGAGATGGATGGTTGGAATAAACGTCTCAACACAGTGAACAGTAAAGTATCACATCTAGAGAAAGCAACTGATATTCCACTGGGACGAGATCAAGACACCATTGAAAAACAAAGGCAAGATATCAAGGTACCGATCATTGGATGTAAAATTCATTCGTCTTGAGAAGCTGGCTGCACTATGAGTAGTTTTCAAAAACCCGAGAAATACACTTTAACGTATTAAACGTCCTTACATCTTATTACCCTTTATACCCTGGCTTCCCTATGTCGTTATTTTACGTATCATAATACGTTCGGAGAAGAATTTCGCGCGTTCTCAAATATACTTGTTAATAGGAGATATTTCGCTTGAACCTGCATTGAAAAACTTTTGTTTCAATCATCGCAAATGAGGCATTTGTCGGAGACCCTGGCTACACTATGCCGGATAAATTGGAAAACGGAACTTTTGTTCCGATACCGTGACAAAAATTGTTCGTTGAACAATAGAATTAGCATAAAATTGTTTTGGATTCATGCGTTTTAGTGTGGACGGAAGACCTAACCGGATAAAGTTGCGTTTTCAAATTGATCCGGGTTAGTGTGGTCGTAGCCTTAAATATCTAGTTTTTTCTTTGCTAGGGTGGAAGTCAAACTTAATGGAACATAGTTTGAATCAAGCTTTTTTAAAAGCGTCTGTGATTTGTTCTTATGAATGCAATTATTGTGCGACCTTTTTTTGATTTTTGTTTTGTGGCGGTAAAAGTTTTAAGATTTTCACCTCTTTATTGGGTTTCGTTTCCATTTTAGCTTCTGAACGTTGAGAAGGAATCGGTAGAGGAGCAAGTAAAAGGGTTTTTGACATTCTCAGAGGAACTGATGGACAAGCCAGGAATAAATACGGAAAATAGACGACACATTGACAAAGAATGTGATGCTCTTGAACTACGCTGGCATAAAGCTAAAGGCGAACTGGAAAGAAAAGAAAAAAGGTACAAAACTACACTAGATTACCAATTCATCAATATAAGAAAAAATTGATTATTTTCACGGTTTGCTGTTTGTGTGTTGTAGGCGTGAAAATAAGCTCTTCATTCTCGGAAACTTCAAAGTCGTTCCCAGAAACGCGCTACCGTTAAACTTATATTTACATTCATTCCACAAATGTTATTCTTTTAGTATTAGTACAGAATTTGTGTTTAAACCTCTACACTTTTTTTTCAGTTTGGAAGAAAAGCAGGAGTCCTTGAACAGACGTCAGAAGAATCTTCTTTCCGAATGGGATACGAGAAAAACCGAGGTATCTGATTGGCTGACGGACATGTCCACTAAGGTTAAGGCCCAGGATTCCCCGGCTGCTAATGTTGACGCTGCCAGAGATCAGAATCAGAAGTTACAGGTAAGATGATGACGCAAAGGAAACATTTGCGAAATTTTACGAATTTTTAGAAGAGAGCTTCCTGCATGTTGTTAACCTAGCTTGTAAGGTTTCGGAAGCAAAAATTAAAGATCTGATTTTATTTGAGAAAATGAAAAAATCAATTGTTCCCAAGCATAGGACCGACGCTGTTGCTACACGTTTCAATCTTCCTAGGAGTTTCTGATCGTAAACTGCAGGTTGATACTTTCAATAGAAGTTAAAAATATGGTGGAAAAAAACAATACCGTCTAAATTGTATTGTTTCGTTTAACAGCATCTTCGTAAAGACATCAACGGCTACGAGAAACACGTTCGTAACTTGGAAGACTTCGCTGAAACGCTGATTTTAGAGCCTGGTGTCCACTCAAGTGAGAAAGGACTGGTGACCAGAGAGAAACAATCAATTAGGGAGAGATGGGAATCTTTGAACACTGCTGCACACAACGTACAGAAAAAGTAAGTGGAAAAAAGATGCTCACAGTGATGATAGAGGTGATGTAATGGTGAGACGTGATGAGGAGTCTGATGATGATGGTGATGATGATGGTGATGATGATTAGGAGGACGACAGTGGTGATGATGATGAGAAGAAGTAGTATGATGATAATTATGATAATGATGGTGATGATTTAGCACCGCAAGACGGAGGACAACGAGAATCGATGAAAAGGATGATGATGATCATGGTGATGATTATGGTAATAATAATGATGACGACGATGATGATAGCGATTAATAAGATATTAGATTCAATCAGGATAAATATCAAATGATGAGGTTTTTCATCCTAACCCTAAACCATTTCCATGTCTCTCCTAGACTGAACAGCAGAGCTGATGATCTAGAAGGGGAGCAAGGTCGTAGAGTCAACGACTGGAGAAGACAAAGTGGTCCACTAGACAAGTGGCTAAACGAGACAGAGGTCGAGATTGAAGCTTATGAACCTGTTGCCTATGACATTCCAATGGTGGAGAAACAGCGCAAAGAAAACCAGGTGAGAATCGATATCGTATCAGTTCGTTTCGAGTCGCTGATTATCGTAAACGTATAGATGGTTTTCAACCATTCCCAGGAGACAATTTAAACAAAAGATATGGCAGCCATGCTGGTGGACTTTTCAAAAGAAAACCACTACCGTGAGTGTTGGACCCTGGTTCCACTCACTCTCCTGGGAATGATTGAAAACCATCAATACAGCTATTTAACAAAACCGTAGGAGTGACGAATGTCTCTTGCAAACAGCTGCATAAAAAGTCATGTTATGTAAAAACGAGTCAACTAAAATTTGAAGGCATTTTTTCTTATCTGAATCTGTTTTGAAATGTCATTACTGCATTAAATATTTTAGTGTATTGCTTACTCGAAAACTGAACAACATTTAGAACTGCGAACAACTAGAACAGATATGCTCTTCGACAACGTTAGTTGTAATAGAGCTAAAAAGCTAATTTATATCGAGTAACCTGTTTTGTGTTTATTTTAGTCGTCCTTTTTCGTAAAAGAACGACTGAGGACGCAGGTCACGACCATCCTCGGTGATAGGCCTACACTAATACAAACTAACTACTAATAAACCTCATGCTTGTAAAACCGGATTATATACTATAAATATTAGAGATTGAAAAGCGTATTAAGACATTAGGTGAAATGCGCTATATAAGCACACATTACATTACATTAAATTTATCGATGGCTTTAGTTACGCCATCGTTATTTCAATCGCTGCATATCGCATGTCATCGCATGTCCTTAAATGACTAACAATTAAAGTGGTTATAACCCTTTGAATGAAATTTATGTTGTTAATTCTACTAACTGTCAGCTTTCGAATGAGGTATATAATAATAACCACACCCGTTATAATAACCACTTTAATTTTATTTACAGGTCATTACAAGACAAATTGAAAAACAGAAGCCAAAGTTCAGCCAACTGAGCAACTTTGCCAACACGCTAACAAGCGAGACATTTATTAGTCTTGAAGAGAAGGTAAAGATCCAAGGTGACATGGAGTTACTACAAGATCGACTTAAAAGCGTTGATGATGCTGCAAGCAAGAGACAGGCCGAGTAAGTTCTATAGTACATAATTAGTTCGAAGGGTGATAAAACCACAACATATCACAGGCAGCCCAAGCTCATATTATTAGTATGGGGAGGGTAAAAAATAAAAAAGGCTATATCTGTATTTGTTGAGACTTCTTTAATGCCCTTGAGTTGTAATTTTAATCTATTTTAAGTTTTACACTGAAATGATTTTTACAAATTTTGACAGAACATGAGTTTGGGTTGCCTGTGAACATATATATTTATATAGGTCTGGCCTGTTATATACAGTACAATATTTTTAGTGCAACTTGAATCTCAATTAAATCAGTGTTGCCCTCCAAATGATGACTGTAAGCGCTTTTCGCTCTGTTTAGTCTTTTGAAAATTATATGTAGGTAAAAAACAGATTTTTTCAAAAAATTGAGTCATTCTAAAAGCTGCAAAATTGCTGAATGAAATAAGGTATGTCCTTCCAGCTCACGAACTAATGTTATTTTCCTATTTTTCCAGCATTGAAACAAGACTTGGCGAACTGCAAGAAGAAGAGCTACTCAGAAAACAATCAGAAGAGCAAGAACGACTACGAAGAGAAGAAGAGAGAAGACAACGGCAAGAAGAGAGAGAACGACTCGAAGAGGAACAGAGGCGAAGGGAGTACGAGGAGAAGAAAAGACGAGAAGAAGAAGAAAGGAGAAGACGGGAGGAAGAGGAAGAAAGAAGAAGAAAAGAAGAAGAGGAAAGGAAGGCTGAGGAAGAAAGGAAAAGAAATGAGGAAGAACAGAAAAAGGTATGACAGAAAAGTAGCAAAATACGCAGTTGTTCTTTGTTTCTTTATTTGTGTGGTTGTTTACATTTTTACACGCTTTTAAATGAATGAATTTACTTTTGGTAGTTTCAAGCTTGTTTAGATGGGTGTAAATTGCTCAACTATTTATGGAGACTTACTCACTAACCATGCATTTACTATTTTACATACACATTGTCTTGAGTTTTTGCTTTTTTATTTTTCATTCACTTTACACATTTACTTTTTGTGAGTTTCTCCCAGAGCTATATGCTCATCCAGGAAAATTGCACACATATCTGCAATGTTTCCCTAACTGCTAGATATGCTTATGTAGCTTCCTTCCTTGTTCGTCTGTTACTGAATCATCATGTCTTCGCTCATTTGCAATGTTTCCCTAAGTGCTACATATGCTTATGTAGCTTCCTTCGTTGTTCGTCTGTTACTGAATCATCATGTCTTCTCTCATTTGCAATATTTCCCTGTCTTGCTGCATATGCTTATGTAGCTTTTTTCCTTGTTCGTCTGTAACTGAATCATCATGTCTTCTCTTATTTGCAATGTTTCCCTACTTGCTGCATATTCTTGTGAAGCTACCTTCCTTGTTCGTCTAAACCTTAATCATTATCTTCTCTGTAGTACACCATTATCTACGAACCAAGATTATCAAAACCAATTGAACAAGAGATCATGGTACAACACGAGGCGATAGTCGAGTCCATGCAAGACACGCCAGACGGCTGGGCTGATCCGTTTGCTGATATAGACGATCTAAGTCAGCAGGATCTCAGTTCATGGCGAGATGACGCCGATTCTATTCGACAGTGGATGAAACAGAGGGAAGGCGTTTTAGATGATGAGAGTGATGATGAGGACATCGTTGGCCTGAAGCAGCAGAGAAAACAAATGACCGTAAGGAAAACCTCGATTATATAAAACAAAAAAATTATATAGACTGCAAACACTAAATACGTGCAATTGTTATCACTATTTAGTAAAGTACAAACACTAAATGTGTGCAAAAATTATCACTATTGAGTAAAGCGCAAACACTAAATGCGTGGAATAATTTTATAAAAGAGTTGGGATAGTACGCACGCTACGATTGGTTGAAAAACATGTTTGTTCCTCAACATTCCGCGTGTTTTAAGTATCAAACACGGAAAACTGTTTTTGATTTGTTAAATCACTATTCAGTAGAGTGCACGCACTAAAAGTGTGCAACAGTTGTCACTATTTAGTGGTAAATAGCACTAATTAAACAAAAGAAAAGAACAGAATTAGCATAAAATAGCAATATTTAGTGTTATTTATGTTGCACATTTTTAGTGTTTGTACTCTATGCTAACTCGGAAAGTCTTAGTTACACGTGCACAAAGCACTATTGATTCTAGTCAACGTCAACACCCGTCGTTCTAATGCTCAATTTAAGCTTCTAAATGCAAACAAAAATAGCGAACCATCATCAGCGTGAAGAAAACGTTAGATGCACAAAATATGTATTTTAAGCAAAGCATCGGATATTATTATAATCATGTCCAACACCCTTGCTTGTCACTATTACCAACACATCATCATCAACGTGACGCGAGCCTTTGTTATTCATGTGCCAACCAGACAGTGATTGGCCATTATTTCAGTAGAGCTTATTGTAGTTCTGGTTGGCACATTAGCATAACAATTTGTTTGAAGTATCGCTATTACAACAATGACGTAATTTTTCCCACATGTCATCATCATCATCCATCATGAGCATCATCGTATTCATCATTGTCAAATCCAACACCATGATATTCATCGTTATCATCCATCTCCATAGCAACTGGAAAATGAAGTAGTTGAGTACGAGCCGAAGTACGAGGACGTTAAAAGCAGATACGATGTTCTCAAGGACAATGAAAATATCAGCGTAGATGATCAACACTCCTTGGACGAAGATATGGAGGATATTAACTCTCGATGGGAAAAACTGGCTTCTGCCAAGCAACTTAAGTTGAAACGGTAGGCCATGAAAATCTAGGTTTTTGCTGGACTACATATCAAAAAAAAAAGTTGTCATCGTTTCATATCCATATTTGGAATGACCTAGCTTATTTAGAAGTACGTTTGAGATCTTTTTTCTGGGTTTTTAAATCGTCTAAAACTTACAGGAATTGCATTGAAAGCACTACTTAAAAGACTGCTATCTTGTATATGGTCTAAATGCATCATGGCAGGGGCATTTTGGGAGTCAGATACTGAAAAACACAGGGTTCCCGCACGAAAGATAATTATTTGATATGCAACTCAATGTCTTAATATTATTTAGGAGATGTTTCTTTGATCTTTAGAATTACAACTGCAAATGGTTAGAAATTATTGCTGTATAAAATTTATCTACAAATAAACCTATCATTTCGGAGTTCAACATTTTATCTTTTAAAAAAAAAGAAATTAGTCTTTTAAAAATACCCTGTAGTGTGTTGTACAAACAATTCAAAGTATATTAAAACATAAAATGACAAACTCGTCAATACATCCACAGTAATTCTACTAATTCGTCGTCTATTTCCGATATTTTGCTGATCAAATCCTTGTCCTTATGACGGTCTTTAGAATATTTATCCCGGTGTCGACTGCTTTATTCCTTATTTTGTATATTGGAATATTTTCTTTGTTGTCAGACTTGAGAACAAGATAGATCTAAAAGAAAAGAAGAAGCTCAACGACTTGATTGACTGTAGGGCAGATATAAAAAACCTGAACGACTGGATGACAAACAAGAATAACCAGTTTGACAAGTTTGAACCTATCGCTGAGGATCTTCCAACTCTTCTTATACAAAGAAGTGAGCTCAAGGTAAATCATTTGAGCTCCATTCCTTGATAGTTCCGAGTAATTTGATCGTTCGATTCCTGCATGCTGTCAGTTTCTCAGAAAATCTTTCATTCTCATTTATTTTCTCTTGCTCGTTTGCAAATAGCTTGCCTCATTACCCGTCCCTTTCTTCCTTTATTACTTTCTTGTTTCCTTCCTCTTTTCCTTTCTCCCTCCCTCCCTTCCTTCCTACTTTCCTATTTGCCTTCCTTCCTTACTTACTTCCTTTCTTGATTCCTCCTTACCTTCCTTCTTTTGGATCTATTCCCTTGCTCGTTTTTGACGTATGTTTATTAGTATTCAAGATAATAAACTCTTGTAGTAGTTGATCCTTACCCAATCGTCTATTTCCAGCAATTTTCCAAAGAGGTCGCTGACAAAGAGCCACAGTTCAACGGCGTCATGCAATCTGCCCATAAACTATCCAAAGACCCCACGCTATCACCTGAAGAGATTGACGTCATGCAAAAAGAATCAGAGAAATGCGAGCAAAGATGGGACGCACTGAACGACAGGGTAAAACCTATTGTGTACATGTGAATGTTCGTTAAGCTAAGACCAAAGAGATTAGAACACATTATAACTAGACCTAGATGAAAAGTGATTCCAGTTCACTGATCTTCCAACTTATATCTGTATACGAGCTTAACGGTGACCCCAGGTTGTCTTTTCCAGAGAAAATTCACGTTAAAGATCCGTTTTGAAATTGTTCTTCTTCCCAAGCTTTCTATATAATGCATGTTTTCATGCATATTATGCAATACGGATTCCTTGACGGTTGTGATTTTGCAAATTTGTTTAATTGGTCATAATTATAAATGAAATAAATAATACTTTTTGTTTTTGTTTGAAAAGGTTAAAGACCGAGTAGATAATCTGGTAAATGTCCTGCCAGCCGCCCAAAAGAAACAGAAAAGACTGATGGATGAATGGGATGATAAACTGGATCGATTCAAGAAGTCTATCAAGAAGTCTGAGAATACTCTGGACGACCAGAAAAATAAATGGCCAACTGTAAGTATTGATGATTATAAATGTTGCTTGGTGATGATGATGATGATGGTGATGATGATGATGATGATAATGATGACGATTATGATAATGATGACGATTATGATAATGATGATGATGATAATGATGATAATGATGATGATGATGAGTATAACCCCGATAATGATGATGATAACTATGTTGATGACAGATATGTCAGTGATGTTAAATATTTTGTTGTTTATTCTAGAACGAGGACGAGCCCGTCTCTAAGGTTGATCTGACAGACGAACTACGAGAGAAAGTGAATGACAATGAAACTATTGAATGGCGACCAGTAGTAGACACATCGAATGAACGTCTCGCTAAGTATGCAGAAGCTTATTTCTATTTTATTGTAGTTCAAATAAATGTTGTGTACTCTAGGTTTTATTTATTCATCAATGAAGGTAACGTCAAGTAAAGTCCCTGGAAACGCATTTATTTATATCCGTCTATTCAATAATAACATCATAAATACATCCAGTTATTCACTGCTTTTTTTACATATTACTTCTTCCGGCATAGTTTATGAATTTATTCATCTATTCCTTCACTCATTCATTCTTTCAGAAAATCAATTCAAACTATTCTTTAATATATTTAATTATACGACGTCATTTTACCATATTTGGTCAAAGTGGAGTGCAAATACCCAGGCGTATTACATTTTTGAAAGCCGTATTACACGGTAAAGAAACCGGTTTGCGAAACTGGTTTTAGCGCGCGCGCTTCTTGCCTTAAATAAACATTTAATTTCAATTAACTTACTTTCTTGACTCTGTTGTGCCTTTCTTGTTCTAGAAAACGAGTCAGACTTCAAAGAATTCAGCGCGAGAAGCGTAATCGTAAGTGGTCGATCCTAGAAACGATCAAAGGGATGTTTGGATTTGGTAAGAAACCCAAAAAGGACGGTGTAAACCTGGACAATCTTGTAGTACATCTAGAAGACCACGAGGTATTTGGTTGCTTTGTTTTTAGATAAAATCTTTCATTATATTGTATTTTATTGTACGAGTGCAATAGTATCTGAAGGATTCCAAGCCGTTCTGGATGAGACAAGCTCTGTGCAAGCTCCTGTGTCTTTTTGTTGTTTGGTATGCTTGGCTTTTCTTTCAGCTTTTCTTCTTGTATTTGTTAATATTACCATAATAACGCTACCATCTCTTTTTCCCAGGACCTTATGCAGGAAGTGTCGTCACTGCAGCGACCAGCCAATGAGATTGGTTTAAACTCCAACGAGCTGATGAACAGCGACAGCCTAGAAAAATACAACATTGACAAGATAGACACAGACATGCGCACTGTCAACAAACAGTGGAATCATCTTAACGTCAGTGTCCTGGAAAGAGAAAACAGGTTAGTTGGGGTTGCTGTGGTGCCAATTGACCGATCGTAGCCTGAAATATAATCTTTTTTTGGTATTTTATGTTCATCGATATGTTTTAAAAAGTATTTATGTATTTTCAACAAAACTGCTCTAATTGTGCTTAAAGAAAAACGGAAAAAGACAACTTTATTAAGCATTGGTAGTTCCTTTAGCATAAAACGGTGGGGGCTCTTCCCCCCCCCCCCCCCCCTTCCATTCCATCAATGCTCCTTTTTACGGGTATTTAAAGCTACTGCAAGCTACACAGAACAGAAAGAAGTCGAAACAAGGATGTGAAGCCACTGTGAATCGAACCCTTTTTCTCTAACATGGCAACTCGGTCAGAGATCAAACAGCATTATAAGACAATTAGCTATGAAAAAAGTGTATATTATTTTAAATTCAAGGTATATCGAAAAGACATTTATTGAGTCCACACATTTACTGTAAATATGCAAATATGACAACATCATAGATCGCTTGCTTGAGCTCCCTGTAGGTCCTGAACTTATCGCTGTTTTTGTCGGCCTTTTTCGCTGTTTTGAACATGAAATAAAGCGTATCGCTTGGGTCATAGAGTGTCTGCAGGCTTTACCATCAGAACCAAATCTTTGAACTTAATTGTTAAGTCAGACTTGATGTAATACAAACTGTCATGCCGGACGTCTCCAGGATTACCTTATTCAAATATTGACGTAAATGAACCCATTTTGTTGACATGTTATTGTTTATTTAAACTCGCATTCTCGAGTCACTGACAGAGTCGACATATCTCAATGTCTGGAAAGAACGTCTAGAGTTTTCAAACTTTTGGGAGATATTTTGTGGTTCAAAATGGATCGGTATGATATTGAAGATTCGTTTATTGAAATGGCAGCAGTTACAGCACAGTTGATGCAATATAGGTAACTCTTTCTTACTAACTTGCGAGCACAATATACATATACTATACACATCGTTTTTCTATTTCATTCTAATGAAGACCGCCACAGCGTAGCCGAAACGTCCACCTACACAACTCCCCGTGTTTTAAACCGAAAAACCTCAATATCTTACAATGGCCAAACACGAAAGCTTCAAGACTACTGTTGCGAGCATTGTTTGAAAACTTTATGCGAAAAATATCCGATATAAATACTCTTCTCATCGACCACCAACACATTGAATTGATGTCTAAACGATCGCAGTACAGCTTACAAAGTAGGCTTTAGCACCCGGTACATAAGTGATCAAACATTCACATTTGTCGACTTATGCTGTCCTCTGATTTCCATATAAGTGCAAGCACAAGAATAAGAGCCAACGTCTCTGTTCTTGCATTGATATTTTGTTCTTATTAATTCTTGTGTCAATGCATTTGTAATACTATTTCATAGAGAGTATATGTACGTACTTTTTTCAGGAGTGACGACCAGGCTTCCATATAATCGCTCACGATCTCCGCATCGCTGTCAATTGTTTCCATGTGCTTCGATCGCGGAAAAGTGTTTCCTGGCGATCGCTGACATCATTTTCAGCGATCCGATGATCGTGGGCGATTATATGGAAACTAGGCTTCAGAGTTTGTTTGTGTTTCCCGTTAAGTTGTAACTAAACTCAATTTCTTGATCATCTTTGGCATCTTTGGTAACGGCGTATACTTACGTCTTGGACTCGAGGCTTAGAAGTGGGGAATTGTTCTGCGCGTATCTTATCGTAATTTCAAAAAATAATAATAATAATAATACTCAAATCGCAACGGTATCGTAGCCTTATCGTTTCGTAAAGGAATAAATCAATATGGAAAATCCTTAGAAATGGCTGTTTGCCAGTTTGAACGGTCATGAGTCAAACGTACGTCCTTACACTAATAATCTCGGGGTTTAAGCTACTTAATGTTTCCGACATATGCCGATTTACATTGTTTACAGCAAATCGTCAGAGTCCCGCTCAATTTTTAAAATGTCAAATTACTGAAAACGACTGAACTTCGTCCACCAACTGAACTGATCGTTTGGCCACCTTGTTCAGTGCTGCAGTACCATTTGTGACTCCTTACCAATTGCAAAATTCTAATTCTTGGGTTGCAACCACATGACCAAGAATCCCTTGAGGAATAAAGAACAAAGCTGTTGCCGCCATGTTGTATGAACAAACAAGAGAAACTGAAGCGGAAAGCTTTGTTATCGTCATCCAACATGGCAGCTATGACGTAACGTGCAATCCAAGAATAATCTAATTCGACAAATGTCTCCTAAAGCCGAGTTTTCATAAAATCGCTCACGATCAACGGATCGCTGAAATTAGATGCGAGAATCGCTCTTGATCGCTGAAATTAGATGCGAGAATCGCTCACGATCGCTGTTAATTGTTTCCATGTGTTTCGATCGCTGAAAAGTGTTTCCATGCAATCGCGACTGACATCATTTTCGCACAATCCGGCGATCGTGCGCGGCGATCATATGGAAACCAAGGCTAAAGAAGTCGCTCTATTCCTGATTTCTTGTTTCATATCCAGGCTTGAGTTATTGGCTAAAGAAATAGAAGACGAATACGAAGGGTTCGACGCTTGGAGAGAGAAGTGTGAAGAAATGAATCAGTTCTTGAATGAGTGTCACAGACTACAGAAAGATGAGGATAAGGTTGGGTCTGACATCAAAACGTTACAAGAACAGAGTCAAGACTGCAAGGTAAATCGTCTATTCACTGTGAGATGAACTTAAGTATTGTTTCATAGCTTTTGTTATAAGGAAGAATAATTCATGTGTTTCCATCAGTTTACTCGTTTTCTTTCTTCCTTGTGTTTACGTACCGGTCTGAATGCCATGCGTCAAATTCGAGTTCTTTTAAGAACGTGAAATGTTAAGGGGTTAAAACCCTTTTGGAGATTAATACAACAATTGGCACTTCTTGCAATACTTAAAAAGGAAGCAAAACATTCTGGCAATCGTATAGTTAAAAACGTTATCATGCAAATCAATGCCTGCCTTCCTGCCTGCCTGCCTGCCTGCCTACCTCCTTGCCTTTTGATCTATCTAGCAATACTTGGCCAATTATTCATGTTTTTAACATTTTGCTGGGCATACCGCGTTCCAGGAATTCCAGAGAGAAGTCGATGAATACCGTCCGAAGGCCGAGATAGTGTTCCAGACAAGTCAGGAACTTATTGACGGTGGTAAACTTGATAAGTCTGATATGGAGGGGGTTGAACATACCCGTGACGCCTTAAAGAAACGATGGGACGGCATCAACAGTCACTTGAAAACCAGACAAGAAAGGTAATGAGCGTTTATTACTATTTAATAATAATGCCATTTCTCTGAGAGTCAGACAAGTGTCTGGCTGTCTGTCTTCTAAACCAATTGTTTTGCCACGACCTTGCCTTGGTTGACTAGGAATATAACTACTCACAGCATACAATTTTAAGATAACTAAAACCCTTCAAGTTACTCTACCATTGACAGATTGATTTATGTATTTCATTTAAAACAATCTATCATAACTTTTAGCATCGATGCCAAACTACTGGAAGCCATGAAACAAGACGCCGATGGTCGCTTGTGGAAGTGGAGAGATCAGTCGCTGAAACTTGAATTCAAAGTAAATGATGCGAATCGAAAACTCAACAGTGACGTGGATGAAACGGACTTTGTCGCTATACAGCAAAGTGCAGAAGAACTCCAGGTAAAGTAAACAAGAATTATAAAAAATTAGAACGTGAAGCCTGGTTCCATACAATCGCAAACGATCGAGAAAAATTCGATTTTAGGAATACTAAAGTTTTTAGAACCGACGACCGTTTTTCGATTGCGATCGTATATGGATCGAAAACGGTCGTAGGATCGAAAAACATTGGTTTCCCTATGATCGATTTTTTTTTTCGATGGCTTGCGACCGTTCTCGATCGTACTCGATTATATGGAAACATTGGTGTGAAACAATTCTTAACTATTCAGTGCTACGAAGACAGCTTTTATTTCAATTCCATAGTTGATGTGGTATTGCGTTTATGCCTCGGTGAATTCAGTCATCTTTCTAATTAAATATACCATATCATTTCTCTTGATTTTTCTCATCAGTCGCTTGAAAGCGCCATGGATGATGTGTTTAATACACATAACGAAGTCTCAGATGCTGGCCGAGATTTGTTTGATTCCAAAACACTGCACCACCACGAAGAAGAAGAAGTGAATGAAGCCATGAGCTCACTGCATACCAACATCCAGAAGATACAGCAGTCTACTAAAGACAAGAAAATCAAGTATGTGGGCAATGAATTCTGTTCTAAAATAAGGAATTGTAGTATAGAGTGCATGCACTAAAAGTGTGCAACATAAATACCACTAAATAGTGCTATTTTATGCTAATTCTATTATTTTCTTTTGTTTAATTAGTGCTGTTTACTACTAAATAGTGACAACTGTTGCACACTTTTAGTGTTTGCACTCTAACCCAGCCATTTGACTATCTTTGTCAAAAGGCATCGCGAAAAACCGTCCTAGGGGCAAATGATATTTTGACACAAATTGTTGAATTTGTTCTTTAAATATATCCCACTTCCAAACAACATTTTAAGTTTCTTTTAAGGAAGCTAGACCTAAAAAACGATTCAAAAAGTTGTATTCGTCTTTCAGGATCATAGAGGCAAACAAGAAATACTTTATGCGAACAATTTCCGATTTAAACAAAACTGCAGATGAACTTGAAGAATGTGTCAATCAAGATTTCAATGAATCTGGCTCAAACGTTAACGCTGTTGAAAAGGAACGAGCAAATATCGAGGTATAAGCTAAAGCATGCTGTGTTGTATTTGTACTTGGCTATTTTGTTTTCCCTCTACTATGATTTGCAAGTGTAAATGTTCAGAATAAACTGTAAATAAATCATGTTTCATACTGTACTGAAAAAATCCTTGAACATTAGCATTTGCCTTGTCCTTGAATTCGGGTTTTTTTTTCTTGAAATCTCTTTGAATTTGAGAAGGTAAATGTCTTTGTGATAAATTGTCCTTAATTTTGTAAGCGATGGTGTGATGTGATTGTCAGAATGTAAGCCCGATGTAAGCGCTGCGTGATGGTCGGAATATTTGTAGTGTTGAGGAAGACTCTGATTTTTGAATAGCTCGAAGGCAGATTTATAGTGCTGCGATTAACTCTGATAATGGCAATGTGTTGTGATCATCTGGACGAGTATAGTCTTGCGAAAAACTTCTGATCATCTTTGGATGCTTTGATCCCAGATATGGTATTGGTACAGTATGATGTTTTGCGATCGTGTGTTAAGGGTTTTCACAGAAATTGGAAGAACAAAATAAGACGCACAAAGTAAATATTCCCAATTTCTCTTCATACTCTATCTTATTTTCTCAGAAATTCGAAGAGCTTGTCGCCGCCGAAGAAGAGAAAATCGAAGATTTAAGAAAGAAACTTCATGAAAGTAAAGACAAAGGCTTGGTAGATGACAATGATGAAGCCGAGATTCTTGGCCAGATCAGCATACTCGAAGATAGATATGCCAGAATCAACCACGCCAACGAACAAAACAAGAAAAGGTAGGCTAAACCATCGCATCATCACAGTCATTTCCAGTCATGTCTTGTTCATCACCACCATCGACATTACCAATGTCTTCATCACCATCTTTGAAGGACCTCAATTTGCATGAGAACGAAAGCGACGACAATGACGAGTTTCCACGTTAGTTACCTATGGTCTAGATTCGGTACAAACATCTTTTCTTCATTATGCCTTATATGGTGTTGTTTGTACAGAAGCTAGACCACAATGCATCATGTTTACCAAACTCAGAGAAGGCATATTGTCGGAAAAATGACCATACTTTCACGGAGTTTGTTACATCACCGCTACCACGATTGTTGTTAACGGGATTAAAGTTTTACATTGGTATTAATTGGTATCCCTTATAGGCCGGTACACACTAGGCGACAAGTCGCAGCGACTTGTCCCCGCGACATGTCGCCTCAGTGTGCACCGGTTCAATATTTGTCGCCAATACATCTGATTTTGACGCCACAACAATTTCCGCCAAAAATACCTAGTACACACGGGGGGAAATTGTCGCTGCGACATGTCGCGGGAAAACGTCGCTGCGCCTAGTGTGTACCGGCCTTAAATGTGAGCAAATGATATTTATGACGTCATTTTCCCATCCTCAGGCTGACGCAGAATCTCATCGTCATGCACGAGGAAGTTTTGGAGGAAGTCAATGATTGGCTTAAAGACACTGAGAACCAAATCGACTCTATGAAGATTCGAAGTGATGATCTGAAAACTCTGAAAGATGACCACGCCAAGCATACTGTAAGTGAAGGGATCCACGAAACAATACGATTTATATTTTGAATTACTAATGTCTGGTGTTCAAAAACCTGCAGTCGGATGCTCTAGCTGCTGAGCTACAGGACGCTCTGCGTGGAGTTAGGGTTCACAATGGGTTAAGTACGGACAGTATCACGCCACCGCACGTAAACTCGACCCCTCTCAACTCCAAGAGCATCACGCGATCCCTTTGAGAGCCTTAAGCATTGGTTAAACCAGGCAACATTGTTGCGCGCAAGAAAATGTTTCTGACTTGTTTGAAAAACATTTCCACAGGTGGTTAAACCAGGCAACATCCTGGAAACATGCGCGCGAGTGAACATTATCACCTCGTTTAACCAGAGCTTTAGAACTAAATGAAAAGTTCAAGCAATCAAGCAATCTGGTTGGCACTTGAAAAGCAAAGCTTTCCCAGGCTTGAATATCGGTAGACTAGATTGGTCCTATTTCATGTTTATATTACATAAGTGACGACAGTCAGTCTTACGTCTACTGCTGTACATTCATTCATTCCACTCTCTATCTTTTCCAGGAATTGAAGGAAGACATCGCATCATTCCAGACAACGTTCAAAGGAGCTATTTCACTAAGCCAGAAACTACTTAATGACAATTTGGTAGACGAAGAACGAGCCGAGAGTTACAGACAAGATATCCAGAGTTTGAACGAGAGGATGGATGTTGTCAACTTAAAAATGATGGACAACGGAACAAAGTATGTCGTCCATGTTTGTTTGTTTGTCTGTCTGTCTGTCTGTCTGTCTGTTTGTGTGGTTGTTTGGTTATTTGTTTGTTTGTGTGTTTCTTTATTGTTTCTTTGTCTGTCTGTCTGTCTCTGTCTGTTTGTTTGTTTGTGTGGTTGGTTGTTTAATTGTTTGTTTTTATTTTTGTTTCTTCTCTTGTTTGTTCGCTAGTTTTTATTTGTTATGCTTTTCTTAGCCGTCATCACTTAATCATTCTACCTTAACCCTTCACAGATTCTCGAACGCTTTTGCAATGTACCTTACCACTCGTCTTGACGATGCCGAAGTCTCTCTCACACAGGCTGAATCTAAACTACAACATCATGAAGACAAGGGCTATGTCGACCTAGACGCTGTTAAGACACAACTAGAGTCCTCCAAAGTAAGCCAACATATGCACACCTATAGACAATGTATAATCCAACTAATCATTTTACTTAAATAGTTTTCTGAGAAAGAGGCGTTAGAGCGATTTTTCAACAGAGTGGCTATAAAAAGAATTATATCTTCGTCGATGTGAGAAAAACTCTTAGCCTAAAGTTTGCACTAGTTTAACCGCTAGTTATCGTGCATTTTTACTCCAATTATTTTCTTAGAAACACTGACGCAGTCCACACTAGTTTAACCGCTAGTTATCGTACATTTTTACTCCAATTGTTTTCTATGAAACACTGACGCAGTCCACACTAGTTTAACCGCTAGTTATCGTACAACTTTACTCCAAATGTTTTCTTAGAAACAATGACACAGTCCACACTAGTTTAACCGCTAGTTCGTTTAATTTAAGGCTAATGTTGATGAGGTCGAAGAGACAAAGAGAGAAGTCGATTTAATTATTGATGAAGCCGATAGCCTTATTGAAAGTGGTTCCTTCAAGAAACACGAACAGAACTACTTCAAACCAAGAGTGGATAAAATCGGTGCACGAAATGAGGCTTTGGCGGAAAATGCCGAGAAACATCAGAAAAGGTTTGATAAATACCAATGTGTTAAAATCATATTGATTTTGATTTGTTGTTGGCTCTCGCGTATATCTGGCTGCGTTCATTTTGTATGTAGTATTTGTAAAACGAGAATGAGTGTTTTATCTGCAGTTATAGAAAATCACGCATTAATTATCAATGGGTTTTAGAATAACAAATAGTGGAGGTTTTAGCGTGGTTTATCCAGTAATTGAACACAATGGAAAGTGATGAGAACACGAAAGAAGTGATAGGAGCAGAACGAGATGGAAGCGTTACGTTGAAAGTTAGTACGTCTCGTTACGTAAAAGCTAACTAATTGTTTGATCCTTTCGTTTCCAGGTTATTCGATACGTATATTATCTTGTTGCGTCAACATCTTGGTAAAATGGACGCCTGGCTGTTCAAGGCAGAGGAGAGAATGAGGTCGTCAGAAGAAATCATGTCCGGATATGACAGAGTCAGCGAACAACTCGAAGAGCATCAGGTACTGTGGTTCATATAGCTATCATGATATTTGTCACCTATTGTCGTTATCATGCATCAATGATCCGTCATTGTCATCATCATCATCATCATCATCATCATTATGACTGTCACCATTGTTGTTATCATGCATCAATGATCCGTCATTGTCATCATTATCACTATCATCATCATCATCATTATGACTGTCATCATTGTCGCTGTCATTCCCATTATTAGTGCCATCATCAACACTGTCTTTATCATTATCATCATCATTGCTATCGTAATCATCAACATCATCTTCACCATCATCGCCACCGTTACCAACTCTGACAGCATTATATCTTTACCATCTTCGTCGACATCTTCATCATCATTATCATCATCGTCAGCTTTATTTTAAACTTATCATAATTATCAACAGCATCGTCATCATCTTCATCACCATCATCATTGTCATCTTCATCATAATCATCTTCATCTTCTTCATCATCTTCATCACCATCACCTTCGTCTTCTTTATCACCATCATTAACATCATTATCACCATCGTCATCATCATCATCACCTTCATCATCATCATCATATTCTTATCGCATACTCTCGCATACTGCTTTCGACAGAAATTCCAAGATGAGATTCGAGAACACTCCATGGTTAACATCATTCTAGAGCTCGACATCACAGACCCTGCCGTTAACCAAAGCATCCAATCACAAGTCAAATCCCTTAGCGAACGCTGGGCTGCTTTATGGCGCTGGTCAGAAGAACGGCGGGCTCGTCTCCTACGGTTGCTTAGTAACTGGCAAAGATTCCGTGATGAACAAATTGCTTTGCTGAATTGGTTATCTGCTAAAGAAAAGATATTGAAAGATATGGGAGCTACAGATTTATCGAATGAAGAAGAAGTGAAGAAGCACTTGGATATTCTCAATGTAAGAACTATATGATATATCAAAGCTTCACCCCCCCCCCTCCCTCATATCCCATGGTGTCTCCTTCCGGAGGGAACTGATATGCTCGTCGTTCCTTTCAAGAAAAAAAATCAAGGACCTTGTACCTTTTTTAAAATGTCCAAAAAAAATAGTCTTGGACATCTTATGCGAACAAATGTGTACTAAATATCAAACTTTTGTTGCCGTTTTCGGGCCTCATTTTGTTAAATTCACTGAGATCCCCGGTGTTAGGCTAACCAGTCTCTTGTCGGCCAGAAATCAAAATGGCTGGCATGTACGTTGAGTATGTTATTCTCGAAAACCTGTAAGTATTTGAAGGAGTAGGATGATTGCATTCATTAATAATTTAAAATTCTTTACTTTCATATAGAAACTGCAGACTAATTTGGACGAGCAAGGACTGAAGCTTCAAGAACTACACCATGCTGGAGACGATCTTCTCAAAGATGTCGGCAATAAAGACCAAGCAAAGAAAGATATCAAGAAACAACTCGACGAGTTTGACGAATGTTGGAATGATATCGCTAAACAAGTCATTGAACGCATACACACTGTAAGGGCTTATTCATGAGTTGATGATGACGATGATGATAACGATTACGATAATTATGGTTATAGCGACGATAATGACGACGCTATGTTGACGATGATAATGACGACGGTGATGGTGATGATGATGATGATGATTACATCGACGATAATGACGACGACGATGATGATTATGGTGACCACGATGACGACGGCGATCACGATGATGATGGCGACAAATACGATGATAAGGACGACGAGTACGATAATAATGACGACGATGATTATGAGGACGATGTTGTTGAAGAAATGATGATAATAAAGATGATGACATTGATTGTAACGATGATGATGACGATGATGATTATGGTGATGATGATGATGATGGTGATGATGACGATGATAATGTTGTTGATGATGGTGGTGTTTGAGCACTACATATCTCAACCAGTTACAGCGTCCTGCTATTATTTTATTTGATACTTAATGATACCTAATGAATCGTATATTCAGTACTATTTGTAATCTTTGTTCGTTTTAGCTTGAGACATCCCAAAGTAAACTGTCCGAGTATCATTCTGAGATGGATGCTGTAGTTCACTGGATGGATGAGACAGAGGAAATCCTTGGTAGCTTTACCATAGACATGCCTTCTGAGGAAGCTACAAGACTACAGGAAAAACTAGACGTAAGTTAACAATTTTGAGAAATTGTCAGTTTTTAAGTTTACTTTAAGAGCACTGCACTTTCACCATTTTAGCCAAGTTCGATTTGCGGCTCGGACGACATGGCACACCTACGAAATAACCGCTACATCATAGTATACAAGCATTTTAAAAACGAATATCAATTGTGACAACATATTTAATAACTTTCGTTATTTTAGAATACATGTAGTTCCATTACCGCTTCCTGGTGTCTAACGTTTTGTTTCGACTGCAAATTATCGACAACCGACGTTCTGTATTCGGGATTCGCTCCGACGTTTTTTTTTTTTTTGATAGGTTATCATCATAATTCAATGTCAACTGTTGACTATTTCTCTTGCATTACTTTTTACAGATCAAATGTGACGAGCGTTCTAAGTACCAAGTCAGAGTGGATCGTATAAATCGCCTTGGTAAAGACTTGCAAGGAACCGTCGATCAACCATCATACGACTTTATCAACGATGAACTAAAACCATTCAATCAACGATGGGGAAAACTATCAGAACAGCTAGAGAATCTTAGCGATAAAGGCTATCCTACACCAGGAAAGAGCGACTGCTGTCTCGTTCGAATCATGAGACAAAAACTAGGAATATGCCAGAACTAGAAATTCAAATTTCGTCAGAATTTATGACGTCATTGCTTAATTATGACGTCATATAAATACATCTCAATATGTGACGTTACATGACGTCACATAAAATATAACATTGCATACGACGACATCAGACTCACAAAATGATGATATCATAGATTACCTATGACGTCACACAAATACGTCACATTTTTTGACGGGGGAAATTATATAATACGTTACATGACAGCACACAGAATGTCTGACATTTCAACGGTAATATCTGACATCGATGCACATTTATATCATGAAAGACACTTTTGTAATCAAATAACCATACACATGACAAACGTTATGACGTAATTTTGTACCTCTATTATTAAGCCATTGACATATAATAGAACATATTCTTTATATAAGCGAACAACATTGGGTCGCTTTGCTACGCTGTTCGAACTATGTTGATATAATAAAGACTCAAACCCGAATTAATCCCGAGCACCTGACGAGTATCTCACGTCGGTTTGCCGACAGCATAATCAAAATAATCATTACGCAAAAAATATTTTTATATTCGTAAATTTATTGGTGTAAAAAATTCCACAATAACAATGTAGAATATAAGCAATTAAAAATCGCTTTGCTAAATCAATTTAGGTGCAAACTTTTCAAAAGGAATTTCATAAACTGCGCTTTGACAATTTTGTCAGAAAATTTGCAAATAGTGTCAGAAACCCCAAGTCATATACTATTTAGTAGCTAGTATTTGAATATATTTATTGTAATGTTTTTGTAACAAAATATACCAATAATATTAGGATAATGTTATAATTTTTGGCAATAAAAACATTTCAAACTACTTTATTTGTCTGCTTTGTTTTGACCCTAAACAATAACGAACCTTGATTTGATGACGTGTGAAGAACAACGGAAAAAATCGTTTCCATATTGAGACTCGCCAAGCAGCTTGTGGACTTCACTCCTTCAAAAACTCGAGTAATACATTTTAGGTTATATATCCATGTCTACCTCTCGAAGTTGATTTTGTGGCCTTTGTACACACGTGATCTCAAATACAGATATGTGGGAAGACTGGACCTAATACAGTTCTTTGGGGGACACATTAACTTCTATGAATTTACCACCTAAAGCGATAGAGCCGCACACACTTAAAGTGTGGAACATATTGATATAAATACCGCGAAATAGGGCTATTTCATGCTAATTCTATTGCTTTCTTTTGTTTAATTAGTGCTATTTACTACTAAATAGTGACAGCTGTTGCACACATTTAGTGTTAGCACTCTACTTGTATTTACTAACAAACAAATTGTTATAATTATCAACCAAAACAACAATAAGCTGTATTGAAATAAGGACCAATCACTGTCTGGTTGGCACATGAATAACAAAGGCTTACGTCAGCTGAAGTTTCGTTATTCTTTTGACAGGATTTCTCTCAGGGACATTCCTGTACAAATAATGTGACAAATTAATTATAACAAATCATGATTGCATTGATTCTTGCAAAGTCATTGTGACCTCATCTCCCCCCAACAAAATCGTATACAACTTTTATCAATTACTTTATTCACATTATTCATTCACCATGCAAATGAAAACGGCTCGAATTAATAAAGGAACCAAGTTTAAACTCACCATATGCAACAATAACGAAATAGCAGTGATTTTAAGAGGTAAATTTTCAACAATAGAAAAATTCGAGAGAATGAACCTCGGGCGGATTCCATCGAACACCCACTGAGCGAAACTTAAAACAACATACTACATTCAAATTATTATCATTTGTGTTGACATGCATGTCAGAGCCTGAATATGGTACTAAGCTGGGACATCGATCAGTCGTTTTTTGGGCCACGTGTCCTCATTCCAAATGACAATTTTCAAATAGCTAATTGCAATACCAGCATTAAACGATATCTCGTACAGTGATTTTCATATGACCGTGAAAGAAAATGGGCTACATTTTTACTTCCAAGTAGTTGATTAAAAAAAAACAATCAAACAATGGGTTTGGTGTTTACTACGAACTATTAGTTTGCGTATTCTCTAACGGCCATATGAAAATCACTCTATGATATTTACTTATTTATTTATGTATTTATTTATTTATTTACGAGGACTTTGCACGCTGTTAATTACATAGCGAGGCAACAATAGGAGACGAGGTACCGTATAGAGTTGAAGCATCTTTTAAAAGCATTTACAATTATGAGATAAATTGTTCCGTATCTTGCTAATCAAATTATCAAACACTAAAAGCTCACGTTGGATTTTATCAAACTATGGTTTTTAACAAGCTATTAATACACTTATTAAACGCCCTTTTGACTGATAACATGAAAATATTAATATTACAGGAAAATTTTTATTTCAAATGGCCCATTGTTGACGAACAATGACACTCAAATTCCTATGCAAATTAGCAAAATTCACAACAAATTTTCACAACAGAGTCGTTGAGGCACATCGTTTACTTCAGCAAGAACGCTGAACAGAGGCTCAAAATATTTACTGAAGATAAACTTCGTAAAGATAAACAAAAACAAGCAATGGATTCATCGAAAGAAGGAAAGAAAAGGTAAATCTAACTTACACAATTATTTTCGGTGCGTTTGGATGAAATAATTTGTGGTTTCAAAATAACTTTTTTTCCAAAAAACTTCTTAGCGTTTAAGCTTGGTCAAAGTAAAAAGTGAATCCGAAAGCAACGTACAAAATGTGATTACTGTAACATGTCGGAAACCTTTTTTTTTATAGTATTTTAATTTGAACCTTTTTGCAAATTATACACGTGTAAGTTGAGCTTTTGGTATAAAATTAAAGACGTGGCTCCATTGAATATTAGTTAAATTTTAGTTAATGTTGAATGTCGCCAAGAGACAAAGTTCTGTTGTGAGGAGAGCTAAACATTCAGCAATTTCAAATACTATAAATTTCAACAAATTTGCATACCTTTAATACATGGATATTAATAACATATTTAAATTATCGCAAAGAGGACATGGCTTTAGAAATTACTTGAAGATTTGATTTAATTATATTTAATGTGCTGAAGTTTGTTCGGCATTGTTTTCTAATTTTTAGTTAAGGTATCGATTAGAATAACGACGATTTTCTCAACTTAAAACTGGAGACAACAATTAAATTGCTTTTTATTTGCGGCGAAAACTAAACGATGTATTTTTAAAATAATCAATGTAATTTCAATGTAAATTTAACTATATTTCATGATTGTATTTTTATGTTTTTGTTTTCGAGTTTTTAATGTTTTGATAACTGTTGCGGACAGAGCCTTCGCTAAACAACGATGTTTATTTATAGTTTTAGTTGGACATTTTTATTAGTTAAACACTTGAATGATGTTTATTCACGCGTCGAATCAGTATTCAATAAAACATGACAATGAATATACAATGTTGGCGTTTTTGAAATACCATATTTAATTAAAAGTGCTATTTAAGCAAAATAATAATTTTTGTCGCGTGACTTTCGCTTGAATTGTTGAAAAGGAATCTTATTTCAAGCCATTTAAACATCATCTAGTAACATTAAACACTCTTTTTCAGCAAACCTATCGAAACACAAATGATCGATCACAACACATCAACATCACTTACACTTATGTTCAAACTGAAACAAATGTCAGACACTTTAATAATTAAATTGAATTTCTTTTGATTCTACTTCCTTTCTTTTCTCGTTTCATTCCCTTTCATTCATATCATGATTTCTCTCTTTTTAGTTCTTTCAAACTTTAGCTATGTAGCCTAGCTAGTTTCCATATATCATCGTGTTGTCTTTGAATACTTTATTGCCACAGAATTATAATATATATTAGTTTACAAGTAGTGAAAAAAAAAAAACAGATTTAGGGGCAAAAGATACTTAGAATAGCATAGCTAATCTAGCTAAGTATCTTCATTACAAATTGCTTATTTTAGAGAAAAACTGAAAATTTACATAGAAATACCAATAATCGCTAATCGCTGTGTCGCGTGTCGAGCCAAAGGCGAGCGATATATTGATTTTGCATTCAAGTGGATATTAATTTATCAAAATCAAAATTATGCATTGATTAATTAAATTATAATACCATTTTTGTAAGCAATCAAAAGATGATAAAAATAGGTACTATAGCTATAGCAAAAATTAACATTTTTTCATCTTCAATTAATGTATTTGTATGCTGAATCTTTTCGTATACTCTCAAACATTTAAAAGATCGATCATATTCTTCTAAAATATAATATCAAACTTGCATTGAAGCGACAACGCTTGGGATATTTTGATAATGATAGTTTCTGTGGAGACCAAACGACAAAGAAAAAACGACAAAAATACCAGTTTTTATTAAATGTTCAACAATATTTTGAGATACAGTTGCCTAGTAATAATTCTAGGTCCCTACATTTGAAGCAAGCGCAAGTGCTGTCCTCACTTGTGAAATATGTGAAACCACAAGCTCACGCATAAGAATAAAATAATAAAACTTTTATTCTTAAATTGTGCTTACGTTAATTTCACTGTATATTTTACAGTGGAGGCAGCAATGGCGCTGATGTTTGCACTTGCTTTATCACTATAGAACAGATTTGTTTTTAAAGCAGTACAATTTACAATTCATTTCCGTGTAAACGATAGGCCTAAACACGTTAAAAAGTCAGTCCGTGAAGTGTTTCGAAAATATCTGGATGAGTGCAAAAACTTTCTGGAATGTTTTTGAAATTATTGAACAACTAATTTCTATTTTCATTCAGAAACAAAGAGATTCTAAAAGAATGGAAAACTATTTCGTCCCAGTATAGTAAGAATCTCAAGAGTCTTGAGGAATCTACAGCTAAAGCGGGGATATATTTTATGTTAAAGGTAAGTCATGCAACAAAAGTTTACTGACACTAAATGTTTTTCAAAAGTATAACCACAATTTATGCCCAGTTTTTCAGGGTTTTTTTTTTTTTTTTTTTTTTTTTTTTTTATCACGCGAGTCGAATACTATTGATCTGTAGATAACTAGGAGGTCTTCTGTGATGTGGTTAAATTCATCAGCATCATCTTAACGACAGTCATCATCATTAATTGAACAAATGATATATTGTCATGATGCCTGTTTATATGAGGCGAGACTGTTTAGCGGGCTGGCTTCTTTTGTTTTTACGCTCTGATAGCTTGAACACAAAAGAAACCAGCCCGCTAAACCGGGCTGGCTCGCCTCATATAAACAGGCACTTACATATATGAACGCATCAAGCATGATATTAGATGGAAATGTGCTGAATAACTGAAAAATTATTTTAAAATGTACTGAATTAGTCACCAGTCCCACCCCTATCAATCTAAAAACACGATAACACATGATCATCGGAGCCAGGGAGGAGAGGGTAGGCCGTCAAGCTAGCTAATAATTCTTATACAAAGTGCTTGCGTTCGTATCATTGTAGTCTGAGAATGAATTCCAAGAAAGCATACCAGGAGTCCAGAACGATGATATTGTACTCTGGCAAGAACACATCTCAAGAGGACAAAGACAGATTAATGGGTAACTATAGCAACAATATGTGGCTGAATGCCTACAGAGTATCGCGGGCGCACGAACCCCTGACGGCTAGAGACTGAGCCTACTACATACGTAGCTAGTCAAGAATGGATAGAAAACATTCGATGGAATGGATGAGCCTCGCTCGTTAAATGAATAGCTGAATGGAGGAAAGAACTTAGGAAGAAATGACGAAAAGGAACACTGACTGATTGACTGACTGTCTGATTGACTGACTGATTGATTAATTGCTTGCTTGATTGATTGATTGATTGATTGATTGATTGATTGATTGATTGATTGATTCTGCTTTTCTGTTAGATCTCTCACAAGACTTCGAGATGTCATCAAAGAACACAAGAACATGAACAATTTTACAAAACCAGGCAAAATGTCTCTGAAAAAGAAAAAGCCTCATGTAAAACTAATCAAGCTGGACAAGTTGTTCAAACATTTACAGGATTATGCTGTGAGTTGAATTTGTACTCATCCCTGTGGCATGGGTTTTAAAGTGTTTGTGATTCATTTCTATACAAGTAAAATAATTGTATAAAATCCATCAATTATTAGGTCATGCATATATAAAAGATGAATAAATAAATGAATGAATGAATATATGAATGGATGGACAAGTGAATGAATGAATGGATGAATGAATGGATGAATGAATGAATGAATGAATGAATGAATGAATGAATGAATGAATGAATGAATGAATGAATGAATGAATGAATGAATGAATGAATGTATGAATGAATGAATGGATGAATGAATGAATGGATGAACTGATGGATGGACGAGTGAATGGGATGAATTGATGGATATTTGGATAGATGTATGGATGAATGAGCGAGTGAGTGAGTGAATGTTTCAGCGAATTTTGATTGAGAGAATCGATTAATGGATAAATGAAAAGGTGAATAAAACATAATTTTAATGATATTTGCTAGTTCCTGGTTGATGGTTTGGCTCACAACATCGCACCAACAGAAAAGCTACTCGGTCTTGGAAACAAACGTGTCATTGGTGGCGAAATTGATGAAACAGCAGCAGAAAAACTGAGGGAAGAATTAGTGGCCTTGAATGCTCGCTGGAATAAACTCAACGAACGCATACTAAGATATGTAGATAGGTATGGTATGATAACGATCAATAGATATGAAAATATTTGGTGATGATGATGATGATGTTATTCCAATAGGCGCTATTTTCAAAGTTAGATCGACTAAAAAATTAAACTTGAATAGTTGCATTCATTAATTAGATTCATTTTGTTTAGGTGTGACAAGTTTAGTCTTGAGATAGCTAACAACTACAAGGCACTTGGTCTGTGGATGGTCAAAGCAGATAACATGATACAATGGTTAAGTGAATGTGAAAAGCTACTAGAGGCAGAGACACAAATTGGTGACGACCATCAGACATTAGAAGAGCAACTGCACGATAATGAAGTACGGAACATTGAAGTTAACACTCTCTTTTATAGATATTAAAAAGGGTTTGAGTATTAGTGTTTTTTCTACTCTCTGTAACTTGTAGTAGCACTGAATACCCTTACACAAAGGAGCACTGATGGAAAGACTTTTTTCTGCTCTGTGTAGTTTGTAGTAGCTTTGAATACCCGTACACAAAGGAACATTGATGGAAAGTCTCTCTACTCTGTGTAGCTTTTAAAACATTTTGTAGTAGCTTAAATGATGATAATAGGAAGTGCTCATATAGTGCAATTCAGAATGCGCTTTACAATTGCCTTTTTTTATACAGACCGCTTTTTAAGGCGTATTCTGCAGCCACGCGGCTTACAATCATGAGGTGTTAGTAGTTAGCGTGAATTAGTATGATTGAATACAGGAATAATAAAGCAGGGAGCTTTAATGGAAATATATGAGACCGCATTAAACTAGAATAACTAACAACAATAAATATGTATTTTTCTTTCTCCTTTAATTCTTGTTAGGAATTTCTCAACGAAGGACGAGAGTATCAGCCTTCCGCCATCGACGTCCTCACCTCTGGAGATAAGATCTTCAGTAACAACCGTCTTGACAAGCACGACCTTCAGTATGTGAAAAAGATGGTTGTAGCGCTGAGGAACAGATGGAATGCGATTGAAGAACATCTAGAAAACAGGAATAATGAGTAAGATAGGATAAGGATGACAGTATAATGTGTGTAATGATGATGATGATAGTGATGATGATGTAGTTGATCATGGTGATGATGATGATGATGGTGATAGTGATGATGATGATGATGGTGATGATGGTGGTGATGATGGTGGTGATGATGATGGTGATGATATAGAGAGATGAGGATGTTAGAAACAATGATCAATGATGACGGTGGTGTTGATCAAGGATAAGAGTGCTGATGATAATGATTAAAGCCGTTGAAGTGACGCTGACAGATGATCACAATGTTTAATATGATGTTTGCAGGGACGTTTCTAGGGATGGTGCCAGTGACACCTCTTTTCAAAGTCAAATATAAAAAGCTGACCGTTTATGATGTCACAAGTTGTCATGGCAACAGTTTGGCGTGTTCGGATACCCATAGACAAATTCTAAAAACTCCCATATGATTGCATTGATGAAACAGATGCGTTCTATATGCCATCTTATAAAATTCATGAATAATTAATGACCCCAGAACAATAGAAAATCACTACCGTGACGGCATCTGTATATCTGGTGCAGAAATTATCCTGATTTGCAAAAGGTTTATCTTGAAATTATATCTCGATCTCAGCCAAATTAAATTAAATTTCACAAATATTAATCTAGAATAGCAGCATTTTATCTAGACATTTCTCGCCTTCGGCTCGACATTGTATATTCCATACAGATCGGGCGCTCATGCTGTATATATTACAAATAAAATTTTACAAATAAAATCACAGCATGATTTTACTCTCGATAGAATACAGGCTCGTCTTGGCAGAACCAAGAAGGCTAAACCCGCTGACAGCCTCACGCCTTGGAGAGAAAAAGCTGACAAGCTCAAGATGTCATTAAGTAGTTCACAAGATGACTTAGATCACATTGATGCAAGACTAAAAGACAATGAATTGAAAGATGACAAATACGAAACACTGAAACAATGCACTAAAGATGTCCAGGTACGTGAAAGAATTATGATATTGTCACAGGTAGTGATGTCATCCTTTATAATCACTATCAGTTACCATCCGGGCCCTGGAGTGGGGGGCATTTCTGTATGTAAAAAGGCGTGGGTGTTCATTTGGTTTGATTGATTGATTGCATGATTGATTGATTAATTGATTATTATTAATCGTCTATTTTTCACAGAAACTAGAACAACATCTTTTAAACAAGAGCAGTGAAGACCTTACCGAGGTGTCATCAGTCGGAGTTGCTTGGACAACAAAGAAACAACTCTCTGAAGAAGACGATCATGAGGTTCAAGAGACAGTCAATGTACTACATGATAAAATGTCGGGATTGGAAGAAGGCGTGAAAATTCAGAAAGAAAGGTATTTATTTGATTCAAATAACATGGCTACAAGTTCTGCTGCGTCTTCATTCTGGAGCGAGGAGAGCACAGTTAGTGTTGTGGGGCTTTCCCTGCACCTGTTTGATTGTGACTTCACATCCTTCATTCGACGTGTTTCGGTTCTCTGTGTAGCTTGTAGTAGCTTTGAATACCCGTAAAAAGGAGCATTTATGGAAAGACTTCTTTCTACTGTGTGTAGCTTTTGTAGCCTTGAAAACCCATAACAGGAATAATTGTTGTAAAGACTTTTCATTTTTACTCTGTGTAGCTTGTCGGGACTTTATATGCCGGATATATGGTATATACACAGATAAAGAAGTTGCGGACGTTAAATAATAAATAAACAAACAAACAAATAAATAAATAAATAAATAAATAAATAAATAAATAAATAAATAAATAAATAAATAAATAAATAAATAAATAAATAAATAAATAAATAAATAAATAAATAAATAAATAAATAAATAAATAAATAGATAAATAATGAATGAATGAATGAATGAATGAATAAACAAACAAACAAACAAACAAACAAACAAACAAATAAATAAATAAATAAATAAGTAATTAAATAAATAAATAAACAAATAAATAAACAAATAAATAAATAAACAAATAAATAAACAAATAGAAAAATAAATAAATAGATAGATAAATAGATGAATAAATAAATAGATAAATAAATAAAAGATAAATAAATAAATAAGTAGACAAGCAGAGGCGTTAGAACTTGTGTGTGTATGTATATACTTTATTTTATTTTTTTTTTTTTTTTCATTTGTTTTATAGACTTCAGCGATCTACAGCAAATCTCTTGAACCAGTCTGTAACAGATTGCGAACAGAACATCAGTGAACTGGACAACATATCTCTTCAAAACTTCTCAGCAGTTGGATCCGACGTACAACAAGTACAAATACAGATCAAGGACTTGCAAGTAAGTGACATCTTTGATTGTAGGACGCTACAAGTGTTCATAAGTTTCTGTAAACCTTGAGGAATATAAATGAAATCTAGACAATAAGCCATGTGGGTGAGGCTTCTGAACAATGTAGACTGAGCATGTGCAGTAGATGAGTTTTGAGCCGTGAATTAGCTCTTAGCTACACCAAAAAAGAGAGAAAGAAAATTGTAGAAATATAGTTGCTTTAGTATGAATGGGCAACGGTACGTCTACGATACTGCTGCTATCCGATACAGTAGAAAACAATTCAAATGTTTGCTTGAAAATTACGATTACGATGTGACGAAAACGACTCCAGCACCTACCATTGAAAAGTTGTTTATGAAGTGATTCACGTCTTTAACCAAGGCTGCATAAGGTCGGAGAAAAAGGAAGAAACTACGCTTTTGTGTTATTGGGAATTGAACCCACAGCCGCCAGTATTCCGCTTTTTAAAATACTCTCTATATCATGAAACTCATCATTTGCCAAAGCTCGTTACTTACCTATTACACATGCTCTAATAATCATGACTTTTGAGCCATCCCACATGGTCTAGTGCCTCTACTTACATTATACTCGAGCTCTATATATTACATGAGATCCTGTAGCGGTACCAGGTTGATTACGTGTATCGTTGGTTGTGTGTCCAGGTTAGCAGGCGAAATGGCAACCTGCTGCCTGGCCTTGTCTATTTCGGGCCTCAATAGCCCGGTGAGGTCCCACCTTGTTGACTCTAATAGCACTACCTAGGGTTACTGGTGATAGTGCAAAATCAAAAAGCTAAGGGTTGTGTTGATGATGGCGATGATGGTTTTATTATATTGCAGTATTTGAAGCTAAGATGATGTTGATGATATGGTGACGACATGATGATGTTCATTCAGATAATGATTTTGTTACTATAATCATTATAAGGCTGATTTACACGGTACGATTTGTCGCATGCGATTTGTAGTATACGACTAGTCGTGAGGTTCAAAACGTTCTAAAACTAGTCGTAGGACATTCTAAAACACGTTTTAGAGTGCGAGCGACTAGTTTTAGAAGTTACGACTAGTCGTATACTACAAATCGCATACGACAAATCGTACCGTGTAAATCGGCCTATAGATGTTTCAAATTATATCACTTCCATAGGTGTTTGAAGAAAAGCTCGAAGAAGAAGAACAAAAACACCAACTCTTAGTAAAACGATTTGAAGAAGCGAGTGACTCAAACATGTTAGATGAGCACAGCAAAACAAAGATTGGTTACCGTCTCAAGGAGATGGACTGGAGATACAAAGAGCTATGGAGAGAGCATGATGAAAGTAAAGACAGGTAAAAACAATGGGAGGAGTGGGTCGGGGTGTGGTGGGGAGGAATGGGAAGAATAGTCTGCTATCGACTGAAGGAAATGGACTGGAGATACAAAGAGCTATGGAGAGAGCATGGTGCGAGTAAAGACAGGGGAGGAGTGGGTTGGGGTGTGGAGGGGAGGGGAGGGGGATATTAGTCTGCTATCGACTGAAGGAAATGAATTGAAGATATAAAGAATTATGGAGAACATGATATCAATAAAGATAGGTAAAGACAGGGGGTGTGGATAATTAGAGGGGTGGGGGGGGGGGGAGGGATGGAGTGGTATTAGTCTGTTTTTTCCCTGAAATAAATTGATTGGAGATACAGTGAACTACAAGAAAGACGAAGAAAGATTAAAGGTGTGGGTTGATAGAGGAATGGGACGAGAAGGGGTAAGGCAGTTTTAGTCTATTAAAATTGTTTGGAGATATGAAGACATATTGAGACTGATATCGAACAAAATGGGGGAAGAATGAAATGGAATGAGACGCGAAAGGGTATCCCATGCACATTGTGCTAGGAGCCTAAAACGTTTGTGCCCTCTCAAATATGTATGACACAAAAGTCAAATCTAGCCCTTTTATCACAGAGAATGTTAATTGTTTAAACCCTGCGGGCTTCTCACTTATTAGCCAGCCGTTTGATTATGAGTGCAATTGAGGAACAATTGTTTTTTTTACTTGTAGAATATTAAAGGGGCTATTGCTTCATAGCAATGACGTCATTTCTGACGCAACACATTGGCTGGATGACGCAGAGTCACGTGCTGATAAAATCAGTCAAACCGATAAAGCAGACAAAACAGAATTAGAGAAAGCCATTGTTGAACAAGAGGTATGAGAAAGTAAAACAAATTGCAAGAATGATGTATAGTTGAGCTAGATATAAATGGAGTCCCATTGATGACGATGAAAATGATGATAATGATGGTGATGGTAACGATAATAATGATAGTATGATAATGATGATGATAATGATAGTGATGATGATTATGCTAATCACAATGTTGATGATGGTGATGATAACGATGATGATGATGGTGGTGGTGATGATGATTATAATGATGATAATGACGATGATGATGAGGGTGGTGATTGATCAACAAAACATTCGATTGAATGAAGTTGTCACGATACTGGCTAATTTGTTTTTCATTGGTTTAGCGTTTGACCCAAGATACTGCCAACAGTGAACAAAAAGTGATGAACGCCTCACTACTCGGCAAAACCATCGTCAAAGATGAAATGATACAACACCAGAATCTACCCTTTCTACAAGAGGAAATGGATGTTATGGAACAGAGACTAGATAATCTCAAGAAGAAAAACAAAGATAACGATGACTGGTAAATACACATACCAGATTGCATACTTTGGATATTAGAGATTGTAAAGCGCATTAAGACATTCGGTGAAATGCACTGTATAAGCACTACACATCACATCACATCACATCCCAGCAGTACACATCACATCACATCCCAGCACATCACATCGCATCGCATCGCATCGCATCGCATCACATCGCATCGCATCACATCGCATCACACCGCATTGCATCGCATCGCATCCCATCCCAGCACATCACATCATATCGCATCACATCACATCCCAGCAATTCGCATCGCATCACATCACATTACATTTCTTTAGTTGTTAAATTCACGTTTCTCGTGACAAGAAATTGTTTGACAGAAATGTGACCCTTCATGTTTTGTTTAACGCTAATAGTCTTTAAGCCTTTTTTGATATCAAAAATAATGCATGATTTTATGGCAAATTACTTGTAGGACGGTAATATTTCAGCATGTAGGAAGCCTGCGTTTATGTCCCGCATCGAAAACCTGAAAACGTTTGAGCTCTCTCTTTTCTATTTATTGTCTTTAGGTTGAGAGAATCACTAGACAATTTATCCAGTAAAGAAATACCAGAGGTTTGTGAGGTTATAGAGCCTAGCGAACGTAGAGTGGATGTTGAAGCTGCCTTGCCTGATGAACTTTTTATACCGCCACCAAACGACGAGGGGTTTCATGAAGACCACAGTGATTCACACACGGATGAAACTGAGGTACATCAAAGTCGATGCTTGACGATGGTGGATGATTGTGATAATGATGATGATGATGATGGTGGTGGTGGTGATGATGATGGTGATGATGATGATGATGATAATGGTGATGACGATGATGATGATGATGGTGGTGGTGGTGGTGGTGATGATGATGATGATGATGATGATGATGACTCAATGGTCATGATAATAAAGATCTTATCAGGGACCGTCCATTAGAAAGTGATGCGCGCAATGGGGAATTTGTCCAAAAAAACACAAAATTTTAAATGTTCAACTGAAACGAGTGATTGAAAAAAAACAGAAAGAAGAAAGTTGCTATAGCTCAACTGAAAAAGGAAAACAAATCCAAATCAAATTTGTCCACTCTGATGATCCACTTGGTAATTTGTTGTTTAGGGAGAAAAAGATTATCTATCACTAAAGATGGATGAATTCGATCGTGAACTGAAAGATGCAGACGAGTGGATCAACGAATCTAATAAATTATGTGATCAGTTTTACAAGAATATGCACAACAACGATGCATGGAAAATACAAGAAATCATAGAGGTAATTACATTCATTTCAAACAGATATATCATTATAATGCAGCTTTTCAGATACTCCATAGCATGTTAATTAATCTTTTGAATTTGAAGGAAGGTCATTGTTTGCATTGCCACAGACTGGAGACAAATTGAAAAGAATAATTAGCGTGCTATTGAGACTGAGGTGCAACTGAAAATGTCTATTAATTACTTTTTTGAAATATGACTTTTTAAAAAAAAAACACAATTAATTACACACTCAAAAAATAAAAGATCTATTACTAACTAACATGATATTTTCTCCAACAGGACAGATACGATGAACTGGGTCCACGTGACAAAAAAGTCCAACACATCAACGAACTTGGAAAAGAAATTAGCACCCAGTCCTCTAACGAAGACACGTCAAAATCAATTAATGAACAGTTACTAACATTGAACACTAACTGGCGTGAGTGCCAAAGCACGATGGGAACTGCTTGTGAAGTTCAGGTTCAAAAGAAGAGTGCCTCTGGGGGTGGGTGCTGTTTGATGACGGTTATCAGAAAGAAATTTGGAACAATCTGCATGTATAACTAACACAGGAAGCCCAACTTAGAAACTGAATTTGGAACCATCGGTATGTATAACTAACACAGGAAGCCCAAAAGTGGAACTGAACTTTGGAACCATCTGTATGTATAACTAATACAGGAAGCCCAAAAGTGGAACTGAACTTTGGAACAATCTGTATGTATAACTAACACAGGAAGCCCAAAAGTGGAACTGAACTTTGGAACAATCTGTATGTATAACTAACACAGGAAGCCCAAAAGTGAAACTGAACTTTGGAACCATCTGTATGTATAACTAACACAGGAAGCCCAACTCAAAAACTGAATTTGGAACCATCTGTATGTATTATCAACACAGAAAGACCCAAAAAGAAACAAAAATTGGAAATCATCTGAATGTAAAGCTAACACAGGAAGCGCAAAAATGAAACTGAACTTTGGAACAATCTGTATGTATAACTAACACAGGAAGCCCAAAAGTGGAACTGAACTTTGGAACAATCTATATGTATAACTAACACAGGAAGCCCAAAAGTGAAACTGAACTTTGGAACCATCTGTATGTTTGATCAACACAGGAAGCCCAAAAGTGGAACTGAACTTTGGAACAATCTGTGTGTATGATCAACACAGGAAGCCCAAAAGTGAAACTGAACTTTGGAACAATCTGTATGTATAACTAACACAGGAAGCCCAAAAGTGGAACTGAACTTTGGAACAATCTGTATGTATAACTAACACAGGAAGCCCAAAAGTGGAACTGAACTTTGGAACAATCTGTATGTATAACTAACACAGGAAGCCCAAAAGTGGAACTGAACTTTGGAACAATCTGTATGTATAACTAACACAGGAAGCCCAAAAGTGGAACTGAACTTTGGAACAATCTATATGTATAACTAACACAGGAAGCCCAAAAGTGAAACTGAACTTTGGAACCATCTGGATGAATGATCAACACAGGAGGCCCAAAAATTCCGAAAGTTAGATACAATGAGCATCACACAGGAAGCCCTTACAGACCATAGCTAAATGACTGCTGAGTTATACATGGAACGTATTTGGGAAAAAAATACAAAAGTATATATGTATTATCAACACCGTCAGGAAGTCCGAACATTAAACATAGTGGACATCACACAGGAAACCCATACAACCCATATCTAGATGACTAATGAGTTATATATGGAACGTATTTGGAAAAAAATATAAAAGTATATATGTATTCTCAACACCGTCCCGAAGTCCGAACATTAAACATAGTGAACATTACACAGGAAACCCATACAACCCATATCTAGATGACTAATGAGTTATACATGGGATGTATTTGGGACAATATAGGCAGCTAACAAAACTTAACGAAAGAATACTGCTAACATTTCAGAAACAACAGAAAAAGAAAATAAAACCAACTCAAATTTGGAGATGACACAATAAACAACGAATACAATATTTACACAGAAAAACTCAAATTGCAACTGTGAACGAACAATGAATATAACGCAGGCAATTTATGAATGGAACACAGAAAAAGATACCAGAAACAGCCAGAAAAAAAGATACGTTGTATTATAAAACACAGGGAGTACACGCTATAATATTTATATTAGTCATTCCACGAAGATTCTGGTGTGGGCCGACACAGGAAACCCATTACCAAGAACTGAAATCAGCACATGTCAAATTTGGTATGCCATTGGTGAAATCGAACAGTTCAAGAAAACACCAGTAACTTCCCAAATATATATAATTTTAGAATGACTTCTTGGAATTGGATGAATATAATCTTGAGTTTTATTTGGTAAAATATTGCCACGGTGATAATTTGATGAAAATACCAGTAACACAATCCGAAGATTTTATCTCAGAAAAAAATCTATTTGGGAAGTTATATGATATGTTGATTTTTTTTTCCTATGTAAGAAAAAAACATGCAGACAATCGAAAAGAGCTACTACTCTACTCTACTCTACTCTACTCTACTCTACTCTACTCTACTCTACTCTACTCTACTCTACTCTACTCTACTCTACTCTACTCTACTCTACTCTACTCTACTCTACTCTACTCTACTCTACTCTACTCTACTCTACTCTACTCTACTCTACTCTACTCTACTCTACTCTACTCTACTCTACTCTACTCTACTCTACTCTACTCTACTCTACTCTACTCTACTCTACTCTACTCTACTCTACTCTACTCTACTCTACTCTACTCTACTCTACTCTACTCTACTCTACTCTACTCTACTCTACTCTACTCTACTCTACTCTACTCTACTCTACTCTACTCTACTCTACTCTACTCTACTCTATTCACTTTATAAATATACATGTATAATTTTATCATCTAAAAAAAAAATAAAGTTTCGCAACGATAAAAAGCTAGTTTCTTGTCTTGTTCTATTTGTAAATAATATTGTGTAACAAAATATATAAAACATTGATACACCATCGAAATTTAATCAAATGATAATGCAGACATTTAACATACAACTCTATAAAACTAATGACAAAACTTTAGAAAAAATATCATCCAACGTTCACAAAAAGGATAACCGTACAATAACAGAAAAAAGCATCAACACAAATATCGCAAAAAACCTTTCCACAAAAAAATGTGACACAGTAATCTTTTCCTGAGAAAAAAACGCATGTACGGACTAGAGCCCAGCAAAATGAAAAAAAATGCGTTTTACGACCAACTTGCATGGACTGTAGCCCAAAAATGTGCCTTTTTGCGACCAAAATGGAGTAGAGTCCACCAATATCATGTAAATTGTGCGTTTTTCGACCAAAATGCATGGACTATAGACCACCAAAATGACCAAAAAAGTGCGTTTTTTGACAAAACTGCATCGACTATAAAAAGACCAAAAATGTGCGTTTTTCGACCAAAATGCATGGCCTATAGCCCACCAAAATGATTAAAAATGTAAGTTTTTCGATCAAATTGAATGAACTATAGCCTACCAAAATGATGAACAATGTGCGTTTTTCCACCTATATGCATGGACTATAGCCGTCTAAAATGATGAAAAATGTGCGTTTTCGACGAAAATGCATGGACTATAGCCCACCAAAATGATTAAAAATTAAAGTTTTTCGATCAAATTGAATGAACTATAGCACTCCAAAATGGCCAAAATGTATTTTTTTCAAAATAAATGAATGCCCTATAGCCCACCAAAATGACCAAAATGTACGTTTTTCGACCAAATTGCATGGACTATAGCCCTCCAAAGTGACCACAATGTGCGTTTTTCGACCAAAATGCATGAACTATAGCCCACCAAAATGATGAAAAATTTGCGTTTTTCGACAAAAATGAATGGCTTATAGCCCAACAAAATCATCAAAAATGTGCGTTTTTTGACCAAATTGCATGGACTTTAGCCCACCAAAATGACCAAAAATGTGCGTTTTTCGACCAAAATGCATGGCATGGACTATATGCATGGACTATAGCCTACCAAAATGACCAAAAATGTGCGACTTTTGACCAAAATCCATAGCCTATAGAACACCAAAACGATGAAAACTGTACGTTTTTCCACCAAATTGCATGGACTATAGCACTCGAAAGTGACCAAAATGTGCGTTTTTCGACCAAAATGCATGAACTATATCCCACCAAAATGATGAAAAATTTGCGTTTTTCCACCAAAATGCATGGCTTATAGCCCACCAAAATTATAAAAAATGTGCGTTTTTCGACCAATATGCATGGACTATAGACCTCTAAAATGATGAAAAATGTGCGTTTTTCGACCAAAATGCATGGACTATAGCCAACCAAAATTACCAAAATGTGCGTTTTTCGACCAAAATGCATGGACTATAGCCCACCAAAATGGTGAAAAATGTACGTTTTTCCACAAAATTGCATGGACTATAGCCCACCAAAATGACCAAAAATGTGCATTTTCTGCCCAAAATGCATGGCATATAGCCCACCAAAATGATGAAAAATGAAAGTTTTTCCACCAAATAGCATGGGCTATAGCCTTCCAAAGTGACCAAAATGTGCGTTTTTTGAACAAATTACTTGGACTTTAGCCCACCAAAATGACCAAAAATGTGCGTTTTTCGACCAAAATGCATGGACTATAGCCCACCAAAATGGTGAAAAATGTACGTTTTTCCACAAAATTGCATGGACTATAGGCCACCAAAATGACCAAAAATGTGCGTTTTCGGACCAAAATGCATGGCATGGACTATATGCATGGACTATAGCCTACCAAAATGACCAAAAATGTGCGTTTTTCGACCAAAATGCATGAACTATAGCCCACGAAAATGATGAAATGTGAAAGTTTTTCCACCAAATTGCATGGACTATAGCCCTCAAAAGTGACCAAAACGTGCGTTTTTTGACCAAATTGCTTGGACTATAGCCCACCAAAATGATGTAAAATGTACGTTTTTCCACCAAATTGCATGGACTATAGCCCACCAAAATGACCAAAAATGTGCGTTTCTCGACCAAAATGCATGGCATATAGCCCACCAAAATGATGAAAAATGAAGTTTTTTCCACCAAATTGCGTGGACTATAGCCCTCCAAAGTGACCATAATGTGCGTTTTTCGACCAAAATGCATGAACTATAGCCCACCAAAATGATGAAAAATGTGCGTTTTTCGACAAAAATGCATGGCTTAAAGCCCACCAAAATGATAAAAAATGTGCGTTTTACGACCAAAATGCACGGACTATACCCTACCAAAATGATGAACAATGTGCGTTTTTCGACCAATATGCATGGACTATAGCCCACCAAAATGATTAAAAATGAAAGTTTTTTGATCAAATTGAATGAAGTCAACTATAGCACTCCAAAATGGCCAAAATGTAATTTTTCGAAATAAATGCATGGACTATAGCCCACCAAAATGACCAAAATGTACGTTTTTCGACCAAATTGCATGGACTATAGCCCACCAAAATGACCAAAAATGTGCGACTTTCGACCAAAATACATGGCATATAGCCCACCAAAATGATGAAAACTGTACGTTTTCCACCAAATTGCATGGACTATAGCCCACCAAAATGACCAAAAACGTGCGTTTTTTTACCAAAATGCATGGCATATAGCCCACCAAAATGATGAAAAATGAAAGTTTTTCCACCAAATTGCATGGACTATAGCCCTCCAAAGTGACCATAATGTGCGTTTTTCGACCAAAATGCATGAACTATAGCCCACCAAAATGATGAAAAATTTGCGTTTTTCGACAAAAATGCATGGATTATAGCCCACCAAAATGACCAAATGTGCGTTTTTCGACCAAATTAAAATGCATGAAGTATAGCCAACCAAAATGATGAAAAATGTGCGTATTTTTCCTACACTACGCATTAGCACTCATTATAACAACAATTGATACTTGGGCACGTTGGTCAGTCCAACGCAACGGGCAGTTTATTGCAGATAACTTCCACCAACTACATTTGTCGTTGTTTAGTTACAGTATTGAGCATGAATGTTATTCTTAAAACTAGGCAGCATGCGGGACATGAAAAACCTGAAAAACCTTTCTTGAGGAAAATAGGAAACGTGTACCCCTACCAGGCAATGCTGCTACATCCGGGGTAGGAGTTTCCTGTCCTATATTTATAGTATCAACCAAAGGACGTATTTCTCCGAATACAACAGCTAGGAAATACAAATAACTTATCTATTAGTTGTACTTACTTAAAGAACAAGAAATCTCACAGCCTAACAACTAGATAGGAAAAAAAATGTTTGATACTAAATAGTGTCGTTGACTGACCGTAGATGATTCAAGATTCTAACGTACTCGACCTTTATACCTAGACCCATAATGCACTACATCGGCCCCAGTCCATACTGCTCCGTGCCGGCAAAATAGTAATTTATGCGAATCTCGTACCTCAATTTACATAAATTTCATTTTTTGAGGGCTATAAGCCAAAAACGCACATTTTGGTCATGTTATTGGGCTAAAGTTCAAGCAACTTGGTAAAAAAAACGCACATTTTTCATCATTTTCGTGGGCTATAGTCCATGTATTTTTGTCGAAAACCGCACAATTTCGATCATTTTGGTGGGCTATAGTCCATGAGTTTTGGTCGAAAAACGTACATTTTTGCATCATTTGGTGGGCTAACGTCCCTGCGATTCGGTCGAAAAAGTACATTTAGGTTCATTTTCGTGGTCTATAGTCCACGCATTTTTGTCAAAAACTGCACAATTTCGATCATTTTGGTGGGCTATAGTCCATGAGTTTTGGTCGAAAAACGTACATTTTTCATCATCTCGGTGGCCTACAGTACATGCATTTTTGTCGAAAAATGCACAATTTCGATCATTTTGATGAGCTATAGTCCATGCATTTTGGTCGCAAAACGCACATTTTTCATCATTTTAGAGGGCTATAGTCCATGCATTTTGTTCGAAAAACGCACATTTTTGTTCATTTTGGTGGGCTAGAGTCCATGCATTTTGGTCGAAAAACGCACAGTTTTTATCATTTTGGTGAACTATAGTCCATGCGTTTTTGTCGAAAAACGCATAATTTCGATCATAATGGTGGGCTATAGTCCATGCATTTTGGTTGAAAAACGGTCATTTTTCATTATTTTAGAGGGCTATAGTCCATGCGTTTTTGTCGAAAAACGCACATTTTCGATCATTCTGCTGGCCTATAGTCCATGTATTTTTGTCGAAAAACGCACATTTTTGGTCATTTTGGTGGTATATAGTCCATGCATTTTGGTGGAAAAATGTACGTTTCTCGACCAAAATGCATGGACTTTAGCCCAACAAAATGACCAAAAGTTGTGTGTTTTTGGCCGAATGGCATGAACTATAGACCAATTGATGGAAAATGTGCGTTTTTTGACCAAAGTGCATGGACTATGGCCCACGAAAATAAGGAAAATTGTGCGTTTCTCGACAAAAATGCATGGACGATAGCCCAAGAAAGTGATGAAAAATGTGCGTTTTTGATCAATATGCTTGGATTTCAGCCAACCAAAATGTTCAACAATGTGCGTTTCTCGACCAAAATGCATGGACTATAGCCCACTAAAATCAACAAATGTGTGCGTTTTGGACCAAAATGGGTAGTTTATAGCACATCATAATGCGTCAAAATTTTCAGAATGTGAATATTTCGAGAAAATGTGGAGATTGTATAGGTTACAAAAATGCGTTAATTCACCTTTTTACGATCATAGTGGTTGCACTTTATCCTTACCATTGGCATTAAAATCAGGTTTTTTATTATAATGATTAAACTCAATAAAAATGCGTTAGACTTCAATAAAAATGCGTTAAAATATCCAAGCTTCGACAGAAAGTACACTATTATCACTGTCAAATCATATTGCAACTGATTCTCCAACGCAATGCTAACCGTCCCTCTTTTTTCTCAGGAATTACGAACGAGACCGTAAAACGAATGCATTCGTGAAAGATATTCCTACAGAACGCGGCTGGCCCGACCCTGCACAAGATTGTCCATGCTCACAAAACAAAATAAAAACATTTAAAAGCAAAAATAAATGAAGAATGCAGTCAACAAATATATACTACTCATTCCATGTTATTCACGAAGTGTATTTTATTTAATTCATATGATCACTCTCAACAGGAATACTAAATAAGTCAATTACCATTGAAACATTTTTTGTCAAAAAATAAAGTGAGTTTTTTGAACATTGAAAATAATTCAGAAAATGTATTTTGCTACGTACCAATGTACTGATATCTCAAAAAAATATTAGTAAATAGAAATCCACCCGTTTGCAAGAAATCTATACATACATTCTTGTCCTAAGGACATCGTCCTCCTCTTTCCCAATCCCCTCCCCATAAGTCACTTCACGTCTTGCCATTTGGTATTTCAAAACATTTTTTTCAAAAATTTAATTGTTTCAATGATAACCCACCTCTATCTTGTATTTTTTTTAACGTAATTCAAGTTGACAACTATATGATTGTATAAGATTTACGAATACACATTGGAATTTTCTCAACAACTTTAGATTCTGATTTAGATTTGGTTAACAAAGTTCGACTATCTATCGTGTCAAAAATAGACAGATATCTTGTCATTGTTTGAGAGTTATTTTCTGCACATATTTATATTGCACATATTTTATCCTTAATCTTAAATGTACTTTGAAGTTATTGAACTTGGAAGTTATTGCAAGCTTACAGTCTTGTCATTGCAGACCAAATCTCAAGAGGACTGAACACAATGTTCAGTGGATGGGAAATTTTCCTTTGTGTTTAGCCACTGAACATTTACCATTTATGTAGGTCTTAAAATAGCAGAGAAAATTGTTACAAACAGAAGTCTGGCACTTACTACTATGGCTTTTGTAGCAAATGTTTCTTATTTGGAAGACAGGTGAAATTGCTTTGGACTACCTGTGGTTTGAGTTATGGCCACACAAAAAGATGAATTCACCATATGTAGAAAACCAAAGATAATTCCACTTCGTCCATAAGAAATATTTGCTGCAACTAAAATAAAGCTATTACTACATGCACATTGACAACAAAAACTAAACCATTTAAATTACAGTTTCAAAAGACCAAGATGATTTTCATAGATGTGCACACTCAGTCTTTTGTTGCTTGAAATGTTCATATGATGTATTTTTGATGATCCCCAATAAACTTATTGTAGTATTGGAAATAGCGTTCATATTGTCACCATGGTAACATCATAGTTAAAAATATGATGATGATGTCATTGTTGACAGACCAAGAAATAATCATCATTTTGTAATATAACTACAGCATAATTTAGAGTGTTGGGGCTTATCAGATCTGAAAAAAAAACAGAAGAGAATGAGTTATTAGCAAGTAAATGAATGAATGAATGAATGAATGAATAAATGAATGAATGAATGAATGAATGAATGAATGAATGAATAAAAGAAAGAATGAATGAATGAGTGATTTAATGAATGGATGGATGAATGGATGAATGAATGAATAAATGAATGGATGGATGAATGGATAAATGGATGAATGGATGAATAGATAAATGAATGAATGAATGAATGAATAAATGAATGAATGAATGAGTTAATGAATGAGTGAGTAAATTAATATTCAATTGTGAGAACACTTGTTTCTGACTATCTATACTTTATCATATTTTGGTTTTGTTTTGACATTCCACGAGCTAGTCTCTATGGAAGGAAGCCATGCTCTCTTAAAATTAAAGAACTGTTTTTCTGAATTAAATGCCAAGGAGATTCATTGAAAGATCTCAAATTAAGTAAACTTACAGCATCTACATCAGCATCTTCTCCGTCATCATTATAATCATCAAAGGCAATTTCATCTTCATCTTCATGTGTGAAGACATTTCCTTCATTGATCTTGGCTGTAATATAGAAGAAAACCGTCAAAAAAATCTTGTTATAATAATAATAATAATAATAATAATAATAATAACAATAATAATAATAGTCTTTATTGAATAACACTCTCAGCAAAACGTGAGAGTTTACAAAATCTATAATTACAATATATTTACAAGATAAAAAAAATATATATATAAAATATATATATATAATTGCAATATAAACAATGGATTAAAATGAATTTATACAAATTTAAATAGGCAGCGATTCAGAAAAATATTTTTAAAACGTTCTGTATAGACTTTAGGTTGTTACAAAATTTCGGACTTAAATGGTCAAGTACATAATTAAACAAAGCACTATGTTTAATGGACGGATCCTTAGAAAAGTGAATGGGGGGAGGGGGAAGTTTCAATCCTGCAAACTTTATTTCGCCTTCTTCTTATCATTTTTTTTTTTGGTCAAGGGCTTTTTTTTGTTTCGGGTGCTTAGGCTTGCATGTTTTTTTTCCTGACAAGTTGTGGTTATATGTCATTTTTTTAATATTCAAACTTTGTTTGGGTTTTTTATGTCCCCCCCCCGCCCTTCTTTTTTCTAATGTTCCGTCTCTAAGAGGGATGTGATAGTTGTATATTTTATTCTGAGGATTTACCTGTATCAGGAAGTTCACCAAAGGCTTTAAGACTACGCGCCTCATCAGGGTTGTAGCGCAGAATCACGTCAGCTTTAGCATCTTGATAGTCTCGTAGACCAATAAGGATAATATCACCTTGGTTGATCCACACCTAATGAAAACGATAGCAAAGTTACAAAATGTAGTTTCAGTTGTTTGAATTGCTTGGATCCAGAAAAAAGTTATGGGGCTTTGTCCTTTAAATGTCAAATCTAAAAAGTGAAAGCTGATCATTAACACAATGTTTAAATGCCAACAATAAGGACTTTATGGGATTTCAAATGGCAATGAGCACTAACGTTTGTAGGAAAAGAAAAATTGAAGTAATCAACAAATTTATGTTCATTCAAATATGAACTTATTTTAATTGTGGTACTGTATGAAAAATATTAGCAATACACATTAAAATATTTCAATTGTTTTGGACTATAAACATTTAATAAAAAAAGTAAATAATGGGGTCAACATTATTTTATGGTTGCTATGTTTTAAATGTTGTCATATTTAGATCAAGAATTTTGTAATTTAATTATCCCCAAAGCATTTCGTATATCATTTTCTAAAATAGATTAAAAATCGAGTCTATCGATATCCTCAAAAATTCCTAGAACTACAATTTAATATAATTATAGGACGTAAAATCTTTTTTCCTACAAATCTGTGAATTTAATGGCAAAATTTAAAACCAAGAGACTAATTATACATTAAATCTTTATTGCGCCATTTTACAGACATTTCAATCACATATAAATGATAATCTAACTTGTTTCTTTGTCTAAAATGAACACGAAGACCCCTCGAAAACCGACAAAATCACAACAACATTACTCTTTTACCACAGTTAAAAGTATAATGGTAAGAAAAATCTATCGATGTTTCAACATCAAACCTTTTTTCGTAGTTTCCCTCTTATGTGACAAAGTCTGCTCACGCCATCAAAACAGTTCGCTTCCAGTCGGCCATTACCAAGCATTTTATTAACTTGAGCGTACTCTAAAGTATACAGAAGTCATGGTTATTAAATTGAGATCAACTGGAAAACGATCGGTGGTGTATGAAGAGAGATTTCTATTATTACCTTGTCCATCTTCTTTAAACACGAGCTCGCGTTTTTCTGACTCATTTTCGTTCTTTCCTCTTCGACGATTTTTGCCTCCCTTACCTATTATTTTAACAAAAATATCAAATGTTAGCAATCAGAGAACTCTAGAAATACTGATCTATTGTTTTTTTACCTTTATTCTTCGGCATAGTTGCTTAAATTACGAGTAAAAACGCTTCAAAATGTGTATTTTTTCCCGACGTTTTCTTCCCTCGCGTTTTGTGAATGAAGAGGTCAGCGGAATTTTTTGACGCACGTGACGCAATATGTTTATCTTCGGGTGTTCGCCATCGTTCGCAATATCTTCGTGACGTATTTACTTATCTTCGGGAATATTCGGGTAAAATTCGGATATGAACATAGATATGAGGTCACACGGGGCTGTCACACGGTCCCAAAATAGTACGTTCGTGGGGAAGCGTGGGATGACTTAGAAAAACGAAAAGTGATCATACGTCTTGACATTTTTTTAAATAAATAAATAAACAAATAAATAAATAAATAAATAAATAAATAAATAAATAAATAAATAAATAAACAAACAAACAAACAAATAAATAAATAAATAAATAAATAAATAAATAAATCGATAAATAAATAAATAAATAAATAAATCGATAAATAAATAAATTAATTAATAAATAAATCAACCAATCAATAAATTAATCAATCAATCAATCAATAAATAAATAAATAAATAAATACATAAATAAATGAATAAAATAAAAAAAACAAAGAATAAAATATAATAAAAAAATGAAAACAGAACGAAGGAATAAATGGGAGAGCAAATAAGTGCATAAATGAAAGAGCAAATACATAAATAAATAAACTATAAATAACAGAGTAATCAAGCGACATACAAACAAAAAAAACGAAAACAGAAAGGATGGAATTGTAAGTGCATACAACATTGAAAGATCACCACATGTACTACAAAAAACTATTTATATTTGGCTTTTTAAATCAACTCATGTTACAACTATATATATGTATTATCATATAGTAAATAAGAATTACTTTCTAGTTGAGACAGTTCAGTCCATCACTATAATCAATAGTAATTTTGATACACAGTATCCTAGCTCTGTCCCAATCCTTTTTGGACCCACATCTGTTTAACATCTTTCCACAAGGAAAATTGGTCCAGAAGCAATTTTACCAAGTGAAACTGGAATGGACTAAGAATATCCTTCTCAATACCCTTTTTAGAGTGGCTTTCAAAAACCTGAAAAATTCCCATAAGAACCACTTTTATTTTACATATTACTCCAACGAAGGACTAATGTCTGAAAGATCAGTTTTGCCTTCTTTGTTCTACAGTTTAAAACTTATCTATCTATTTGACAACTTTTATTTTCACTTTCAAATGTTTATGAAAATACCTTAACTTGTATGACCTTAATAAAAATGGGCAAAAAATTATACCTTGAAATAATCTTTTGGCATGTTGGTGACTGGATCAAGTCTTGACTTTTCTAATTCTATCTAGGAACATTTACCTTTTTAAGGTTACATGTATTTGAATGTTTTGATAGTGATAGACTTAGCTTGAGTCCAAAACATTCAAATACCATAATTAAATTGCTTTAAACATTGAATTTTTTTATGAATTAAAAAAAGTGCTTTCCAAATAGATTGTGTGACAGATATATCTAACAGCGTAACATAAGAACATTATATGGAAAATGCGCTCTATAAAAATTAATGCAGTAATATTATTATTTATCAACCGTGAATCAGAATATCAAAGGAACATAAAACCTGATTCTATCACACAGCCTTTTTCAAAAGTACAGATTTAAACAGTCAAGTGCAAATCTAAAGTATACAATAATTTTTCTCTTTTTTCACTGAGCCTTACAAGGTATCAGAACAAAAATTATACTACAATACCCTTAGAGTGAGGACACTCCAACCGTGAACACTTTGTCCTTTTTTTTTTACAATTGTTTGACATTTTTCATGTAAATCTATTTAAAGTATTTTCATTTTGAAAACTTTGAGTTCATTTGCATTTCAGTTCAGTCCCACTTTTTTAGAGGATTTGAAGCAGTAGAAAGCTCAGAAAATATAAAAAGTAAATAAAGACGAGTGTTCATGGTTTGAGTGTCCTCACTGTAAAGGGCAATGTTATATACATTTCCTTAGATTAATTTAAGTCTGTGCTCATGATAGAAATGTCCTGACAACTTGTTGTATGGGCTTTCTGCACATTGGACATAAATCCAACCCAGAGGCACAATGAGGGCAACAGCTAATGTGCCCACATGGCAGAAACACCACACCTACTTCAGCGTCCATGCATATTTTGCAAGTTAATCTCTCCTCTTGAGTGTTTTCCAAGTCTCTGGATGCCTGCTCAGAGGGATTGCCGATTGTTGATGCCAATGGAGGTGCACTGTTAGACCGTTTCAGAGCTCTTTTACTCATGTTGCTGGTGTGATCAAAGGAAAAGCTCTGAACAAAGGGCAACTGCGAAGATATCATTTCTGACGAGCTGGATGTGTTGTGGTTTTCTGATTGAAGATTTGACGGAGATCGGTTTGTACTAGTTGAAGAAGGAGACGATCTTGAAGATGTCTGACCTTCGTCAAGAAGTGCATGCATCAAGTCATCTAAGTTGTCAAACCCTTGACCTGTTCTCTCTGTGTGCCTTGCAACAGCATTGTCAATAGCCTCACGAGAAAATCCCATCTCCAAGGCCGTAGCTAGATCTCTGTCATTTAGGCTTTGGACTTGGCTGTTGTGAAGCATAGTAGTTTCACTGCTTGGCACAGGTGCACTTTTAGCTGCATTACTGTGTTGCATACCACTCAGAATTCCGAACCATCTTTGATTATTTATTGCACTTTGAGTTGCATTGGTGTGATGCATGGTACTTTGACTAGGTGGCCATGTTTGGTCAATTGAGTTTTCTGTGCTGGTGAATTGCTGCATTGCACTTTGATTACCTGGCCGTTTTTGATCAAATGCATTTTGACTGCTGGTATACATGTACGACTGCACTGCACTTTGATTGCCAAATTGTGTATTGCTGGGTGTATAGGAAGTCACACCTTCACTGCTCTGATATGATGTATTACATGTAGCTGGATAGTAAGTGGAATTAGAGCTTGTTCGTTGTAAAGCACTGTGTACAGGGCTGTCACAAGTTCGTCTCCCAGTACTTTGTGGGGGAGAAGAGGGATTCATTGGATAATTTTGTGCAGTTTCAGCCTTTCCCCAGGCATGATTATAGTTGGATTGATTTTCAATTGGTAATTTAGGCACTGTGTTAGCCCTTTGTGGAAATACATGGTGTTGTGAGTGTTGTTGTTGTTGTTGCTGTAATATCATAGATGGCTGATAATGTTCTTGTCTAGGCATTGGTGACATATTTCCTGACATCACATGTGGCACTCTTTGATGCTGCTGTTGAACTTCTGTTGTTGTTTCTAGATCTTCGACTGGTGTCCTGATGTGTCCTCCTTGCTCATGACCCTTAACAAGAGGACAATCAGGAGACCAGCGTTTATGTTCACCCCATGGCGTATCCTCAGGCTCCCAGTTGCGTAACGTCACCTTACATTTGTAGCACATAACAGTATCACCAGTACCTTTGTAGAAGAACCCAGCTGATGCCAGCTCCCATGGACGAACCGGACAATCCTCTGGCCAGTCAATGAAGGTTGCAAGCCTGTGATGGCTGCTTTGTAAGTCTGTCTGTAAAGCAGTGTGATGAACGTTTTCAGGCCGAACATGAACATTGGGTACATGTTGCAATACCGGACTAAGCACAGGGATGTCACCATTGCGTATAGCATGCCGATTAATTGGCTGTGGCATGCGTTCTTGATAGCTACCGCCTATCTCTCTCATGCCTTGATTACCTATAGCTGGCGTTCGTATTGAAGATGGTTGTCTCGGCACTTCATGGGTGGTTGCCACCATGGTTGGACTTGCTGTGAAATCTTCTGGTGTCTGCAGCACAGGACGATTTGAGTGTGGATACTGTGATGTAATAAATACTCCAGGGGAGGTGGTTATATATTGACTGTTGGAGTAGGGTATCGAGTTTGGAAACAGAGGTAGAGTTGACGGTCGTTGAGGTTGACGTTGAGATGGTTGTTGTACTTGTTGATTACTATAACCAAAATAACCTGTATGATGAACAGGTTCTCTACCAATAGTCGGATAGTTGTATGGAGGTGTTTCGCGTGGTTGATTATGTTTATAGATAGGGTTTCTTTTATTTTCTCCAAGTGTTGTTGCTAGACTTCCTGTTCGGATTCCATGTTCGATTGACGCAGGTTCTGGATTACATGCAATACCAAACCTTTCTCTTTCATTTTCTTGCAAGAAATCACAAGTTATGTTTCTCCTTTTGTGTTCAACTAATGGTATATCCCCTTCTTTCCACTGTCCAAGTTGTAAGTCGCAAGAAAAACAACGAACTTGATCGCCAGAGCCTGTGTAGTAGAACCCCGCTCGAGCTAAGTCCAGTGGCTTTATTGGCGATGACTCGGGCCATCCTTCGTAAGTCTCTAAACGCTTTTGCTCACTCGCCATTTCGTCATCTCCATCAGGATAATTTCCATCAAACTGAAGCATATTATTTAAGTACGAGTTCATTCTCGCTTGCTCGAATGAATCATACGAGCTAAACTGTGAACCCAGTGACTCCATTTTTAATCGTTAGTTTGTGTGACTCTGTTGCATTTCTTGCTCACCAAAAGCACGATAAAACTACTTCTTAACAAAACATGAAAGTCATTCTTTATTTCTAGGCGTTTGAAGTACTCTAATACGGCGTGATTTCGTTGAATTTTCGAGCTCAAGTAGGGTTCGGTCCGTTTAGCTGACTCGTCGATCGCGTAGTTGCTAAATGAAGGTGTAAAAGCTGGCAATAACGTACATTGTGATTGGCTACTTGAAAAAGTGCTACAAGGCAAAAATTATTATTGTCCTAAATATTCTGCAATAATTTCACCACAAAATAATTCCCCGGTTGATATTGCAACAACGAAACGAATAAATATGAGAACATAATTATGTGTAAAAATGAATGTTGTAGAAGTGATGAAGAAAATTAAAAAAAAAGAATAAAATTAGTTAAGGAATTCCGGTTGTCTCTGGAGTAATCGAAAGACGCGCACAGACTGGGTCGAGGGTTCAGCACAATTTCAAAATGGCGTCCGAAGGCGTGAAAGATTCAAATCATCAAAAATCTGACGATAAAAAAGATATTAAAGAGAAAAAGCACAGAGGAATACCTGAAGCAGGGTTTTTGGTAAATAATGAAACCACTGAAATACTTTTAGAGCGTGTGTTGCGCGTTTTAGCGGCGTTGTAGCATTGTATTCACACTATGACACATGAAAACTACTTTTGGCTCCTGTACAATTTTCGGCTGTATGTCTTTTGAATTGCCATGTAAAAACAGTAGTTTTACTCTGATTGTCACTTTAGTGGGCAAATGGTATTCAACCTTTTGTATTTTTTTATGTGGAAATTGTGTTTGCTATTTCTTTATTAGTTTTGTATAATTTTGTTTAACACAGAACTCAGTCTTTCTTGAATTAGTTACTTGATGACTTGTGGTGATTTTAGGATGATGTCGAGAAATACATGAAAACCCAGGGTAGTGATTCTGCTGAGGATACTATAAAAAAATTAGATGAACAACTTAGAAAGTATAAATATATGGAAATAAACTTGCTATCCAAGAAAAAAAGGTATGTTTTTGAATACAATTTATATTACATTTTATACATTCAAAATCGAGTTATTATTATAAAAACATGTGTTTCACACAAACTTTAAACATTGTACTTCTTAAATCTGTACTTATTTTTTGATGAGGATTGTATGACAGATATAACAAAGCTTAGCCAATCACACTTTATTCAATAAAAGGATGCATTCTGATTGGCTGTAAGCTTTGATATAATTATTTTGAAACAGAGAGATACAAACTAGTAAAAAAAACTGGAGTAGACTGTGTCTGTGTTTCTATAGAAACTTTTGTAAAATAGATCAGTTGTATACCATAGAGCAAAGAAGAAAGAACTGGCATTTCAGACATTAGTCCTTTGTTAGAGTAATATCAGCTATATAAGGATTATCCAGTCAAAACGCTATCCATGCTTCGTACATCCACCCCCTGGTAGCTTGGCCTTAAAATATTTTTAATCGTATCTGATCATTTTCAAGTATTGTCAAAAGAAGTTAAGTTTGGTATTGATCAATAGGCCTTAATTTTCTAACAAAGTCAAACTGTAACAGCCTTAAATCCAGGACCATAATAACATGGTTTTTAAAATTGTGCAATTGGTATGTCAAAGTTAAAACCAAACCAGCTGTGTTTTGCATTGGTACAGCTTTATTTGTAAAATTAAGTTGAAATTATGATGACTGTAACATCATCAATCAAATGTTCAATTGATGTCTGCAGACTCCAGGGGCAAGTTCCTGACCTTATGTCCAGTTTAGAAATGGTTAAGCTACTCCAAAGTAATAAGGTAATTATTTGTCAGCTCAGATTGCTTTTATTCCCATGAAGTTCTGCATTCACACTAACCCTTGTGCAGCAACTCAGTATAATCAATCGATACAAACTATAGCAATACTTCATGCTTACTAACAATGACATCATTTTAGCCCTTGAATCTCATTAGTATACTAATTGTGGTTGGCAAAAGAGCTGTGTTGTTATTGTAGTTTGTATAGTGAATAATAGTTTGATCTGGAATTTTGGCTTCAAATAAATGTTTTTCTGGAAAAATCAAAACATATGTTTGAATAGTCTGCACTAAAATGTACATTAGTTTAGGCTAGTTCAATTTTCCATTGATCTAAAATCAGACATATACAAGACAATTATTTGATACCATGTGTTTATGTTGTGTTTTGCTTACCAGATTGATGGTGTGACAAAGCATTGTGAGTTTATCACGTGAAGTATTGCTATATTTACATTGATGTGTATTTGCGCGTTTTTGTATTTGTTTTTCTCAATAAAATATATTGAAGTAATTAAAAACAACCTCTCAAAACACTACATGTATATCATGGAAAAACAAAACTATACATAGTTTTCAATCATATCATGTGCATTAAGGTTATAGGAAGGGTTCACAGCATGTCAAGCGGTCTCTTTGTAAAAAAAATCAATAGTGCATCTGATTGTTTGCTGTGCACACCATCTGTTGAGCTGGCAATTTTTTTACGAAAAGACCCTGTGAACCCTTCCTGTAACCTCAAATAGACATAACTGCTATAAATGATGTGCAAATAAAAAAGGACTCAATTGATTTACCAAATAACAATTAATTCAAATGAAGACGAAAGTGTAGCTGAAGTAGTTAAATTTTGTATTCATATGTTCATGTAGCTTCAAAGATAGCCAGAATAAATAACAAAGACATGCAAAGCATTGTGGTTGATGGTGCACATGTAATCCACTATGTATTTATGCTATGTTTGTAATTGTTTTACTGAAACTGTTTGTTTTCGTGCAGGAGAAAGGGGAACCCTGTCATAGTAGATTCTTAGTCTCAGATCAGCTTTACGCCAATGCTGTTGTACCACCATCAGAAAAAGTCTGTCTTTGGCTTGGGGTAAGTGACAAAAGCTACTGTACATGTAAGTTGGATTTGCCAAGCGACAGAGACTCCCAGGGGAATGCATTCTGCACATAAGTATGAATAAGTTGATTGTAAACCCCTGCGAGTTTTGTGGCACCCCATTTACAACAATTACGGTAACACTGACTCTGGAGAAGACTCTAGTTTCAGTCGAAAATTTAGTAACTTTTTTGCATGTTAGTGTTGTGAGCCTAGGTCATTGTTACTGTATTCACCCCAACACAGACTAGTGTACACAAACCTAACTACCTACCTACCTTTGTGCTTACCAGGCTAATGTAATGCTTGAATATACTGTGGAAGAAGCTGACCAACTGCTGTCAAAGAACTTGTCAACAGCTAAGAATAATTTGAAAGAACTTCAGGATGATTTAGATTTCTTACGAGATCAGTACACAACCACTGAAGTCAGTATCCTTATCACTAAAATTTGATCATGATTTTCTGTTGTTGTTTTGTCCTTTCTTGCTATTTTTTCTGTTTTTTTTGTCTGCAATTACCCTAGTTTACTATGATGTCATATCAAAACGATCTTCAAAAATCTATTGTTTAAACGCAAAGAGTCATGGTTGTCAGTCGCCAAAGACAAGTAATTTTTCCCCTGAATATCATGGCAAAAATAAGCACATATTTTATTTCCAAACCAGGCTATTTTAGATTCCCTTTTTTATTTTAAAGGAGCTGGTTTTTTTTTTATTTTTGAATTTTCGAATTGAGTTTGGTGACTTTATCCACATAAACATGAGGTGCAATGATCATAGTAAACTAGGGCAAATGACTCTCTTTACTTTGCATCACTTTGGTGCTTTTGCTTCCATTCCTTTTGTACCCAAACATGAATTAGCCTCCGTTGCAGACATCTTTTGTGGTTCGCCGAAAGAAAAGCTCCCACATCAAAATTGTATGGGAGCTTTTCTTTTGGCGAACCACATAAGATGTCTGCAACAGAGGCTAAAGATGAATATTGTATCACGTTTGTAAACCTTGACTCCTTACCAAGATATGGCTCGTGTTTACAACTGGGATGTCAAGAGACGACAGGCTCAAAAACAATCTTAGTGTGTTTTATATGCTCGCTGTGTATTATGTAATATGTATTAACTGTAACCCAATCTATTGTATTTTGAGTGAATAAGAAACATGAATTTTACTTCACCTAAATGACAAAAAGCCTTGTTTTCACTAATACATAAGCTTTTAGGGGTGTGCTTGTAGTATTTTCAGCTGAAATTACTTGTGTATGTTGAAGTCGGTTTGAATTTTCAGGGTCAAACTCATGTTTTTTTTTGGGGGGAGGGGATTGGATCTAACATCGACCAAACGTTTTGTGCTCTTATATGCAATCAACAGCGATTCATCTATGCCAAACTAAATGAGTGCCATTCAAGTAATTATTAGTTTTTTTTATGTTTTTCCCGGCTCTCTATTTCTGGCAATCAAAAAAATCTTCAACAGTCTATTGTTCAAACACAAAGAATAATGGTTGCCGGACGAGCTCAAAACCGATTTCACCGAAAGTTGTTCTGAAAACCCATATTTATCTGGGAAAAGAAGGGAAATAGCTCTAAAACTCCCAGAATATTATAAGCACAACACATATTTAAATATGAAAAACAGATTTTTGGTTAAAATTGTGTCGCTAGGAACACGTTTTGTCGAATTTTCTATTGGATTTTGTGATTCTATCAACTATGAGCATTTTATAGAATCTGCGCTTTATAAATATATTTATTATTATTATTATCATCATCATCATCTTTATTATTATTATTATTATGCAGTAATGTCATACTGAATCAGGACAATTGATGCTACGATGTTTTTTGTCTTATGCTTTGCTTAAGTATGTACAACATGTATTTCTTTGTGGATGAGAGAAAAACGTGTTTTGTAGTGCATGTGTTTAAATCGTGTTCCAGCGAAATCTAAAGCTAAACTCCAAATCTTTTTCCTTCCCCAAAAGATACGCTTGCTTTGCAGACCACCGCGGATGAGCTCTTCTGATGGGATCTTTAGTGAGAAAATCCCCTAGCTCGTCTACAAGTCCCCACCCCAGGCTAGAAAATTTACGAATGCAAATTATCACTCAGAGATGTGTTTAATTTCTGTTGCTATCTTATGATTTAAAGCAGATTCGGCCTAACATTTTACAATGGTAATACTAGACTATGCATCATCGACCTTGAATTCGACACTTAATTGTTATATGGGCTTGTTCTGTGCGAAGACTTCTTTTCCTCTTTTTATGCATCAGTCGGTGTTCCTGTTCTTGCATTGATCGTCGTCTCATTTTTGGCCTGTGGAAAACACTCTGGGACTTTGCAAGTGATAGGGCATCGTCTTCGCACAAACCCACTTTCGGTAGGATGAGTACAGTATGTTATGTTGGAATCATAAGGCCTATGTTTTTCATAGCCTTTGCAGAACCAATGATTATCCTTGCAGCCTGAATCAAGCAGTACAAAGATAGAAACAGATGTTAGCAACTCATTGAATAGCCCTGAAGCGAGATTTAGATATTGGAGCCAGCACAAATCAACCCGACTAAAAGGGGTGGACGGGTAGATAATCCGATCTTTTGGACCTTTCTTGTAACAGGCCCCTTGAGCTTTATATCATTCATCCACCAATGGCACTCCTCTAACTGGACCCAAGGGGCTGTTATTCCTGCAGGAATGTGTGCTATTTATAGTTTTCGGCAAAATATTCAATATTCAAACGACTTTGCATAGTTAAAATTATTATTTTTTACTTTCGTTTATCCAAAAATTAATCCCCTTGCTCTTCTCTAAATAAATTTGGATGTCTAAAACTGCTTTTCTATTTAAAACAAATATTAGATATTAGACTCAACTAATCATAAACGTACGAGGATACGTCGGTGCAGAGGTGATCAACTGTGTCTTAACCCAATCAACAAATGAGCTGACACGCGCATAAATTGTGTATGTGTCGGTATCGGTAGTGTTGCAAGCTGGACTTCCACTTGCGGCCCCTCTCAAGACAAACCTAAAAAAAACAATGATATCATTGTATGGTGACGTTAAGTTTGATAATACGAATACAAATATAAACAATGAAAAACAAATTATGCAAATATTTTGAGTCGCAAAATTTATGTCAACAGATCACTTTTATGAAAAATTTTCAGTTCAACAATGCAATATGAACCCTGCATGGAACTAATATACAAGTATTTAATAAATTGTCCGTCAAGTTCGTACTCGTATTCGTTAGACTCCGTCCCAGTCGCTTTTAATTTTGGCCCATCCCCCCTACTGTCTATTCATTCTCGAATGGCCTGGAAACTAAAAACGACTGCGAGGGAGGCTACGCGTATTCACCATCACCAACCTAACCTCTCTATTATGTTCTGCGTCAAGAGAGCTTAAGATAGAAAAAGGAACTGCTTGTAATAGGCTTGCTATTACAGGGCTGGATCCAGGATTTTTCCCAGGGAAAGGGGGGGGGGGGTGCGGCATTGGGGATAACGTCAGTATAAAAGAAACAAAATATTGTTAGAAAGTTAGTTGCATGTCTGAGCACAGGAGTGGGGTAGGTGAGCACCCCTACCATCCCTACTCCTTACCTCCCACCTTCTTCGCAGTTCAATGGTCCGCCACTGTCTCCATAGCAACCACTAATATTACTTGCTTTGCCATAGCCGGTACATAGCATGGAATTTTCATGAATTATACTTTTGTTCCGACCCGTAAATCTGAAATACAGTGCACTGAAAGCCTTGTCACAAACTTGATGGCTTACAGTCGGTACTTTTGCCTCCTGTAGTATTGCTGACGGGGTTGTGTTTCCATGCGTAAGAAAAATATCGTGTGCTCCCCAGCCTGCAACAAAAACATTCCATCAAGGTTAAAAATGAAAAGGTATGGCCAAGAAGGATAAGGTCCGGGGGGGGGGGGGGGGGGGGGGGGGGAACTCCGGGGGTAAACGATCGGGGATGCTAGCTCGTCGTTTCTTTTATGGGTAAAAATCAGCGATTTGGTCTCCTTTAGGGTTTAAAATAAGAGATTTGCCAAATTCTCACAGTTTTTGGTATCTTTTAGGGGTTGAATAGCACTGAAAATCCTGATTTTGGTATCTTTTAGAGATGAAAAATTTGCGAAGCCACGCCCTTTTGAAAAACATCAGGTATCTTTTAGGGGTATTTTTGAAAATAACCGACGAGCATCCCCGATCGTTTATCCCCGGAGTCCCCCCTCCCTCCCCGGACAATTTACATAATCAATATGCATAATCCCACAACACCTTGTGATGTTTGGGGTGATTATTGTCACTGAAATCATGTCTATAGTAAATGTTGGTGGTGGGTAAAAAAAAGACAAAAATAAATGTGTAAATAATTGGAGTCAAAGCTCTGTGGCTCATTTGCGATTCCAGTATGATCGCCATTTTGTTTGCATGCGTGGCTGATATTAGCCGCTGACCGCTTCAATCACCGGCTTGACCATTCGTCAGTATATTTTTTATGTATTAGCCCGTTATAAAGCCAGGGCTCGGACCCCCCGATTATGTGTTTCGTTAGTGTGTCTTTGTACGTAGGGTTTTGGAAGTAAACAAGTTTGCCAACTTACAGTTTAAATTAATTACTTTTCACCTCAATACACAACAATATTGACCGATGGGAACCCCCCCCGAGAAAATACTGGGCAGGAAACGTACGTAATGTAACTAATTTCTAGAACAGCTTGTGACTTACCAGTCATGTAGCACGTGGATCCACTTTTTATTCGTGAGTTTGCAGCTGGAAGACAAATTGGCTGAATCTTATCTGAATATTTGACAGGTCTGTCTAGTTTAACCATTCCAAAATCATTAGACGAAACCAAGGGTGCGGAATAGTTTTCAAATATTCGTAGATCTGTTGCATTGAAGTACTGCTCGGTTCCTTCGTTCTTAGTGATGTCATAATCTCCTGAAATTGTAAGTAGTATTCATAAATTAAAATTAGTGTTTTATCGACCGATAAAGATACAGTGCGAAGCCGCGTACCTATAGCGTAGATAAAGCACAAATTTGAATTTTATAAATTGCTTCTAGAACTCCAAACTCAAGTTTACATTTTTCAAAAAAAATTGATATTATTTTAACATTACTTTATCGAGAGAAAATAGAGTAGCACTAGTTTCACTGTAAATCGAAACTTTCACTCAAAATTGCACAGAAATCTGGATTACAAAACTATCATAGTACAGATCTGCCACTCATATTGTATATATTACCAAAACAAATTTGTGAGTATTGATAAAACATCAAGTTAGATTTGTTAGAACCGACCTACAAACCAGTGATACCAAACACCAAGAACTACAGAAACCTTACAGATAATTTACACCTACACTTAAGCCATGTTTCCATATAATCGCAAACGATCGAGAACAGTCGGAAACGTCCGGGAAAAAATCGATTTTGGGAAAACCAAAGTTTGTCGATCCCAAGATCGTTTTGAACGATTTCGATCGCGATAGTATACGGATCGAAAACGCCCGTAGGATCAAAAAACGTTGGTTTCCCTAATCATTTTTTTTTTCGATCGCTTGCGACCACGATCGTTCTCGATCATATTGAAACCAGGCTTTTACAAACATCATTTGATTTATCAGAAGACTACTTAGAACTTATTTAAACAATTTACTTTCATCCATAGTTTTACTATTGTTGTTCAGCACCAGAGATCCTATGTGATTCTATAGCGAATCGTCAGTTCTGCCTCGAAAATATTAAGAGTTGAAATAGTTGTACACAGATTCCGTACGACGTAGTGTTTGCTCTTTTGTATTTGGGCGGTTGCGCAAATTCAGTCACTGGGAGCGACAAAAAAAAAAAGAATGTCGAGGAGAGACTGGGACCGACGTATGGAATTAGCTCCTCTGTTCCCTGCTAGTAGAGTCTCTTTTTTCTCGTCAGGAATCACAAACATGAGAGACTCTGCTAGCAGGGAACCTCCACTGTGAAACTAACGGCTTTTTTGAATATGATCTCTATTAAAAGAGCTTGCAAGATATTTCTAACGTTGTGACGTCATCTGAGCCCACGATATTGTGCACATCAAGAAAATATATAAAAATATATAAAAAAATCAGGAATCCTTTCCAGAACGGTAAAACTATGTTTTCGATCTCTCTGACAGATGGAGATTTTTTTCAAAAAAAAGTTTTTTTTACAGTGTAGCTTCCCTTTAAGGGTCCTGATTACTTAAGCAAAAAGTCATCACGATTTTTTCTTAGAAAGATATTTTATAGAGAATTTATCAATTAATCAAAAAATGGATAGAAATATATGTGGTCCCGAGCTCGTTTTTGAGATAAAATTTTTTGAACGGAACCATGTTTTGACATTTTTGAAGTACAAATGGCGAAAAATGCATTTTTCACAAAAAAATTTATTACTCAAAAACTAATAAAGCCATTGACGTAGTTTTTACAGGCAATCTCAACCAAACGTTATTTTACACAAATATGGGAAAATAAGTTATATATGTTTTAAAATTTTGTCAAAATTTACTGTTTTTGTTTTCGTCTTTGACTTAAAATCGCTGTGAAAAGTGAAACCCTAAACCACTTACCATCGCGTGTAATGTTGAAAAGTCATCAGGATTTTTTCAAATCTTGCCAAAAGAAAGATTTTTACAAAATCTTTCAGAAAAAATGAAGAAAAATATAGAGTCCCGCGCAAAAAATGAGGGTTTTGGCTGGTTGAAGTATAATTTTCGAAGGCTCCTTGTGTTATTCTTATGTTGGATTTTGGCGGGATTTGGCGCGCGCGCGGCGTTCTCAGCGGTAAATTGCTCGCGGGCACAGGTTTCAAGCGTCGTTGTTGTTCTAAAGTAGTCAGGACCCTTAAAGCAGATGTAATTCCGAAAAATTAATATTGAGCTTGCAAGAAACACAACACCACACGTACCATGCACCTACATTAAAATTAATGGCCACATGGAATTCATATCTTACCTAGTACTATTAAAGCTTCGTCTGCACTTTTAAAGTTTGTGATACAATGAGCAGCCGTTATAAACCACCAATTATTAATGAGAGCACCTCCACATCTATGGTATGGTTTTCCTTTATCGCCTATTGCCACGATACGTACCTCCCAAGGCCAATACCTTGCATTGTAACCGCCAACTATACGATGATTTGGTAGTTTGCTCTTCTCTGGTAGAATACGCAGACCACATTTAGATGGAAGAGTTGCTAAATACAGAAATTAGAGTTCGAATAAAGAGCCGACCGAGATCAATAATAGTCATATGAACGTGATAATTTTTACCTTGTTCTAATTTACCATGAGATCACATCCAATCCAATCTTCAGCAATCGTTTGTCGGAAACGGAAAGGATGATGCATGGTTGTCGGGTAGGGTTAAATCAATGCAAATTAAAAAAAATGTTCTACAACCCACATTAATCTATAGTTTTAGAAGTGTAATGTCCTCCAAGCGACCTGACTATTATTTTAGTTAACACATACTGTATCTTTAAACCATAGATTAAACTATCTTGCTAGAAGCAAATTTGTCGAATTTCTCTTTGAATTTGGCGATTAATTCTATACCTACACATAAACAAGGAGTGGCGTGGACATGTGAATTAGAACAATTAGAGCAACTGTATTCGTGCTGCTCGATTCGATTTCAGTATCATGCAATGTATAGGAGGTGATGCAACAGTTAGTCCCGGCAATTGGCTTCATCGCGATCTCCGAAATGGCTTCGAAAGATATACTTTTGCAATTATTTTATTTCACAACTCCAGGAAGAAATCAAACATAGTTACGTTAAGCAGTTAATTTCAGAATAAAATCCAATCACTCACAACTTGATGGTAATCCTTGAACTTCATGGTTCTTGACTAACAAACAGCAAGCAGCGACCGCAAAAGGTATTGCTAACTTTGCAATCATGGCGTTTATAGCTGAAACTGTTTAATCAAATTAAAATTAAACAAGATATGTTCAAGATTACTTCCAAATACAATATAGATTCTCTTTTTTACTCTGTCTTTCATTTCGCTCTAACATTCGCTGTAATAAAACATTCAAGCTGCTGATTCAGGTATTTTTTTAAGGTGAAATTTAAATTGGAAATTGTATTGTACAGATACAAGTCATTCGTTGAACACAAAAGAGCCCTTTCTAGCTCTTCAAGAATGAGACATTCATTGTTTTTCAAATCATTTTGTCTCGGAATGATTATATACTTTGAATTCAGTTGCAGTAATAAATAAACCTCGAAATTTTAAAATCATAAAAAATTATTTATACACAACGTAAAAAAACCTCATCAAGCTTGTTTGCATACCTCGTTTCATGTCGCGCAAAAGTTGAATAACTTTGAAATTGATCGGAAACTCTTTCTTTAAAGATTGTCTCAGTCACATCCACGTGAAAAATAAATGATCCGTTAATTCTGACAATATTACAAACGATTTTACTTGTGGCCTAGCTATTGCCGAGACGTTTCTAACAGGCTTAAACTATGTGAATATTTTTATGTCTGCTGGTACGGCGTTTTGATGTTGAACGTGCATGAGGTTCACTAAGTTGGTATTAGTTCATTTGAGCGTTTATAGATTAACTAGCTGCAATTTTGTTAGCATATTCACTATATTTAAAAAAAAGACTTTAAATTATCAAATGGCGACCACTTTTTTCCAATTCCAACGATCGAAGCCAGCGTCCATTCTTTAAGCGTTAAACCCAAAAGGAATCAGTTAATACCCTTTTCGCGTCATTACAATGTATTACCAAAATACTCTTCGCTCTTCAAGTAAGACATAACTTTGGAATTATTTTTTTTTTGTTACTTATATTCTTAGCACGGCTCAGACTTGCTTGAAAAGTGACTTTCAGTCGTTGTTCAACAGCGAGAAACGTTTGGCAGTGCTAGCAATACCGACTTCAATTCGCGTTAATTCTAACCAGCTTTGTTCCCACCAGACTAACGGGTTGAGTCCAAGGAAAGAGCACAGCAGATGTGGCGCCAAACGTAAACGTTTTTCAAGTTCTTGCATTCTCGTAAAACAAATTTCTTGTTTCAAGCATCTCCTCAAGATATGGCATCCCCTCCAGGCCTGCTAAAAAAATCCTGGCCATCACTGAGTTTAGCTAATCTTATTGTCTAATCATATAATGCCTGTCTAATAATCTTGCAAAATTAATGAGTCTCAAGTCTTCAACTTGGCGATGATATGGAATCTCGAAAAAAAGACAAATTTTGTCATTGATTCGCATTCAGTCCAACCAAATGCAATTTTAATTTCAATTTTGTATTAACAATGTACAAAAATACATTGACAAATTCTATGTAAAATACCCGGGGAGGGGGGTGAAATGATCGGAACCGGATGCTCGTCGTATCTTTTAGGGGTAAAAAACATGGATTTGGTATCCTTAAGGGTTTAAGAATATGAGATTTGCCAAATCCTCACTTTTTGGAATAGCACTAAAACGCATGTTTTTGATATCTTTTAGAGATGAAAAATGTGTGAAACCACGCCATTTTGAAAACGAAGTGACTAGGTGTCCGGTAGCCGGATTAGGTCCTCCATGCAATTACTAAACGTCCGGGAGTCGAACTTTTTCGATAAATTTATCCAGTAAATGAGCATGATCCGTATTTAGAGTAATTAAATCTTATTGAGAACTATCAAGCGATGTCAATGAGCGAGAAATGCCATTATTTTCCATTCCATACAAAGCTGTACATAGAATAGAGAAGCCTTGGTATGTGACACTTAGAATTTTCCTACTGTACTGACTAGAGGGTACACTAGAAACTGCTTTACTTACTTTCACCGAATTTACCCGAAAAATCAGCCTAAAATATATTGGAAACAGTTAAAGTTCTATTTAGAACGGTTAAACGATCTGATTGAACCAGAAATATACATGTTTCCCTCTCCTTACAGAGCTGAACACTACAACTAGCGTGACCTTTGTAGAGTGTGACACGCAGTTAAGGTTCTTGCATAATTAAAGACTACCGGACGGCTTGCTCAAAATACTAAACGTCAGGCAGTCAATATTTCTTTGAAAAAGAATCAAGTAAAATCAATCAAAAACATATTTAAAGCAATACAAAATTGTTTAGAACGATAAAAAAATCTCAATGTGCCAGAATTGTACATCCTTTTTGCAAGACCGAAGACTGCCGGACGCTTCACTGAATTTACTAAACGTCCGGTAGTCGATTTTTCTACCACATAAACAAGTAAAATTACTCGGAAACATATTTAGAGCAATTCAAATTTATTTATAATGATAAAACTATATCAATGAGCAAGAAATGTACATTTTCCCTCCCCTTTCAGAGCAACATATTACTCATAGCGTGACCGTGAGAGTCCTTGCACCACTAAAGACTACCGGACGGCTTTCTCGAAAAACTAATCGTCCGGCAGTCAATATTTCTTTAAAAAAGAATCAAGTAAGATCAATCAAAAACATATTTAATGCAACACAAAATTATTTACGCAAGTGCCGAGGTGTACTTAAACTTCATGAAATTTCACAAATTTAATTTTCCCTTTTTGTTGGAAGATCAGCTGTTTTAAATTGTTGCCATAACTGTATCATTCTTAAGTAATTCTAATGAAAAATTCCTAAGAAACCTGAGTGACGGACGTTTAGTAAATTCAGTGAAGCGTCCGGCAGTCTTCGGTCTTGCAAAAAGGATGTACAATTCTGGCACATTGAGATTTTTTTATCGTTCTAAACAATTTTGTATTGCTTTAAATATGTTTTTGATTGATTTTACTTGATTCTTTTTCAAAGAAATATTGACTGCCTGACGTTTAGTATTTTGAGCAAGCCGTCCGATAGTCTTTAATTATGCAAGAACCTTAACTGCGTGTCACACTCTACAAGGGTCACGCTAGTTGTAGTGTTCAGCTCTGTAAGGAGAGGGAAACATGTATATTTCTGGTTCAATCAGATCGTTTAACCGTTCTAAATAGAACTTTAACTGTTTCCAATATATTTTAGGCTGATTTTTCGGGTAAATTCGGTGAAAGTAAGTAAAGCAGTTTCTAGTGTACCCTCTAGTCAGTACAGTAGGAAAATTCTAAGTGTCACATACCAAGGCTTCTCTATTCTATGTACAGCTTTGTATGGAATGGAAAATAATGGCATTTCTCGCTCATTGACATCGCTTGATAGTTCTCAATAAGATTTATTTACTCTAAATACGGATCATGCTCATTTACTGGATAAATTTATCGAAAAAGTTCGACTACCGGACGTTTAGTAATTGGAGGACCTAATCCGGCTACCGGACACCTAGTCACTTCGTTTTGAAAAACGTCTGGTATATTTTAGGGGTATTTATGAAAAAGCATTCCCCACTGTTTATCCCCGGAGTCGCTCCCCCCCCCCCCCCCGGATTAAATAATTCGAACAACGATAATATCAATGTTTGGGAGTTAATATATTTCATCATCGCGGGTTTTTGAAAATTACTCTCATCCTATGAAATAGTGAATTGCTAAAGAAATACCGAAAAAGAATAAACAATGACTTTATTATTTTGTTTCACTGACAGTCATGAAAAACTCTCTGATGAGGTGAACTTAGTATTTCATGGAGGGACGGAACCAGACATTTGTATCAAAATTGAACCCTTACGTCTTCAGCTCACCATCCAGTCTCTCTCTATCACGTCCACAGCAAACCGAAGCTGCACAAAAATACCATAGAAAGCCTGCGGAGGAGGCTATCTTTCATTAGAATTCAGTACTCGCTCAATGATGGGTTCCATTTGCGCCGGGAAATAGCTCTCAAGCTCGTCTTTCCAGATCAGATATCTTTTGCTTCATCTTTGGTTTGTGGGAAGCACTCTGGAATTTTGCAAGCAATAGGGCAGCGTCTTCGCAAAAAGCCTCTATGGCCGGGTTCATGGCATTACGTTACGTTGTTCAAAAATGGTGTCATTGCCGCATAACCTTTGCAAAACCAATGATTATCTTTGTCGGTTTGAATTCTTAGGGTCAAACTCATGGTTTAGGGGGATGGGGTTTGGATCTAACATCGATCAACTGATTTTGTGCTCTTATATGCAATCAACAGTGATTCATCTATGCCATACTAAATGAGTGCCATTCAAGTAAATATTAGTTTTTTTTTATGTTTTTCCCGGCTCTCTATTGTTAGCAATCAAAAAAATCTTCAACAGTCTATTGTTTAAACGCAAAGGATCATGGTTGTCGGGCGGGCTCAAAACAAATTCACCGAAAGTTGTTCTGAAAACCCGTATTAATCTGGGAAAAGAAGGGAAATAGCTCTAAAACTCCCAGAACATTATTAAGCACAACATAGTATTATATTTAAATGTGAAAAACAGATTTTTGGTTAAAATTGTGTCGCTAGGAACACGTTTTGTCGCATTTTCTATTGGATTTTGTGATTCTATCAACTATATATGCGCATTTTATCATATTTGTATGAAATCCGCGCTTTATAAATATATTAATTATTATTATTATTATTATTATCATCATCATTATTATTATTATTATTATTATTATTATTATTATTATTATTATTTTTATTATTATTATTATTATTATTATAATTCACTGGTTCCAATTTGCTGATGATCCTGCTGTTGTTTCTGGTCAAGAAAACGAAAATCAACACCTACTAAATCGGTTTTCATTGTGGTGTCAATGGGCTGACATGAAAATCAGAGTTGACAAGTGTTCAACATTTGGCATCAAAAAGAATTCATCAAAATCAGTGCAATTTCTCCCTAAACTCTTAATTAACAAAGATATGGTTCCTTGTGTGAAATTGAGTGACTCTTTTTGCTACCTAGGAAGGCACTTTGACTTTGAAATGTCGAACAAAAAACATAAATCTGAACTTATTACTACTTTTGAAAAATTAATGTCCGAAATTGACCAAAAGCCTTTACACCCAAAAAATAAACTTCTCCTCTATAACCGGTATGTCTTATCAAAAGTTTCTTGGCACTTCACTGTTGCAGATTTATCCAAGACTTGGGTTCAAGAAAGTCTCGATTCCTTAGTGTTAGGGTATACACGTAAATGGTTAAATATTCCCATATGTGGAACGCTAAGCAACATTTTTCTCCCCTGTAATAAATATGGTCAAAACATCATTCCTCCTTCAGTTAAGTTCATCCAGTGCCAATCAGTGGCAAGAAAAGCCCTCAAGAATTCCCCCAACGAGTCAATAAAACAACTATGGAAATCGTACTCACACTAATCTGCAGTATGACGTCTACAAGTCTACCAAAGATGTGGCGAAAGACTTCCAAGCTATACATGAATAGAAGCTACAAAACCAACTACTATCTCAAGGTAGCTTCTTCTAAACAACTAAACAACATTTGGTCCACTGTACAATCTAAATTACCAAAAAACATTTTCAACTTCATAATTCGATACATCAGCAACACTTTACCTACACGCAAAAATCTAGCCAAGTGGGGTCTTTCACCATCCTCAGACTGGCTTATGCCTTCAACCTGAATCTCTTCTACATGTAATTGCTGGATGTAACTCATATCTTGGACAAGGTCGGTTCACTTGGAGACACGACTCTGTCCTTCTCCATCTCGCTAAAACCTTTCAATCTATTGTAGAAGCGTCACTATATGCCGACCTATCTAACTTCAAGAGTCCATCAACAATTACTGGTGATGAATACCGTCCGGATCTATTGATATCTACTAAAAATGATGAGTGCCTGTACATACTTGAACTAACAGTGGGTTATGAATCAAATCTACAAAAAAACATTAATCGTAAAAAAGCCAAATATAAAGAGTCTGTACATAGCTTGAAAAGTCATTATAAAAATGTAGTTTTTGTAAATCTATCAATCAGTGCGCTTGGTGTATTCGCAAACGATTCTGCGAATTTTATCAACATGTTAGAAGATCTTCATTTTAATAACAACGAACGACTCCACATAATTAAAAAGTTAATGAATATTGCCATTAGATCGTCTTATTATATTTTCTGCTGCAGAAACAAAGAATGGAACAATCCAGAGTTATTGCAGTATTAGTGAAAATCGTTTTTCTCATGTTTTGAAATAGATTCAAGTAGCCAATTGTAAATTACCTATTATTAGTGAGATTTACAATTGTACTTTAGGTAAAAAACTCAATAAAGTTTCCATTATTATTGTTATTATTATTATTATTGTTATTATTATTATTATTATTATCATCATCATTATTATTATTATTATTATTATTATTATTATTATTATTATTATTATTACTGTTATTATTATTATTATTGTTATTATTATTATTATTATTATTATCATTATTATTATTATTATTATTATTATTATTATTATTATTATTATTATTATTATTATTATTATGCAGTAATGTCATACTGAATCAGGACAATTGATGCTACGATGTTTTTTGTCTTATGCTTTGCTTAAGTATGTACAACATGTATTTCTTTGTGGATGAGAGAAAAACGTGCATGTGCTTAAATCGTGTTCCAGCGAAATCTAAAGCTAAACTCCAAATCTTTTTCCTTCTCCAAAAGATACGCTTGCTTTGCAGACCACCGCGGATGAGCTCTTCTGATGGGATCTTTAGTGAGAAAATCCCCTAGCTCGTCTACAAGTCCCCACCCCAGGCTTGAAAATTTACGAATGCAAACTATCACTCAGAGATGTGTTTAATTTCTGTTGCTATCTTATGACTTAAAGCAGATTCGGCCTTACATTCTACAATGATATACTAAATTATGCATCATCGACCTTGAATTCGACACTAAATTGTTATATGGGCTTGTTCTGTGCGAAAACTTCTTTTCCTCTTTTTATGCATCAGTCGGTGTTTCTGTTCTTGCATTGATCGTCGTCTCATTTTTGGTCTGTGGAAAACACTCTGGGACTTTGCAAGTGATAGGGCATCGTCTTCGCACAAACCCACGTTCGGTAGGATGAGTACAGTATGTTATGTTGGAATCATAAGGCCTATGTTTTTCATAGCCTTTGCAGAACCAATGACTATCCTTGCAGCCTGAATCAAGCAGTAAAAAGATAGAAACAGATGTTAGCGACTCATTGAATAGCACTGAAGCGAGATTTAGATATGGGAGCCAGATCCGGTACAGAAAAGCGTTTGCGGCAGAGTATGTTGCAGCACAAATCAACCCGACTAAAAGGGGTATATGGACTGGTAGATAATCCGATCTTTTGGACTTTTCTTGTAACAGGCTCCTTGAGCTTTATATCATTCATCCACCAATGGCACTCCTATAGCTGGACCCAAGGGACTGTTATTCCTGCAGGGATGTGTGGTATTTATAGTTTTCGGCAAAATATTCAATATTCAAATGACTTTGCATAGTTAAAATTATTATTTTTTACTTTTGTTTATCCAAAAATTAATCCCCTTGCTCTTCTCTAATAAATTTGGATGTTTAAAACTGCTTTTCTATTTAAAACAAATATTAGATATTAGACTCGACTAATCATAAACTTACGAGGATACGTCGGTGCAGAGGTGATCAACTGTGTCTTAACCCAATCAACAAATGAGCTGACACGCGCATAAATGGTGTATGTATCGGTATCGGTAGTGTTGCAACCTGGACCTCCACTTGTGGCCCCTCTCAAGACAAACCTAAAAAAACAATGATATCATTGCATGGTGACGTTAAATTTGACGACGAATACGAATACAAATATAAACAATGAAAATCAAATTATGTAAATATTTTGAGTCGCAAAATTTATGTCAAAAGACCACTTTAATAAGATATTTTCAGTTCAACATTGCAATATGAACCCTGCATGGAACTAATATACAAGTATTTCATAAATTGTCCGTCAAGTTCGTACTCGTATTCGTTAGACTCCGTCCCAGTCGCTTTTAATTTTGGCCCATCCCACCTAATGTCCATTCATTCTCGTAGAGGATTGGGCTGGAAACTAAAAACGACTGCGATGGAGGCTACGCGTATTCGCCATCACCAACCTAACTTCTCTATTATGTTCTGCGTCAAGAGAGCTTAAGGGTCCTGACTACTTTAGAACAACAACGACGCTTGAAACCTGTGCCCGCGAGCAATTTACCGCTGAGAACGCCGCGCGCGCGCCAAATCCCGCCAAAAGCCAATATAAGAATAACACAAGGAGCCTTCGAAAATTATACTTCAACCAGCCAAAACCCTCATTTTTTGCGCGGGACTCTATACTTTTCTTCTTTTTTTCTGAAGGATTTTGTAAAAATCTTTCTTTTGGCAAGATTTGAAAAAATCCTGATGACTTTTCAACATTTCACGCGATGGTAAGTAGTTTAGGGTTTCACTTTTCAAAGCAATTTTATGTCAAAGACGACAACAAAACTGTAAATTTTGACAAAGTTTTAAAACATATATAATTTATTTTCCCATATTTGTGTAAAATAACGTCTGGTTGAGATTGCCTGTAAAAACTACGTCAACAGCTTTATTAGTTTTTGAGTAATAATTTTATTTGTGAAAAATGCATTTTTCGTCATTTGTTCTTCAAAAATGTCAAAACATGGTTCCGTTCAAAAAATTTTATCTCAAAAACGGGCTCGGGACCATATAGATTTCTATCCATTTTTCGATTAATTGATAAATTCTCTAGAAAATATCTTTCTAAGAAAAAATCGTGATGACTTTTTGCTTAAGTAATCAGGACCCTTAAAGTGCTAGTCTGATCAGATCCGAAAAAGTTCTGCAAATGACTGTTTTTAAATCTTTATATACCTATGAAATCACTGTGAAAATTTTTTTATGAAAACGAGACCGGCAAGACGTTCATTTTTTATCTTAAAGTTTACAAATTTTCGAATTACGTCACCCGACTTGATTCCAAAGCGTGTACTTGAGCCTGCTTGATATGACGTCATATGCGCCGTAAGTCAGCCGATGTTTGTATACTTTCACTGTAACTTATCTTATTTTTTTGCGATTTGCATGATATTTCTTGTTATTATCTAATTCATTTTATTCAACATCCAACAACAAATATTGCTTCTATACAATGTATACTTCAAAGACACCCCGTTACATCTGGGAAAACGATGAGATTTTGATATATTTGAGTCTTTAGTCTTGAGTTGCTTTCAGTACAGAATATTTATCAAGTTCGCATGAAATATACGGGAAAGACCCATTTATCCAAGACACTTTTGAGACAGATAATTGTTTTTTTGAAAACCACTAACTCATTAAAGGTTGACTACAAGAGACTCACAACAATACTTTTTTAAAATGAGTTTGTGTACAACTTATGAATCGAGTATAACAACAGTCATCGACCAACTAGAAGACGAAGTATTGTGATAACTACACACATAGCAAGACTCGGATTATTTGTAGTGCCCAGCTCAGATTCAGTATGATAATATTGTATTGGTTGCGATGTTTAACTACCGTATATATAATAAATGCATGTAACAAATAAATAGATAACTTATCTGTCAGATCAAGTCTCACCGTCATTGACAATAGTGATAGTGAATCGGAACATTTCCACCATTGAATCTAGTTTCAAAACATATTTTAACGATCACATGCAAAACGTTTTTTAGTTAATGCATTGTTTTAGAAAAATGATTATAGTCAGGTAGAGAAAAAGCATTCATTAAACTTCAATAACGTGCTATTTTACGCTTGAACGTATGTATACAATAAAGTAATTTACTTTAATCAATAGGAACAAAAAGAACAAGCATCTTTGCTTGCGCTAGTTTTGAATTCTAATTTGCTGTCACTAATCTAGATATCTTATTTTGTTTTGTCTCTCACTCGATGTTCATGTTCTCTTGCGTCAAAGTTATCAATTACTTTACTTTTCTCCTTGCAAATACTAGGCATGCATGTTACTCTATGATATATCACTTTAGATCGGAATTTAAAAGTTAAATCAGAATTTCAAAGTTAAAATAAAAGTAATTCGAGTATTAGGTGATTTACAGACAAATCGCTAAAGTCAAATTGGGATTTTTTTTTATTCCCCTTTTTCCGTACGCTAATGGCGCTACGTTCTGGCAATATATGATATAATATGGTGATAAGAAGTTATAATCTTGGACTTTAAACATACGATATAACTTGTAGATCGATTAATGGGAAAATGTTGGTTTGATCATAAAAGACATTGTTGAATGTATATCCTCAATTTTATTTACCTATAAATCGGGAAATCTGCTTCTAAAATAACTTACATTTTGAGTAAAATAAGTGAAGAATGTACGTGTACAAGATACGACTTGCGCATATGACGTCAATGGTCTTAAAATGCAACCGCTGTGCAGAATCAAGATCGATCAAAAATGAGCAAAAATCGCGTCTTTTTGAAAGCAAAATTCAAGCTTAAAAATGACGATTTTTGAAACTTTTTTCAACCATGTTAATTTTCAGCACATAATAAAGCCCAGGATGTACAGAAAGTTTAAAATTTCGATCTTTGATTTTCGTCAGACTAGCACTTTAAGATAGAAAAAGGAACTGCTTGTAATAAGCTGGATAAGGGCTTTTCCCATGGAGGGAGGGGTGCGGCATTGGGGATAACGCCAGTTTAAAAGAAACAAAATATTGTCAGAAAGTTAGTTGCATGTCTGAGCACAGGAGTGGGGTAGGTGAGCACCCCTACCATCCCCCTCTGAGTCCGCCCCTGTGTTGTTTCATGATTTTATTCTTTGAACAAACGCTGCACTATTTATGGCTTATTTGCGTGATCACTAGCCCTTTCAGAAAAAAACGGCACTTCCTTCAAAAGGTTGTGGGAAATATCACTTTCGAACACTCTTGATTGACAAGCAGGTCACATGACACTAGCTAAAGAGGTACTTACCTCCCACCTTCTTCGCAGTTCAATGGTCCACCACTGTCTCCATAGCAACCACTAATATTACTTGCTTTGCCATAGCCGGTACATAGCATGGAATTTTCATGAATTATAGTTCTGTTCTGACCCCTAAATTTTAAATACGCTGCACTGTAAGCCTTGTCACAAACTTGATGGCTTACAGTCGGTACTTTTGCCTCCTGTAGTATTGCTGACGGGGTTGTTTTTCCTTGTGTAAGAAAAATATCGTGTGCTCCCCAGCCTGAAACAGAAACATTGCATCAAGGTAAAAAATGAAAAGGTGTGGCCAAGAAGGATAAGTTCCGGGGGGGGGGGGGGGGGTGGAACTCCGGGGGTAAACGATCGGGGATACTTGTCGTATCTTTTAGGGGTATAAATCAGCGATTTGGTATCTTTTAGGGCTAAAAATAAGAGATTTGCCAAATCCTCAGTTTTTGGAATTTTTTAGGGTTTGAACCCCACTGAATCTCATGATTTTGTTATCTTTTAGAATTGACAAATTTGTGAAGCCGCGCCCTTTTGAAAAACGTCCGGTATCTTTTAGGGGTATTTTTGAAAAATTCCGACGATCATTTATCCCCGAAGTGAGTCTCCACCTCCCCCCTCCTGGGATAAAGAAAGAAAAGCAATGGTTTGTTTATTTAGCTTATTTTACTATATTTTCATTATCCTTGGAACAATCTATATTTATGTGTTATTGATCAGAAATGATCAATTTACCCCGAGGGGGTGGTGGAGATTCCGATGGTAAGCAATCGGGAATACTCGTCGCTATAAATAGCGATTTGGTATCTTTTAGGGTTTAAAATGCACAATTTGCCAAATTCTCACAGTTTTGGTATCTTTTAGGGGTTGAATAGTACTGAAAACCCTGATTTTGGTATCTTTTAGAATTGAAAAATTTGTGAAGCCACGCCCTTTTGAAAATCCTCCGATATCTTTCAGAGGTATTTTTGAAAAATTCCGACGATCGTGAATGGGTCCGGAGTGAGTTTCCACCTCCCCCTCCTGTGATAAGGCGAGAAATACAATGGTTTGTATATTTGGCTTATTTTAATATCTTTGCATTATCATTGGAACAAAGAATCTATATATATGTGATATTGAAATGATCAATTTACCCCGAGGGGGTGGAGGACTCCGATGGTAAAGGATCGGGGATACTCGTCGTATCTTTTAGGGGTATAAATCAACGATTTGGTATCTCTAAAATATAAAATTGGCCAAATTCGCACAGTTTTGGTATCTTTTAGGGGTTGAATACCACTGAAAATCCTGATTGTGGTATCTTTTAGAGATGAAAAATTTGCGAAGCAGCGCTCTTTTGAAAAACATCGGGTACATTTTAGGCGTATTTTTGAAAAATTCCGACAGCATCCCCGATCGTTTATCCCCGTAGTCCCCCCTCCCTCCCCGGGCAATTTACATAATCAATATGCATAATCCCACAACAACTTGTAATGTTTGGGGTGATTATTGTCACTGAAATCATGTCTATAGTAGATTTTGGTGGTGGGTTAAAAAAGACAAAAATAAATGAGTAAATAATTGTAGTCAAAGCTCTGTGGGTCATTTGCGATTCCAAGATGATCGTCATTTTGTTTGCATGCGTGGCTAATATTAGCCGCTGACCGCTTCAATCACCGGCTTGACCATTTGTCAGTATATTGACCGTTGGGAAAAACCGAATTTTAACGAGTAAAATACTCCACCCCCCACCACCCCACCCCACCCCCCCCCCCCCCTCCCCGGACCCCCAACACACACACCCGAGAAAATACTGAGCAGGAAACGTACGCAATGTAACTGATTTCTAGAACAGCTTGTGACTTACCAGTCATGTAGCACATGGATCCGCTTTTTATTCGTGAGTTTGCAGCTGGAAGACAAATTGGCTGAATCTTATCTGAATATTTGACAGGTCTGTCTAGTTTAACCATTCCAAAATCATTAGACCAAACCATGGGTGCGGAATAGTTTTCAAATATTCGTAGATCTGTTGCATTGAAGTACTGCTCGGTTCCTTCGTTCTTAGTGATGTCATAATCTCCTGAAATTGTAAGTAGTATTCATAAAAGTAAAATTAGTGTTTTATCGACCGATAATTAAAGATATAAGGGGAAGCCGCGTACCTATAGCGATGATAAAGCACAAATTTGAATGTTATAAATTGCTTCTAGAACTCCAAACTCAAAGTTACTCAAATGATATTTTTTTAACTTTATCGATAGAAAATAGAGTTTTTTTAATTAATACAAATTAGGATATTGATTTGCTTTGAAAATTACTCATTGATTATTCATGAGTTTATTTAGAAACTGGCAATTATCAAATTCATTAATAATACATGATCTGGAACAATACGTACGGGAACACTGCAAAATCACTACCGTGAAGGCATCTGTAAATACTGATACAGGATTCCTCGTGATTTGCACACGGTTAAGCTTGAAATATCTCGGCCAAATTTCATTTAATTTCAAAATTTTAATTCTAAATAGCAGCAATGTAAGCAATATACTAGCAATTTTTATCAAAAGAGGAGTGTTGCGAGTGGTTGGTGTGGTTATGAAAAAGTTAGATTGCCGTGCATGGTATTAAAAAAAAATGAAAGTTGAAACTTCCAGTGGTGATGTTTGAATAAATTTTGTGGTTCGGGCTTACCATTTTTTTGTCATTATTTTTTTTGTTGTTATTATTTTCTTATTTTTTATTTTATACGGTTGGGCTTCCTGTGGTTTGCCGTGGTGAGTATTCAACGGTCATTACCGTGCACAGCCGCAAGGCGGCGGCACGGTCAAGGTTTACCATTCATATGCTTAATGCGGCCGCTTAATGCAGAGTTTTTGCTCGTGCCCAGTCTCAACACAAATAGCCGAGGAGACCACAGGAGGTCCAGCCTTACAAACGTACCCAAAACATCACGTTTTTTTCTCACTAAAGTATTTAATATATTTCATGACGTCCATATGTAGTGGAAAATGAACGCTCCGACGTTCAGAAAAGACGATGAAAACACTGACAAACACACACGCCGTTCCCCGTTCGTAGACTCACACTATAGCTAAAAGAAGGCAAAGCCGAGTATCGTAAGTTTCAAATCGAGTCGTTCCGCGATCGCTTGAATGAAACGCAAACACCCGCAAAATTCTTTTACCAAGATACTTCTAAGTTACACTGGACATGGTAAGTTGTACGCAGTAGCTCTAGTTTCATTGTAAATCGAAACTCTCAATGAGAGTTAGTAACACTCAATTGAAAAATATTTCACGCAATTTCAATGTCCCTTCAAAGCCACCGTACAGATTCCGCACGACGTAGTGTTTGCTCTTTTGAATTTGGGCGGTTGCGCAAATTCAGTCACTGGGAGCGACAAAAAAAAAAAGACTGTCGGGGAAAGACTGGGACCGATAAATGAAATTAGCCTCGCTGTTCCCTGCTAGTAGAGTCTCTTTTTTCTCGTCAGGAAACACAAACGTGAGAGACTCTGCTAGAAGGGAACCTCCACTGTGAAACTAACGGCTTTTTTGAATATGATCTCTATTAAAAGAGCTTGCAAGATATTTTTAACGTTGTGACGTCATCTGAGCCCACGATATTGTGCACATCAAGAAAATATATAAAAATTTATTTAAAAATCAGGAATCCTTTTCAGAACGGTAAAACTATGTTTTCGATCTCTCTGACAGATGGAGATTTTTTTCAAAAACTGTTTTTTTGTACAGTGTAGTTTCCCTTTAATTCCGAAAAATTGATATAGAGCTTGAAAGAAACACAACACCACACGTACCACTAACATTAAAATTAATGGCCACATGGAATTTATATCTTACCAAGTACTATTAAAGCTTCGTCTGCACTTTTAAAGTTTGTGATGCAATGACCAGCCGTTATAAACCACCAATTATTAATGAGAGCACCTCCACATCTATGGTATGGTTTTCCTTTATCGCCTATTGCCACGATACGTACCTCCCAAGGCCAATACCTTGCATTGTAACCGCCAACTATACGATGATTTGGTGTTTTGGTCTTCTCTGGTAGAATGCGCAGACCACATTTAGATGGAAGAGTTGCTAAATACAGAAATTAGAGTTTGAATAAAGAGCCGACCGAGATCGATAAAAGTCATATGAATGTGATAATTTTTACCTTGTTCTAATTTACCATGAGATCACATCCAATCCAATCTTCAGCAATCGTTTGTCGGATACGGAAAGGATGATGCATGGTTGTCGGGTAGGGTAAAATCAATGCAAATTCAAAAAAAAAAATTGTTCTACAACCCACATTAATCTAGGTTTTAGAAGTGTAATGTCCTCCAAGCGACCTGACTATTTTTTTAGTTGACACATACTGTATCTTTAAACCATTTTAGATTAAACTATCTTGCTAGAAGCAAATTTGTCGAATTTCTCTTTGAATTTGGCGATTAATTCTATACCTACACATAGTAAACAAGCATTGACGTGGACATGTGAATTAGAACAATTAGAGCTGACTGAATTCGTGCTGCTCGATTCGATTTCAGTACCATGCAACTATAGGGAGAGATGCAACAGTTAGCCCCGACAATTAGCTTCATCGCGATCTCCGAAATGGCTTCGAAAGATATACTTTTGCAATTATTTTCTTTCACAACTCCCGGAAGAAATCAAACATAGTTAAGTTAAGCAGTTAATTTCAGAATAAAATCCAATCACTCACAACTTGATGGTAATCCTTGAACTTCATGGTTCTTGACAAACAAACAGCAAGCAGCGACCGCAAAAGGTATTGCTAACTTTGCAATCATGGCTGTTATAGCTGAAACAGTTTAATCAAATTAAAATTAAAGAAGATATGTTCAAGATTACTTCCAAATACAATAGACATTCTCTTTTTTTACTCTGTCTTTCATTTTGCTCCTTGAACATTCGCTTTAATAAAACATTCAAGCTGCTTTGCAATCAGAGTATTTTTTTAAAGGTGAAATTCAAATTGGGAATTGTATTGTACAGATACAAGTCATTCGTTGAACACAAAAAGAGCCCTTTCTCTTCAAGAATGAGACATTCAATGTTTTTCAAATCATTTTGTCTCGGAATGATTATATACTTCGAATTCAGTTGCGGTAATAAATAAACCTCGAAATTTTAAAATCATAAAAAATTATTTATACACAGCGTAAAAAAACCTCATGATTTGCTTGTTTGCATACCTCGTTTCATGGCGCGCAAAAGTTGAATAACTTTGAACTTGATCGGAAACTCTTTCTTTAAAGATTCTCTCAGTCACATCCATGGAGGAGACAATTGAAGAAATAACAGCGAAACACTGTTCACACCCTGCTCTATTTATGAGATGAAAAATAAATGATCCGTTAATTCTGACAATATTACAAACGATTTTACTTGTGGCCTAGCTATTGCCGAGACGTTTCTAACAGGCTTAAGCTATGTGAATCTCTTATGTCTGCTGGTACCGACGGCGTTTTGATGTTGAACGTACATGAGGTTCACTAAGTTGGTATTAGTTCATTTGAGCGTTTATAGATTAACTAACAGCAATTTTGTTAGCATATTCACTATATTTAAAAAAAAAAGACTTTAAATTATCAAACGGCGACCACTTTTTTCCAATTCCAACGATCGAAGCCAGCGTCCATTCTTTAAGCGTTAAACCCAGGAATCAGTTAATACCCTTTTCGCGTCATTTCATTACAATGTATTACTAAAATGCTCTTCGCTCTTCAAGTAAGACATAACTTTGGAATTTTTTTTTTTTTTTTTTTTTTGTTACTTATATTCTTAGCAGGGCTCAGACTTGCTTGAAAAGTGACTTTCTGTCGTTGTTCAACAGCGAGAAACGTTTGGCAGCGCTAGCAATACCGACTTCAATTCGCGTTAATTCTAACCATGTTTGTTCCCACCAGACTAGCGGGTTGAGTCCAAGAAAAGAGTACAGCAGATGTGGCGCCAAACGTGAACGTTTTTCAAGTTCTTGCATTCTCGTAAAACAAATGTTTTGTTTCAAGCATCTCCTCAAGATATGGCATCCCCTCCAGACCTGCTAAAAAATCCTGGCCATCCCTGAGTTTAGCTAATCTTATTGTCTAATCATATAATGCCTGTCTAATCATCTTGCAAAATTAATGAGTCTCACGTCTTCAACTTGGCGATGATATGGAATCACGAAAAAAGACAAATTTTGTCATTGATTCGCATTCAGACCATCCAAATGCAATTTCAATTTCAATTTTGTATTAACAATGTACAAATATACATTGACAAATTCTATGTAAAATACCCGGGGAGGGGGGGACTCCGGGGGGTAAACGATCGGGGCCGAATGCTCGTCGTATCTTTTAGGGGTAAAAATCAGCGATTTGGTCTCTTTTAGGGTTTGAAATATGAGATTTGCCAAATCCTCACTTTTTGGTATCTTTTGGGGGTTGAATAGCACTAAAACGCATGTTTTTGGTATCTTTTAGAGATGAAAATTGTGTGAAGCCACGCCATTTTGAAAAACGTCTGGTATATTTTAGGGGTATTTATGAAAAATTCCGACGAGCATCCCCCACTGTTTATCCCCGGAGTCCCCCCCCCCCCCCCGGATTAAATAATTCGAACAACGATAATATCAAAGGAAATGGAACAGAAAAAGAAAAGGAAAACAGGCGAAAATAACGAGATATGAATATGTTTATTCAATATTATTTCATGATTTTGTTTTATCGAAATTCCCTAGCTTCAACAAAAAAAAATAGCTATAGTTCAGTGACTTTGCTCTTTTTTTTCTGTTTGGGAGTTAATATCTTTGAGCGGGTTTTTGAAAATTACTCTCATCTTGCATGTGAAATAGTGAATTACTAAAGAAATACAGAAAAAGAATAAACAATGACTTTATTATTTTGTTTCACTTGTACGGCACTGTCAGGCATGAGAAACTCTCTGATGAGGTGAATTTAGTACTTCATGGAGGGACGGAACCAGACATTTTGTATCAAAATTGATCAGGAAATTTTAAAAGGGGGAGGCATGAACTAAAAAAAATCCTGATTATCCATCACAAATGGAAAGAATTATCTATAAAAAATATCATAAAGGAGACATCGGCCTCCCATGACCCTTTCCCCCTTGGATCCGCCTGTCCTGTCACCTGCTTCACCTAAGTGACAGTTATTACCGCCGCCAGGCATAAACAGTAGCACTTCATTTCTAATACGTTCAGATAAAATTACCTCTGTTAAGTTCCGTGAAGCGACAAAGCGGTTTTTTAGAGTCGTTTTCGCATGAGTGGTAAACGGTACGGTTACGATACCGCTACGAGACGCCAGGAAATTCGAATGTTTTCTTAGAAACTACAGCTACGATACGATACAGTACTGTTTCCCACTGATACGAAAACGACTCTTTGTTTTGAACAACACGGATTTGCCGTCAACTGCCTTCATCATGACCTTACTTTCAATTCATGGTTTATAGAGTTACAAAAAATAAGTAGTTAACGGGAAATTCGGCACCCCCATTAGGACCCTCTAGCAATAATGAAACATTTTGTGCTTGGAGAAGTTTTTAATCAATAATTCATCATTTATATCATATTATCCAAGTGCTATTTATCGTTTTGTTTCATTTTATTATAATTTATCTAATTTATCAAACTTCTATTATCAACTGATCACTGGATATTACAATTGGTTGTACGTGACAAAAGTTCTTAAACAAATCTGTCTTCCATTAGAATTCAGTACTCGCTCAATGATGGGTTCCATTTGCGCCGAGAAAAAGCTCTCAAGCTCGTCTTTCCAGATCAGATATCTTCCGCTTCATCTTTGGTCTGTGGGAAGCACTCTGGAACTTTGCAAGCAATAGGGCAGCGTCGTCGCACAAAGCCTCTGTGGCCGGGTTCATCGCAGTACGTTACGTTGCTCAAAAATGGTGTCATTGCCGCATAACCTTTGCAAAACCAATGATTATCTTTGCATCCTGCGTCAAAGCATGCAATCAGTATATTAAAAACAAGAGAAAATCAACTACGAGAACCTATCCCCCATACTGGGCTTTGCACACATCATAAACCCCATGAAGTCTTATTTATTGCAGTCGATTTATTTTAAGAACGGGAGGGGATTGGTTAGATTGACCAGAGAGGAAATAGACGAATTTTGTGCTGGCGTCGATAGGATAAAAAGGAAGATCTCTTCAAATTTGCAAAAGAGAAACCTAACAATGCTGGATATATTAACATGTTCCCCAGTCGTCTTTCTCTTAGGAATAAGGTTTTAGCGGGATTAGCACTAGCGTGGTTCCTGATGGGATCCGGGGATAGCTTCTCTTAGCTCATTTTCTTTTAATTGAGAATCAAACCGATTTTTTTCTCGGATGGTTTGCAACGCTGTGTAGTCTTTTGTACAGTTTCATCCAGAGCAAATCCCGTTCATGATATCAGCCCAATATTATCAAATTAAATGGATGGATACAGGAGCGTCTCTGGGTTCGATCTAGGTACAATGGGCGCGAGAATTTAAGCCACCAATTCCTATGGTAGATGGTCATATGACTTGGGCAAATATAAAAAAAATCGAGCAAAGCCTTACACAGAGGGGGAAAAATCGTGCAAGGCAGATGTGCAAAAAAAAAAAGAACATCGTGCAGGAAGGAAAAATAATTTCCTGAAAAAAAAAATGCCACCCCCTCCCTCTCCCTCAAACATCTAATGATCCATCCCTAGGCGACTAAACTTACGAGGATACGTCGGTGCAGGGGTGATCAACTGTGTCTTCATCCAATCAATAAATGAGCTGACACGGGTATTGATGGTGTATGTATCTGTTAAGACGGTCTTGCAGCCTGCAGAGGCACTAATAATCCCTCTCAAGAAAAATCTGAAATGAAAACAAAATAAAAAATAATCGTCCTATTTCATTATGACGTCACATCGAAACAAATCTATTGTTTCAACGCTAAGAATCATAGTCGCTAGAGGGGATACAGCATGTTTAATTCAATTAAAAATAGGCTAAAAATCTATTTATAATAAAAGAACAAAATATACATAAATACAAAATATATATAAAATGTTTTAGAGGAAAACTATTTTGCCCGAATTAGGTCAGTTCTTATTCATGTAAACAAACCATGACGTCATAGTGAAATAGGTGAATTGGTTGACGACAGTTACAACGTACATAGTTGCATGGGAGAGAAACAGTCGGTTCAGCTTGGTTTCCAAATAATCGCTCACGACAAGAGAGTATGAGATAAGAGAGCTTATCCACAGTAATGGGCTTTACACAATGGGAATCTTTTCATTCTATTTTTAAAATAAAAGTTATTTCGAGAACGAGATTGGCCAAATTGCAGGAGGCGTGGTCGCATCTTTAAAACATCTCAAGACACAAGTGCTGAGATTGTTAACAAGTTCTAAAAATAGCACGACGAGTAGAGCCCCTGATGGGGTCCGGGGATAAGCTCTCTTAGGGACGGACCATTAGATATTCGAGGGGAGGGGGGTTGGGCAAATACTAAAAAATATCGAGCAAAGCCTTAAACAGAGAAAACAATATCGTGCACGGCAGATGTGCCAATAAAACATATCGTGCAAAGAGGAAGAAAATATCCTGCACAACCATAACATGGAAAAAAAAATATCCTGCAAAAAAAAAAAAAAAAAAACAACAACAACAACCTCCCCCTCCCCTTCCCTCAAATATCTAATGGTCCCTCCTATATCTCATACTCTCTTGCTCACGATCGCCGGATCGCTGAAAACAGTTTCCTGACGTTTCAACTTAATTTAAATGCACTTTCGCAGAAATGAAGCTCGTAAAAATCCGAGGAGTAGTACTGTACCTCCCGCCTTCTTCACAGCTTAACGGCCCACCACTATCTCCATTTATCTCTCAACCACTTATATTACTTGCTTTGCCATAGCCGGTACATAGCATAGACTTTTCGTGAATTATACTTATATTTTGATTAACTAGGGATCACTAGCCCTTTCAGAAAATCGGCACTTCCTTCAAACGGTTGTGGGAAATATCACTTTCGAACAGTCTTGATTGACAAGCAGGTCACATGACACTAGCTATAGAGGTACTTACCTCCCACCTTCTTCGCAGTTCAATGGTCCACCACTGTCTCCATAGCAACCACTAATATTACTTGCTTTGCCATAGCCGGCACATAGCATAGACTTTTCGTGAATTATACTTATATTTTGATTAATCATTTTTTGAGCTAGCAAACGGTAGGCCTTGCTACAAACTTGATGGCTTACAGTCGGCACTTTGGCCTCTTGCAGTATTGCGGACTGAGATGTGTTTCCATTAATTAGGAAGATATCATGTGCTCCCCAGCCTGAGACAGAAATATTTCATTGTCATTTCAAAAACGTTTAGTGTTGTGTCAGTAGTGACTGACTGACTGACTGACTGCGACTGGCTGCATGGTTTGATTCATTGATTGACTTTTTGTTTGATTGATCGATTAGTGGTCTGTGGTTTGGCATGGTTTGATTCATTGATTGACTGATTGTTTGATTGATCGATTGCGATCGATTGGTCTGTACTTAGACATTCTTCGATTCTCAGTACGAAAAGAGAGGACAGGGCAAATTTTCCAGTATATACTAATTTTTTATGATTTAAAAAAAAATTCGTTTGTGAAGCTAAATTTAATAGTGACATATAATGTCGGTCAAAGCCATTTGGTCTCGATCATTTGTTCTCTATAATTGTTCTCTATCTGCCCTCAACACGATGTATGGATGTATAGATGGATGGATGGATGGTATATATCCACCATATGGATGGATGGATGAAAAATTGAAAAAAATAAAAGAGAAAGTGATCTATTGTAGCTTATTTCTTAAAAAATCCTATGGCTTACCAGTCATGTAGCACATGGATCCACTTTTTATTCGTGAATTTGCAGCTGGAAGACAAATAGGCTGGATCTTATCTGAATATTTGACAGGTCTGTCTAGTTTAACCATTGCAAAATCATTAGTCAATATCAAAGGCGCAGAATAGTTGTCAAATATTCGAAAATCTGTCACATTGAAGTACTGCTCGGTTCCTTCGTTCTTAGTGATGTCATAATCTCCTGAAATTATAAAATTGTAAATCGATTCAGCTCAACTCAACTCCAGTCAACTTCACTCCATTCCGATCTACTTCACTCAATTGCGCACCACAAAGTTCAAAATTATATAAAATGTGATCTTACCGAGTACCACTTTGGAATCGTCTGAACTTTTTAAGCTTGTGATACAATGAGCAGCCGTGACGACCCACCAATTATTAATGAGAGTACCTCCACATATTTGGTCTAGTTCTCCTGTAGTTTCATTTCTTTCCAGGAGTCTTGCTTGCCATGGCCAATACCTAGCATTGTGACCGGCAATAATACGATGATTTGGTGGTTTCTTCTTTTCTCGCAGAATGCGCAGACCACATTTAGATGGGAGAGTTGCTAAATACAGAAATTAGAGTTCGAATAAGTGCCGACCGAGATCGATAAGAGCCGGTAATGTGAAGGTGAGAGTTTTTACCTTGTACAATTATATTACATCAAAACATTCTTCATAAATCGATTGTCGATTGAATCATGTAATGTAATGTAGTGCTTATATAGTAGTAATTTATGAATGCGTTCGGTGTGTAGTAATGAAAGAAATGTTATGAGAAAATTATCATACGCCCCTGCCAAGGGCGTATGATAATTTTCCCTTAACATTTCTTTTAGTGCTTATATAGCGCATTTCACTAATGTCTCAATGCGCTTTACAATCTCTAATATTTATAATATGTAATCCAGTTTTACAAGCATGAGGTTGATTAGTAAATAGTATGCATTAGTGTAGGCCTAAAATAACGTCGTTATTTTAGGTCTCCCCCGTTACTAGTTCCTGACATGAGAAGGGAGTGAAGCAAGACGGGACCTCCAGTTTATCGTCCTTATTTGAAAGACGCGAAGCCTAACAGTTATAAATCTAAGAACATTCTCCTCAATTGTTTAAAGACCCTGCGTGATGGTCTGGCTGAGGGTTCGAACACGCGGCCTCCCGGTTAAGGGCCAACGCTCTCACAAACGATCTAACCTGTTAATCGGTTTTTCATTGTTTTGGTCGAGAAAGCGACTTCACATGGAGCCGGTTGATTGAAACCTGGATATTAGTGCTATCCACCGGATAAATTCTACAAACAGTGGACAAATTCTAAAAGATCCTAAAGCTAGAAATTCTGTGGAGCGCATAACGTCATCCAGTTCCTAGAAGCTTTACATCCATTTATTAAGAACAACAACAACTTTAGATACCAGTTGAAAAAGGCATTGAGGGGAAACTGGGAAAGTGAAAAAAAAACAAGAAGTTGTGTAGATGAGGTTTTAAGCTATAGCTAGCAAGATCAGATCAGCTTTGTAGAACTGAACAAAATTTCTATATTATTTTCTATCGTGTTCCCAGTTTGGCAATGAGTTAAACCATCCAATCACTTACAACTTGATGAGGTGCCTTGTACTGGTCCTTGAAACACACAACAGGTAGCTACGACCAAGAACAGCGCTATCTTCACACCACCTTTCATCATCCAAGCTAAAAGAGTTAAATCAATACAAAGAATAAGAATAAGTTCAAGGCTTACTTTCATATCATATGATCATTGAAATAGTACTTCTAAATGTGTTTTCAATCTTGCTGTTTACAATCCATCCTACTTACATAAAGAAGTTAATTACTCGTGCCCAGGCCTCTGGCACGAGTATTAGTCTGCTGCGAAGCATATAGAGAATTTGTCTGCGCATGTCAGAAAATTTTAGCCCGCGGTCATGTTTACATTTTTTTCTACGACCGGGGAACTTTTGAGTTCCAATCGCAATCTTAGTGATCTTCAATTTAGGAAAATATAAATGGATACTTAAAGTCTATCACTTTGTAAGGTGCTGTGACTAAGTCAAGCAAATGTGGAGGTTTTTGATCTCAAAATATTTTTGAGCAAAAGTCCGCAAAACGAAGAAGAAAACACAAACCTACTCCATTCGTATGAGGACTGCTGCCAAAATAAAAGAAGTAACAGAAAACGTTTTCCACAGATTAACAATCAAAGGTCACGGGAATGGTGTCGTACAAAATGATTTCTTATTGAGGATCGATTTTGTGGAGTGATGAGCAGATTATTTGCGCATTTTGCAAGTTTTGGTCAACTTTCCTTCTTGATAAGCGGTATGTTTGAGGGGCTGCGCCGAAGCTAAATATAACTGATGCGAGACGTCAAACCACATTCTACATCACAGCATTGTTATTTTTTAAAGAAAGATTGGCCAAAATGTGATATTGCGATATTTGTTGACGGCATGGTTGTGTTTCTCCTCTCAAACAATTTCGACTGATTTGAATACCGAACCTGAAATTAGGTTAGAATGATCTTGATTAATCCAAATAATTGTGAAAACACAGATGAACCACCAAATTTTGTAAATTTCTGGTCAGGCTTTTGTTGATATACTTCTATCTTCACTAAATATAAACTTTAACTCAAGCACGGAGAAGATTTGTCAGTCTTACTCTATGGTCAATTTTTTCGCATAAATTTGAAGAAAAGTCGAGCTTAAATGTTATGCGCCGCTAAGTTTTTCCTTGGTATGCTTTCTTTAATAATCGTAGATTAGTATTATACTTTTGGTTTTCGATAGAGTATTGGCCAAAATTTTTGATCGGCAGTCAAAGACGACCTAGTCTCATTGTGAAAGCGGCCATATTGCAGAATCTTGCATGTTTATAAACAAACAAATTGTTATGCTATTGTGCCAACAAGAACTATAATAAGCCGTACGGAAATAACGGCCAATCACTGTATGGTTGGAACAGAGACTTTTGACAGCTGAAGTATCGCTTTTGTGAATTGGGATTAAAGGGGATTTAGAAGGTATTTTTCTTTCGCGTGATTATAACGGCTTCTACCATTAACTTACGACATGCGCAGACAAATTCTCTATATGCTCTGCTGCGAGTTTCTTGTTTTTTTTGTGTGTTTTTTTCCTTTTTTTTCGCTGTTAGAAGTTTAGACAAGTTCAGACACGTTCCATCAGGTCTGATTAATTTAACTAACAAAGAAAGAAATTTCTATGGACGGACCACGGGCTCGAACCTGCGACCTCTGGATTGCCAGGCTGCGCCTTACCCGACTTGCCATCGCGCCAAACATGCTGTTCATGAGATCCATTAAGCTATATATAAGTAGTACGAGTTCAAGTCTCCGAACGGCCAATCTCTTTTTTGGTTCTTTTTTTTATATTCTTTTTTCTTATTCTTAAGTAATCTTTCTTTTGCAATTTTATATTCAGTTATTTTTTAATAAACAATTTTTTTAAATAATTAAAACGAATGCTTCCATCTCGCATCAAAACAGCTAAACTCAAATAATTAAAACAAATGCTTCCATGTCGCATCAAAACAGCTAAATAAAACTTAATTGAAGGAAAAACAATTCGTGGAATTGTTGAGAAGGATCATTAGAAGTGAACAAGATCAAAAAGTAGCAAAAAATTCATTGCGAAAGTGAGAATTTTCAAGCTTGTAGACGTGACATATCGAAGCTCGCTCACTCGACTTGAAGAACGATTGTTTAGCGATGTGTATTAACAAAAGCGAAAAAAGACAAATATTTCAAAAGGATCTTTTGGTATCTTACACAAAGGAGACTATTTGGTCACTTTTCAAGTCTAAAAGGCTTTTTTTTGGCTGCACTTTGCGAAATTGAGAGAAACATAACAAGACTAACAAAGGGCAAACTACGAATAATGCTTATAATGTCCATTCGCTATGGTCCACGCTTCAACTGATTGGAAAATCTGCCCAATTTTGAAAGAAAAAGGGAAAATTTGCAGTATTTTTTCGTGAAAAATTGAAGTAAAGTGTAATTTATTGAAATCTTGTTTATTGAGCTTTTATGCTGATGTAGTTTTTGTGTAATTCTTGTTGATTTTGGAGTATTTTTTGCCGTTAAAGAAGAGGTGTATGGATGATAATTTCCTGTCAGGTATTGTAGTAATATGTGTAATAAAGGGAAAAATAGAAATCGTGAATTAAAAAATTTATTTATAAAAAAATAAAAAGGAAAAAAGTAAGAAAAATATGGTTTAAACATGAAGTGATAAGAAAAAATTTTTTTTTCAAGTCTCCCAGCATGGGATTCGAACGCGCGTACTTCCAATGAACCGCCTTTTTGAAAAGAAGAACTAGATTGCTTGCGCTGCTTGTGTTATTATATGAGAGCTTTAAGGCAAGTTCGAGATGTCCCAAAGAAACCGTATTGCATATTTTGTGTCGTTTTGTTTCTTGTTTTTTTGTTTTGTTTTCGGTTTTTTAAGAACCTACGTTCTTGGGCACGAGTAAACCCTGAATTCAGGGTCTAGTTTTTGTTAAAAACAGAAACTTTACGTGGAATTACATTACAAGAAAAATTTTATCACATTTTAAAGAACTCAGTCCCATTTTAGCCCATCCAGAAATCACTTTTGAAAATGTCAGTACCAAATTAGAATTATTTCTGTTCGGAATCATTATATACTTTAGTTACTCTTGTAGGTAAATGCTTTACAAAGCAAAATCTAAAGTCTTAACGAAAAGCTTGCATTTTGGTTCAGATCAATCAAAAAGCCGACAAAATTTTTACTATGAAATAATAGTGCGACAGTGTGCCTCTGTTTTTTGATTGATGTTCACCGAAATGCCAGTTTCTAGACGAGACGTTTAGCTCCGAGGGTTGCACTTCAACCAAAATGGTTGTAAGTGACATTTAGAACAGTCAGACCTTCGTCATTTGCTGGCTACAAACCTCGATGCATGGTAGAGGTTGAATGACTTGCAAACTCTGTCTTACAAGAATAACTAAGTCACATCCACCGTTATGAAGATTGAAGTGAACAGCAAAATACTGTTCACATTCAGCTCTATATATGAGATAAACAAAAAAAAAGATTTTTAATTCTGCCAACGTATCTATCAAAGAATTTACATGTGGCCAGACTATTGCCGTGCACGATTATTAGTTTATTGAGGATTTTAGGCTACTTAGACTTCAAACTTCAATGGCGTAATTCTTCTCTATCTGCTGGTACAGTCTTTTGAGGTGAAAGTTACTTGTTATATGCTAAGCTGGTATCTGTGGAGGAGAGGGGGTATACTCCGGGGATAAACGACTGCTCGTAATAAGTTTTTAAAAATACCCCTAAAAGATACCGGACGTTCATCAAAAGTGCGTGGCTTCACAAACTGAAAAAATCGGAATATCAAATACGCCAGCGCTATGAATAGATGGGCGTGGCTAGTTTTTTTTTTTTTTTTTTTTTTTTCAACACATAAAAGATACCAAACGGTGAGGATTTGCAATTTTAAACCCTCTTTAAAACCCAAATCGCCTCCTGGGGCTGCAGGTATAAGGGTTCTAATGGGGTTAATAGTTCACTGAGATTCGGCGAAAATATTAGTAGTTAACTAGCGATTTCTATGGAAAGTGAAGTGAAAACGACAATAAGGTATCCAAAAATCAACAAGAAGACGAATTAAAATATTTATTAATCATAATTATTACAAAGAATTATATAGAAATTGAAATATGAATTTCTTGGTGATCAGTCAAAAAAATTATATAAATATAATATAAAAAAAACATTCAATAGAGTGGTTTTCGGGCAATCATGGAAAGAAATAGATCTAACTAATTGGAAGCAGTTAGTTATCTGTGGTATAAGTTTATTGAAGACTTAGGACCTATAGATTTCAGTTTTTAAGCATTTTTGTTCAACGGTGACTTTTTTAGACAAAATGTTGGCAAACGACTACAATATTTTTTCCCCAAGCAAAGTATGCTTCGGCAGGGAAAAATATTTTTAGCTGTAACTAAAATTTGTATTTCAAATTAATTTTTTAGAGCAAATAAAACTTTTCCAATTGAGATTTACGCTATATCAATTCAAAACACATATTATATAAGATTGAATCGTATTCTCATATAAAACATCATTATTGAATTCTCTGTCTACTCCTATGTAAATTTTAAGCTGATACCCATGGTTATAGTCCCTCCACAAGATAATTATGCATTCCGCCCTCATACAAATTCTGTTCACCCCTGAGCTAATCTCATTGTCTCATTATAATCACTGTCTTATAATCTTGCAAAATCAATGATTTTTACGTCTTATAGCTTGTGGTTGAACAGAAAACTGTATAATGATATCTAATCTGACAACACACACACACAAAAAGATTCTGACTTGGATTTTCACTCTAACTCCAACCAAATGCGTTTTATATCGATCTTAGGTCAGTTGCGCGAAGTCTAAGTAGCGCTATCAGCCGCATAATGATAAATAAATAAATGATAAATAAGTATTTACACATCTCATTCAGATAGCTGGTTACTCTTGAGGTGGACGCTCACACTCACGACCCCTACATTAATCATTTCAGTTACCGGAGAAAAACCCTCGTGTAGTATGAGAGAGAAACATAATCCCTAAACATATATTTATAAGTAATACCATCAGAGGAAAACGTCAAATATATAATGACTTTGAAGATGAATAAGCTTTATCCAGTAGATAAATTCTAAAGAAATCCTGTCTAGAGTGGATAACTTTATCCAGGCGTCGTATAAGGCGTCTTGCTGCTATTCTATTTTTTTTTCTGCGTTGACAAATATATTTGGGGGGGGGGGGGGGGGGTACTTTCGCTAAACATAGAACAGACGACAGTTCAATCGATCACTGCAACTTCATTGTATTTCTTTGTCATAACGGATAGAAGCTCACAGCACTTCAAGCATAACACAAGCTTTACGGACTTCCTACACCACACAGTCTTATAAAGCAAAAGTGGAAAGGCAAGACTTATTTTTATCAATTTTAAAAATGGAAATCCAAACTATTACCGACGATTTGGTAATCAAAATTACTGTCTGACTGACAGATTGCTATGAATATTATCTTTACTGATTTGTTGAGTTTTCAGTTTCAAATTAAAGTTAGTTTTTACCATCCTCCCTCCTTCACTAATTAATTTTGGGCGTTGTCCCTCCTCTTTCAATACATAAGTTCTCGAAGTTCTCTAGATTCTCAACAGCCAGGGCCACTCTGTTCGCTCTTTTACCAAGACAAGATGGCGGTCGCTCACACATTAACTCTAGTTTTACCGGCTGGTTTGACAAGAGGTCTATTCAGGCCGGGCATCGCGATCAACCGTCAGCGCATGCGTAACATTCGCATTTGCTTCAAACTATAACTCTTATGAGACTCAAAAACTTAATAGAGTTCAAACAATATGAAACACTAATTACTAAATAGTACAAAAAAGTGCACACAAAAAAAAGAAAAAAAAAGAATAGAATTTGCATAAAATAGCACTATTTAGTATTACTAAAGTTTCACGGATTAATTGTTTGCACTCTACTTGTGATATAGAATTAGGTAACTATTTAATGCTTTTTAATGCCCACGAAAACTAATGGTTTGATCTTGAAATTAATTTAACTTGTTTATTTGCAACCAACAAATACCAGTTACACATTTTTGCTCGTCCTATTCAAAAGGATTTAGTTTAACACTGTGAAACTTGGTTTTCTTCGTCTTCTTGGTTCCTGGGAAGCAGGTGGGATCCAATCGACAAGTGATGGGACAGTAGTTCTTCATGAATGCTTTAAATCCAAAATCAGTACAAAACGTTTGGCCAGGACGGGACATACGAGTGGCATATTTTTTGCAAAACCAATGGCTATCTGTACAACCTGAAACGAAAGCATCAGAAAAAATATAGTGTTAAATAATACTATTTGCTAGCCGATATTTCGTAGGTATAAGATTTGCACTCTACCGGTAGAGCTGTTTTTAGAACACGGAGAGTTCACAGATAGGCGATAGGTGTCAGACACCAGGTCTGTATCGTTCACACTAGAAAACCGCAACTTATTGAGCGAGTGCGAGCTATCATAGTGTAGTTTATCTAAAAACAGGGACAGATTCAGGGAGGGGTCATAGTTTCCGGTCCACCTCCCTCCCTCCTCCTTTGGGAAAACTCTATATTTCTATAAACTTTTTTTATCTGTCATTTTTGTGGTTGTGCCCCCCCCCCCCCCCCCCCCCTCTCCCTTACCCTCAAAATGTTTTGGATACGCTCCTGAAATGCATTTATTTTGGCAGCAATTCCGATCGTCTAATTAAGAAATTGTTTTGCAAGTTTATTTCAGTTGTCTTCGTTCAATAAACGTTATTCGCCAAATCTAAAAATGGCGGACGATCTCGAGAACGAGGCCAGTCAGTCGTCCAGGTGAGCAGTTCAGGCGTTGTTGTTTTTGTTAAAAAATGGTACAAAACTCATGGAAACCACTCTATTTGAAGTTAAACTACAATACAAGGATCAACACAAAACACTGTTGATGTGTGACGACTGACTAGCGTCGTTTCTGTGATCTCGCTCCAGTGCATTACCGCGCCGTCCGCTATATTTCGATTCGGTGTATACGAATTTCGAGCACCTCATACTTACGCTGAAATGTTGGGCCAGGGTTTTTCATTTGTGTTTCGATCCAGTCAATGTACGAGCTGATTCGGGTAAATACAGTGTAGCCCCAGTTACTTGGTTTGCATGCAGGATCTCCCCAGCTGACTGCACCTCTTACAAAATACCTAAAAAAAATAGAACATGAGCATTTATGGTAAAAAAGAGAATATGGACCCAGAGGTGCGCAAACAACACAATTGCTTTGGAATAATTAGGAACACAAAACAACGTAGCACGACATGACACAGCACAACACAGCACAACACTAGCGTTGGGCTCTCATCAAATGTTCTCTCTTAAATCAAGCCGTTACGATAACATGTTCTCCTTTAATTTACCATGTGGTAGATGAAGTCAGAGCGAGGAATTGTGCATGTTCAGTTTATTAAAATGTGATTTACCTAAATCGCGCAAATTGTTTTTTCTAAAATCGCGCAAAATTGCCTATGATCGCACACAATTGCCTTAAATCGCCTTAAATTCGCAGCAAATCTACAGTAAGACAGGGGAATAATTATGGATTAGCATTTTAATTTCTATCAATAGGAAAATGTGAGATTACACTCAAATAATACTAAAACGTTGTTCCTAAGTCGCCTGTAATCGCGCAAAGTCGCCTATAATTGCCCAAAATGTCGGCGAATTAATTTACCTGCCCTTCTCTTCACAACTCAAAGGCCCACCGTTATCTCCATAGCAACCACTTATGTTCTTGGTTTTGCCATATCCCACACATAGCATGGTTTTGTCATGAATGCGAAACAAATGACCTGGGGCGCTGCTGCAAGTTGCATGATCGACCACCGGTACTTTTGCCTCCTGAAGAACATTTGAGGGAACCGCTCGACCTTGTGTAATGAACGTGTCTGTGTAACCCCAACCTTTAAAGTAAAGAAATTATAATGATTATTATTTATAATTGACAAATTAGTTTTTTTTATTAAAGAACATTCACGTAAGTTCAGTAGGCAGCATTTCGCGGGTTAGTAATTAATAATCACTGTTCTCATCAAAACCCATTGTTTTCACTCAGTATTATCCCAACGAATGCATAGGTCACACTTCAACAAACAGCAAACTGCATTATCAAAAATAATGCTTCTAGCTAAAAGCATTATTTTTAATAATGCAGCGAGTTCCGCCTAGCAGTCAATATAATGAAAACGAATAAGACAACGATAAGAACAATAATTATACTAGATAATCACTTCGTCACACAGCATTCGTGGGTATAATCCCTCAGCTGCCTGCATTATACCCACGAATGATGTGTGCCTCAGTGATTATCTATTAACTAACTACTAATCAACCTCATGCATTGCATTGTATTACATTACATTCAAAATTGATTTTTGACATCAAATGGGCGGGTTGGGTCCTTTCTTAAAGATTTTGTAGCAAATCGATCCATTTCTGCCACCCCTCCCCCCCAATGTGCTTATGAATTAATGAAAGCCCCCTTAACTTGTCATTGAGACATTACACTACATGACATGACATGACATGACATGACATGACATGACATGACATGACATGACATGACATGACATGACATGACATGACATGACATGACATGACATGACATGACATGACATGACATGACATGACATGACATGACATGACATGACATGACATGACATGACATGACATGACATGACATGACATGACATGACATGACATGACATGACATCTCATCACATTGCATTGCATTGCATTGCGTGCGCGTTTGGATCCATTCTTACCGGTCATGTAGCAACTCGATCCAGGAGCTATTCGTGAGTTCTTTGCTGGAAGGCAAGCAGCCTTAACCCTATCGGTGAATTTCACTTTCCTATCAAGCTTGATCAATCCAATGTCATTTTCGAAATAATTTGGAGCAGAAACGTTTTTGTGAACTCGTATATCAATCGCAAAGTAGTGTTGCTCGTAGGTTTCATTCTTGGTGATGTCATGTTCCCCTGAAATGCAAATTGACAGAACCTGACAGATTTTCTCGGATCGTTTAAAATGTAATAATTAATCCCAAAGTCTGTCCGCGTGCCTAAATTCGCTGATCCATGACTCAAGATCACATGTAACCCAAGTTAGCAACTTATGGAGTAACAATTCGAAAGTTTACCGTGAAATATTCTTTTGCGCTTTCCCTTGAATCGACAATAAAATAGACTGTCTATACATGATGGATGATTGTCTTATAATACTGTTTTTATTTCTGACTGAATTTAATCAAAACCGCTTAAATTATGCTACAACTTATATAACAGTTACTTTAAATGTACGTGCTGTATTTAGTGAGGACGAGGCGATGGCCTTCTGCATCCTTTCTAAAACACGCTTTGATCGAGCACCAAAAAAAGTACTCGAATGATAATATTAAACTGTTATAGCCGGGATGCTGTAGTTATAGTTCTAATCGTAGGGTTCCATACTTGGTAATTTTCGCTTCAATTTCCTTTCTGCGATTGTTGATCCATATTATTATTAAAATTACTATTATTATTATTTATTGTCGTTCCAAGCACTTTTTCTCTTCACTTGAATCAAAATGACAGCATCTGGAATCGCACCGCGGTCATACATACCTAATACAACGCGGGCGTTGTCAAAACGTTCAAAAACGGCAACACAATAAGCAGCTGTGAGAACCCATTGATCGTTGATGAGAGTTCCTCCACACCAATGGTGAATGTTACCATCAGTGTGCTTATACAAGATCTTTGCTTGCCATGGCCAGGGTCCAGCGTCTTTACCACCGATAGTACGTGTAGACTGAATTGGAAATCTTATGCCACAATCAAGCTTCGGTGTAACCGCTGAGATAGCAATATATGCCTCATTAAACAACAATAGAAATTGTATAATATGTATTGTAGACAAAATGTTTTAACGTACAAATTATTTGAGAAATTTCTACAGATTAGTGGGTATGAGAATTTTGTTAATTAGTTTTTAATGTTGTGGCGTGTAGGGGATGACTTTCCAGTTTGAAGTGAAAATATTATATGATATCCCTGAGCCTGCAAAAATTACTACGATAGCTCATTTTGTCATTTAATAACTAAGGCATTCTATCACTTACAACTCGATAAGGTTCCTTGGAACAAACCACAGCAAGCAGCGACCGCAAAAAGTAATGCTAAGTTTGCACGGTTTTTCATCATCCTAGCTAAACAGAATTAATCAAATCAGGAAAAAAAACATTTAATGTAAGTACAAAGCTTATTTTTATACATAAGTGGTAAGCAGACTGCTCTCTAGATAGATAAATAAATAAACAAAGTAAAGAAATAGATATTGAATAAATAAGTAGTTTAGACTTTTGCTTTCTAATAGCTTTTCAATTTAACATTTTGTTTTCCTCATTGATTCAAAATCGCTTATTTAGTGAGGGCACTCGAACCGTGAACACTTGTCTTTATTTAGCTTTTTATTTTCTGAGCTTTCTACTGCTTCAAATTCTCTGAAAAAGTAGGACTGAACTCAAATGCACTGAGTTATCAAAATTCAAATGTTTTCAAATAGATTCATTCGAAGGAAGCATGTTAAAAAAAGTGTCAAAAAAGCACAAAGTGCTCACAGTTCGAGTGTCCTCACTGTAAATTGTGTTGAAACAAAACTTAAAAACGCACATGACTTTTGTTTCAATATTTATGTAAAGGAACGTCTAGTTTGCATGTTCTCAAATGTACAGTTTTACAAATACTGCTTACGAAATCTTTTTTTGCTGGATGTTGTCATATTCCTCCGTTTGTGACAAAAAAAAATTAGAATACGTTTTGATTATACGACGCAAAATTAAAGATACTTGCATTTGTTTATTTACGTACCTCGTTTCACGCCAAATGTTGAATGTCTGTTCCAGTTCTTGGAAACTCTAGGAATCTCTCAGTCACACCCACCGATACGACAATTGAAGTGATATATACTTGCGAAAGACCTAGCTCTATTTATGCGATGTAAAAACTAATTGTCTACCTAAAAAAATCAAATTTACTGGTGGACTAGTGATACGGTAAGGATTAGTTTGTTGAGGCGTTTCTAGATGATTCGACTTAAACTCCAAACATAAAGGTATTCTGTCTGCCTGTCTGCTGCTGCAGTTGTACAAACATTTATATTTTACATTAGAACAATATTTCAAAGTTAAGTACAAAAAAATGAAAACTTGATATATGCAAATGAAATTGTCTCATGTTTTTTAACTTGTAGTTAGGCTGAGGATTTTATGATGTGATATGTAGTCTTATAAAAAAAGAAAGTTATTGCCAATTATCATCAATTGTACAAAGCCGAATTACGAACTGGCCTCATGAAAACACACTGTTAGCGAGCGATAACAGATTTATAAGAAGGTAGTTTATAATGAGCCATTTAATAATTGGCTTAGACAGATACTTCTCAGCCAATCAGATTTCAAAGAAACCAGTGAAAGCGCGCTTGTTTTTTCATGGCCCGCAATGATGGCTACTCGGGGCGCAAATGTACAATATGCGCTTCAAAAAGTCCTGTTATTATCCTATAATCGCATTACCACCGCACAAAGTGGTCGGACACCTTGCGGGGGATCTTTTGTGCTTAACTAGCTAGCGCGATATTTAAAGCCTTGTTTCCATATAATCGCAAACGATCGAGAACAGCCATTAACGATCTTAAACAATTTTCGACCTTGGGAAAACCAAAGTTTTTTGATTCTACGATTGTTTTTGAACGATTGCGATCGCAAACAAATATGGATAGAAAACAGTCGAAGGATCGAAAAACCTTGGTTTCCTTTTAATCGACTTTTTTTTCGATCGCTTGCGACCGTTCTCGGTCGTTCTCGATTATATGGAAACCAGGCTTAAGAGTCCTAATTACTTAAGCGAAACGTCGTCATCAGGAATTTTTCCTAGCAAATTACTTTATAGAAAATTTATCGCTGAATTGAAAAACGTAACTGGAAAAGGTTATGGTCCTGCACTCGTTTTTGAAAAAAATTGAATAGTACCATGTTTTGACATTTTTGATGAACGTACAAATAAAGAAAAATGCATTTTGCACAGAAAAATCCTTGCTCAAAAAACAAAAAAGCAATTTATGTAGTTTTCACAGTTAAACTCAACTGACTAAAAAACATTTTACACAATCAAATATGGGGAAATAAATTATACGTATTTCAAAAATTTGTCAAAATTCACAGTTTTGTTTTCGTCGCTCCTGAAAGTGAAAACCTAAACGACTTCCCATCGCTTCTTTATGTTGCAAAGTCATCAGGATTTTCTCAAAATGAATAAATATATAGAGTCCTGCACAAAAAAATGAGTTTTTTGACTGATTAAAGCATAAATTTTGAAGATTCCTTGTGTGATATTCTTGTGTTACCTTTTGGCGGGTTTTGGCGCACGCGGCGTTTTCAGCGGTAATTTGCTTGCGGGTACAGGTTTCAAGCCTTGTCGTTGTTTTAAAGTATTCAAGGCCCTTAAAAGCGCGATATTTAACACACACTATTAAAAAAGCCACCACTACTGAGGATTTTGGTCCAACGCGCTCAGCCCGACCACATAAAATCAATATTTTGCTAATAATGTCATTACTAAGGCATTTTTAGAAACAATCCGTTGATGTTCAATGTCATTTTCGGCAAACTTTCACAAGTTTGTCACATAAAACTTGTCAAAAAATTGGTCTGAGAGTTTATCAAGATTCTGGGGAATAGGAGGGGACCTGGGAAAGAGCTGTCCCTAATGTCTGACGCAAGCTATTAACGAATGTATTCCTGTATGTTTCGTGGGGAAAAGGTCTTTGTGTTAACTGTATAATTCACTAGAGTACAACAAAATTTTTAATGCAGTTATACGGCCTTTTTTGGTGTTTTATAAATTGAAACGAATATAATCACAAATGCATATTTTGCATAAGATACAATTTTATTTTATTTTTAGGTTGCTTTGGATAGTTCTCAATGTTGTCCGGATTCTGCCCATATATAAACTATGTTTTTGCTATTTCTTTTACATTCTATTTTATTCCTCCGTGTGTTCCGTACTGTGCTTTGGTTTTGGTGAATTGAATCAGCTCAGATCTTTTTGTTGGTGGTCTTCTTGTTTTTCATTTTCTTCAGTCTTGGGAAGCATTTGGGATCTTTGCATGAAATAGGACAGTATTTTCTCACGAAGACTTTGATAAAATCCATTTTACAGTGGGTTTTACCAAATAAAGGTACTTTCTTTGTTGAATACCCAGAGCAAAACCAATGACTATCCTGACAATCTAGGAAGGACAGAATAAATGTGCGTGGGTGAATGTATTGATGCAGATGATGTACGAACTATAGCCATCTATCGTCGATGGACTTTTTATGCATCCAACATTTTGATTTGCTAATATTTACAAATAGTATTTAAAAAAACTAGATTTCGTCCATTTTTTATTTTGCTCATGAATTCCCAGTTTATATAATCATTTCAAATGCGTCAAACTTTTAAAATTACATCAAAGTAGACCGCCTTTTCACCTCTTATTATTTGAATTGTTTATTTGACGCATGTGGAACAAAACTGCACAGGCCAGCCACTCGGACATCTGTATAAATATAGTAAATTAAATTGCAAAACATACCCGGGAAGATTGGAGGAGAGCTGACCATTTGATCTTTTATCCATTTGATGAATGGACTGATACGCGCATATACGGAAAATGTATCTTTAACAGTCGTGCATTTCTCTTCGCTCATACTACAAAGTCCTCTCAAAAAATATCTGGAAAAAAATGTGATAATTTAATTTGTTGAGCTGTGCTGTGCTGTGCTGTGCTGTGCTGTGCTGTGCTGTGCTGTGCTGTGCTGTGCTGTGCTGTGCTGTGCTGTGCTGTGCTGTGCTGTGCTGTGCTGTGCTGTGCTGTGCTGTGCTGTGCTGTGCTGTGCTGTGCTGTGCTGTGCTGTGCTGTGCTGTGCTGTGCTGTGCTGTGCTGTGCCTACCTGCCATTTTCGTTGCAGCTAAGAGGCCCTCCACTGTCTCCAGAACAAGAACTTACATTCTTCTTTTTACCATATCCTACGCATACCATGGTTTTGTTATCCAGGGTAATGTATTGACTATAGTACTTATTACAACGATTATAATCTGCAATAGGCACTTTCGCTTCCTGTAGAATTTTTGAAACTTTGTTTATTTTGTGTGAAATGAATTGCTGTGTATAACCCCACCCTGGAAAAAAGGCAAATAAGTCAAAATTAGTTAAACAATATATATTATGCTTCTCTTGAAACTTTAAACATGCGGTTGCTTTTTTAGCTTGATTTATTTTCTGAGCTTTCGGCTGTTTAAAAACATGTTAAATCTAATATGCATGGTGGTAATCAAAACAGCTAGAACTTGTTTGTAATTCACTCAAAGAATACATGTTTGAAAATGATTAAAATTAAAAACGATACGGTTTGAGTACTCTCAATCTCTCTTGAAATATTTCAGGAAATCACTCATAATTGTTTGGCAGATATTAGAATTGAGCCCGCTGCACGCAGTGGAAAAAACAATTTTGTTATAGAAACCATTCAAGTGAAGCGTTGCATTAATAGGCAACTTGCATTATGACGCTATTAACTACCAGAATGCTTTTTACATTTTTATTTTTGTGGCACAGTTAGTACAAATTGTTCTTTTAACCTCGTGAGTTTAAGAATTTGAATGAATAAAGAAACTTGGCTAAGAGTTCTTGTTAAATGACCCCATAGGCGCAAATTGCCTATAGCGATACTTCAGCTTCATGTGCCAACCAGACAGTGATTGGCCGTTATTTCAATAGAGCTTATTGTAATTTTGGTTGGCACATTAGCATAACAATTTGTTTGTTTATGAACATGAAGTATCTATATTCAATAGTATATATTTAAACAAATGCCTCATTTGTATGATGATTGAAACAACATTTTTCTATTGCAGGCTCAAGTGTAGTAGTTTCTTTTATAATAGATTTCTTCAGTGAAACCTTGCTATTGTGAAGAGTGTCGTGATAACTTTAGTGGGGTCTCTGAATTGTTGGAGATTTTTTTAAATATTTGTTTGTTGTGGAGAAGTTTGACTAGAATACTTGCCAGTTATGTAACACTCGGTTCCAACAGGTAATCGTGTATTGGCGTTTGGAAGGCAAATTGGCTGAATATCATTTGAAAATTTTACTGCTCTATCTAGCTTAATCATTGCAAAATCCCCGGCAAAAATAAAAGGCGCAGAAAAGTTGTCGAAGATTCGCATATCTGTGGCATTAAAATACTGTTCTGTGCCCTCATCTTGACTAGAGTCGTATTCACCTACAAAGATTAAAGAAAACATGATGGGATATGACCTGGGGGGGGGGGGACTCCGGGTTGAACGATCGGGGATGTTCGTCGTATGTTTTACGGTAAAACTCAGCGATTTAGTCTCTTTTAGGGTTTAAAATGTGAGATTTACCAAATCATCACTTTTTGGTATTTTAGGGGTTGAAGACACTAAAATTCGTGTTTTTGAAAAACGTCCGGTATCTTTTAGGGGTATTTTTGAAAACGTCCGACTAGCATCCCGGATCGTTTATCCCCGGAGTCCCCCCCCCCCCCCAAGGGGGATATGTTATAAACGGGGTCTACGCATATTTTTTTCATAAGCGGTGTAATCAGTTTTAGAAATCCTGGCGGAGCACCCTACCTCCCTTCCAAGGGAAATTATTTACACTAATTGATATTCTTTTGTGATGTGATGTGATGTGATGTGATGCGATGCGATGCGATGCGATGCGATGTGAGGTGAGGTGAGGTGAGGTGAGGTGAGGTGAGGTGAGGTGAGGTGAGGTGAGGTGAGGTGAGGTGAGGTGAGGTGAGGTGAGGTGAGGTGAGGTGAGGTGAGGTGAGGTGAGGTGAGGTGAGGTGAGGTGAGGTGAGGTGAGGTGAGGTGAGGTGAGGTGAGGTGAGGTGAGGTGAGGTGAGGTGAGGTGAGGTGAGGTGAGGTGAGGTGAGGTGAGGTGAGGTGAGGTGAGGTGAGGTGAGGTGAGGTGAGGTGAGGTGAGGTGAGGTGAGGTGAGGTGAGGTGCGGTGCGGTGAGGTGAGGTGAGGTGAGGTGAGGTGAGGTGAGGTGAGGTGAGGTGAGGTGAGGTGAGGTGAGGTGAGGTGAGGTGAGGTGAGGTGATGTGATGTGATGTGATGTGATGTGATGTGATGTGATGTGATGTGATGCGATGCGTCCTCAGTCGTTCTCTTACGTCCCCTCGGTACTGGTTAATGTGTTTTCAATTCATACAAGAACTACGTTCTTACCAAGCACTACTCTAACATCTTGTGCCTTTTCCTTTTGCGCTATACAGTGAGCTGCAGTCATGACCCACCAATCACTAATGAGAACTCCTCCACATATGAAGTTGTAGTTGCCATCGATCCACTTCGCAAGCACTCTAGCCTGCCAAGGCCATGAGCCAGCGTTTTTACCGGCGACAATGCGGCTTGAAGGGACCGGCTTTTTGAGATACCGCTGTCCGCATGTTGGTGGAGAAGGTACTGGTAAAAAAAACAGTTTTGAAAATTTGCAAAATAGGGCGTGTGTAAGTGTTTTAGAAATTTATTCAAAATCAAACAGATAAAGGTTGTCCAGTTGAAATACTGATTTAGCGAATAACATTTAACTCAGACATTTCCTTAAGAAAATAAAAATCATGAGATATGCAAGTGACTTTGCTATTAGCTAAATCAGTATTGCAACTGGACAACCATTTCAAGAATAGCTGTATGTTCAATAGAATGACAAGTTACAAAATTGTCAATACTTACAGCTTGAAAAAGGCGTTCCGTGAACTGATTCTTGAAGTACAGAGCTAACAGCAATCATGAATAATAGTGCTATTTTTGTACAGGACTTCATGATACCAGCTTAAAACAAATAAAATAATATATCATAGATTTTGATCGTGATGGACGTGTTACAGTGCAAACACTCCAACCGGGACCACTTAGCATTATTTATATTTTAATTTTCTTTGCTTAATTTTAAGTGCTTCAAACCTTCTAATAAAGTAGGATTCAATTTAAATACATTGAGTGATCAAAATAATATTTCTAATTCAATTCACTTAAGGTAGTTCAGGACCCTTGCTACTGCGCATCCTGCTCGCGCATGTGAAATCAAATAAAATTTCTCGTGCGGTTAAAAAGACATTTTGTTGTAGAGCCAAAATATGGTCATTCTTGAACATTTTGTTAAAAAATAACATCATATCATTGCATACGGGCCTCAAAAGCAGCTAGTGCCCATTCCCGCGCGTCCAAAACATTGAAATCATTTTATTTTCCGCGCGTTTTTTGCTTATAGCTCTAAAATTAGCACGGTAACACCCAATTATTTTTCCATTTTTGTATTTGGCATAAACCCAGCTTTTAAAAATTTAAATAAAAAATACATGGTCTTCGAGACCAAAACATTGTAATTTTAACTTTTTTGGGGTAAAGTGTACAAAACATTAATGAAGCTCTTCTTTTAAATCTCCGTAAAATATCCCAGTCGATGTCTTGTCCAAAGAATAAATTCATGAGAGCTATAGCGAAGGGAGCATTTTGTCAGAACCTTATAGCAGTTTTGTAAAAAACGTTCAAATTTGTTCGCAAGAATATAACTTTTCACAAATTTGATGGTACTTCTTTTAGTTGAAATGGGCAAAAATGGGCCTTTTACCACCCCCCACAGTTCCAAAACAAGAGCGGTGACCCCTATTTTTTATTTCAGTTTTGTTTTTCATATGTGTCAGTCCTTATGTAAAAAAAGTTTTAAAAAATTCTATCGGCGGGAAGTGTGGATCCCGAACTACCTTAAAGGATTTTAAAAAGTATTGAAAAAAACATTGTCCCGGTTGAAGTGTCCTCACTTTGATGCTCAATTAAAAATAATTAAACTTCAACAACTGTGTGTGTTCATGGTTACTTACCTGTGCGGGTTACCCTTCTGACCAATAATGCAGTGTTATACGTCAAAAAGTTAAAAACAGTGATAGATCAAACTGAAACAAAAAGTTAAAGATTGAAAGTACAATAACCAACAGTACAATAATCAAAACTAGCTAGGGGATAATTGTCGCGACTTGATTGAAAACACAATGTACCCATATCGCGTTTTATACCCTTATAGATCAATTCAAAAACATAAGTAACTTCCAACCCATCTGAGAAATTTAGCAAATATTAAATCAAAACAAATGACTTGAAATTGAATATTGAATTGTCAGCGACATCACTTGCCTTTGTCAGTTCGCCGACAGATTTTCTCTCCAAATTTGGTCGCTCAAGAACTTGCACGTACGCTTTAACGTTCTTGAATGCTCTTTCAATCTTTGCCACTAGAAAGTGTATTAAAGAATGAGCTCTTGCACTGTGGGTGCGCTAATATATAAGAAACGAAGCTTTACATTGGGTGGGCAAAGCTACCATGAACTCGTCTACATATTAGTCGACTTACCGAAATTTCGCAGAAAAATGGATTTGTCTGAGAAACTGAAATCCACCTTTATCGTCTGATATCTGGTACTTAAATCAAAATATCAGAGCTTGAGAGAAATAATCTTTCCGACCGTGAACTCAATTGCTAAAATATGACGCTTACGTTGTTAACTGATAATTGTTCTATAAAGTAAGAGTACAGAATTATAATAACATCCAGTGGCCGATGGAACTGAATTACAATCAAACACTCAATTTTATTTTCATCATCAATCACGAAAATGGCTGTGTGCGAGGAAGTCACGACGCGCAGAGATTCCTAGCTTACAATGGGTCTCTTCTAAAAACCGCTCAACGTTAGTGTGTATCATTCATCAAAAACTCAAGAATTTTATTCGGAGAATAAAGTCAGGATGTAAATTAACTTATCAAATTTGTGTCAGTAGTTACAGAACTGGATCGTCGCGGGTACTTTAATTTTCTCAGTTGAAAATCACTCATTAATTGATTATTTAGGAGCTGTAGAAGATGAACATTTCATTCCAAATAGTCGACAGATTTGTTAGAAAAAAAGTCGAAAGGAGCTTCTTAAAAGTCTAATTATATAATGTCCAAGCAGGTTCCGTCACCAGAAAGTCACTTTTCATAGCAGCTTAGCGTACAGTGGTATATAATTTTCAATTATTAGGTCCGTTTGTCTGGGTCTAGCCATGGTAGCATTTATTTCTTAAGTCTTCTATAGATTGGGGCATTTTTATTTTTTTGTCATGCAGGTTCATTGAGGTCATTAATTATCGGGATGGGGGTGCTGGAGCAAAAAGGGAATGGGTCACGAATTTTCATGCAAAGACAAATGATAATTTACAACAGTCTATTTAAAATTCTTTTTTAGAAAGAGGGATGGGTCTTATAATTATTCATGGTATTTTACGCTTGTACCACCCCCCCCCCCCCCCCACTTCCCCCTCTGCGATAATTAATTACCGGCTAATGAGTAGTCAAAAGTAGCGATTTATCCTAGCCCCAGCATCCATTGGGTTCACTGTTGTTCACTGTATCAAGTAAAACTGAGTGAGAGCTACTGGAAACTAGTCTACAGCTCTCGATCCAGGCTCGCTTCATCACATCCATAGCAAACCCAAATGGCACAAAAACGCTATAGGAATCCCAAATTAAGAAGCAAGTAGCCTAATAAGGAGGTTATATTTATCCCTAATTTAACTTTTTAGCAGCCAGAATGGTTACCATCCCAAGGTACCAGAATGCTTTGCCGTCTTTGTTTAGTCCTTTTGATGTTCATAAAACGCACTGAAACATTCATTCAAGCAAAGAGCATTACCATTAGCGCGAAGAAGCGTTCAATAACATGAACAAACACTCAATATATAACAGCAAAAACAATGTTTACAAACAATGTATTTCTAAATAACCATTACTCTTAATCGCCGTTATTGAATGCCTCATCACGTTGGTAATAATCTTTTCATTGAGTGAATGTTTCAGTTTTGTTATTGATCAAAACAATACTCTTTGTAATTGTGCTTGAAATAATTTGATTTATTTGCGATTCTCATTTTTATGTTGTATATCACTATTATTGTTTAGATTGATTTTTCCTTTGGTTATTGTAGACAACTTATAATTACGTTTCTGCCCAACTACCTGCTTTCCATTATCTGATGATAACTCAATATTATGTACTATTTAACACCACTGCTTAACAAGAGGGTGTTTCGGTTTGTTGACAACAAAATTACGGACATGGTTAACTTTTCTCTTTTGAATTAGCTTTGTTCTTTTTTCTTTGAGGTCTTCTTGTTTTTCATTTTCTTTAGTCCTGGGAAGCATTTGGGATCTTTGCAAGAAATAGGACAGAACTTCTTCAGAAAGGGAAACAAATCGCAGTGGGTATGACCTTTACTGGTATCTTTCTTGTTGAATATCCGCAACAGAACCAATGGCTATCCTTACAATCTGAAAGTTCATTAGTTAAACGATTTATGACAATTTTAATATCGGAGGATGTCAAAACGGTTTTTGATTACATAATATCAGTTTTTCTCATTTTTTGAATAAATTCAAATATTTGTTAATAACATGTATTTATGTTTGACGAAACAATATTTGTCAAAATAACAAAATTAATAATTTAATTAATATTGATTCGTCAAATATTGATTTACCTGTGTTCAGACCTTTCAATTAAACATGAATTGATCATTGTATGTATTTCTATTTTATTCTTTGTGAATAGTTTTGAAAAAGATTTAGTTATTTCATTTTTAGCGGAGCTCCGCGCGGGCCAAAGGCCCGCGCAAGCGGAGCACCATACTTTAGAAAATAAGGTAAACCATCGACCTGAATTTTTGTCGACCGAGATAGGAAGCCCGCGCGTCCGTAATCCGTCCGTGCCCATGAGGGCGAGGTCGCTGACCATTTTTAGTGGGCGCCAAAATTTATCAACCTCCACACATCAAAATTCACAATAAATTTTTACAGTTTACTGACTGAAACTTTCTACTAATTTCTAAAATGGACAAAGAACAAGAAAATAGTGAAGCTAAGCTGCCGGCTAAAAGAGTTTGACTGAGAAAGAGAAACAAAGACGCGTACGCCGAATTTGCAAAAAGAAAAAGAACTACACGATTCAACGAAAAAAAGGCTTCAAAACATTTACACTGACAAGTCCCATGTTGATGTTTTTAACTAGTCAAAACTAATGTGAATTCACGTAAAGCTGTTAAAATTTTCTTTGGTGCTTACAAGTTATATTTTCTGGAAGAGTTTATTTGGCAAGTTTGCAAGATGCTGGTAAACAATTGCAAAGCTGTATTCTTCGGGTTCGTGGATTGTTCGTGGCGTTTTTCAATCAATACTCATCGACTAATCTACTCTTAAAAGTAAAATCGACGGCGACCAAAAGTTCATAAAAAAACGTGAATTTGCAGCAATTCAAAAGAGGTGAAAAGCAAAATGAACACGCGATCACGAAGATGACTTCACTCTGTTCATTCATCAACTTTTACGGGCAATTCATTAAAACGGAGAGCTTTAGGATGAGTGCAGATTTATCAACTATTCACAACGAAAAATAACTTTTCATACACGATGTTTGTCAACAAAGTTGAACTGCCAGTTCATGGAGTGGACGGAAATGGAAACTTAGCACAATGTGTGATCGAGCAACTCGAGCTAGCCATACTACGCCGGCCGTTCTGTTGAACTGTGTATGCTTTTTAGAGGCGTTGAAAATGTTTTTTTTCTCTTTCAAAAATTCTAAAAACATGAACAACCTTATTGAAATCAAAGCTGAGGACGAAAATGTCAGTGGAAAAGTGACAGAGAGTACAGGACAAGAAACGTGGCGCCGGTATGTTTACATTTTTTACATTTTTTGCCGATTTTCCTTTTTTTCATCATCCACATGAAAGCAGTTTGCAGTCATTCCTGCAAGCTATTTACTTCTTTTTGTAAGATATTTCTCCATCCCCGAAATCTTTCTAAGTGTATTTTTTTGTTTTTAATTTGATTCTTGTAATTCTTTGATTTGTTATTGAATTGCAATAAAACACTTGTATTCGTCACTGTACTCATCTGCCAGTTGAAATTTCGAAAGTTATTTTTTTTAAACGAGTTAGGCAGTATTCACATTTGATAATTAAAAATGCACAGCCGTATTAGATAGCTAGATTACCAATAAGCTTTTTATTATACATTTCACCAGAAAAGTGAAGTTTTCGTCGATTTTTTTATAAAAGTTTTTCAAACCCAAAAGAGATGTGATAAAGCGAGAAGCGTGCGGGGATTTGTTTACAATTCAAAGAAGCCATGTTAGCTGCTTTTCTAACTACTCATCGCACTTGTCAATTTGGATTGCTCAAAATTGCTTAACACTGCTCAAAATTGCTCAAAATCGCTCAAAATTGCTTAAAATCGCGCAAAATTGCTTAAAATCGCGCAAAATTGCTTAAAATCGCTCAAAATGACTTGCAATCGCACAAAATCGCTTAAAATTGTTAAAAGTCGCACAAAATTGTTTTAAATTGCTCAAAATTGCTTAAAATCGCTCAAAATTACCTACAATCGTACAAAATTGTCTGAAATAGACTTAAATTCGCAACAGATTAATAGTAAGACAGAGTACAATGTTTGAAAGTTTGTATATAGAGTGCAAACATCAACGATCTGAAAATTAAATTTGATACAATGCAAACAAGTATAAATGTAGACCATCATCAACAAATATATATACTTATATGAGTGGGGGATCACTTAAGTTGTCCCTACCTATGAGGGGGGTTCAATACAATGTTATTTTGCTGAAGGAGGGAATCTTTTAAATTTTACGGCGTTTAGCAAAAATCCTCCGCACAATTTAAATATACACGCTATGGCACTCGCCATCAAGAATTTCCTGCTAAACTTTCAATCCTAGTGCAGCGGGTTGTATTAGACTACGTACAATTCTTGTATTATTTTCACACACTATTGTTCGTCTCAGACAGTCTCAGCTTTTAAATTTGCAGCAATTGCAAATCGATCTTCATATTCATCTTTTGAAAATAACTAGACCCTGAATTCAGGGTGAAGTCGTGCCCTGCATATGCCTTGGATGGATTTCAGTGTATTTAATAACCAATTTTCAGTTTTTCTATTTTTTTTTTCTTAGCAGGTACCGTGTTGATGAAGTGATATTTCATTTTATTTGAATATTTCAATTGATTTTATGATTATTTGATCAAAATAAGAAAATAACATTGCATAAAAAGAAAAAAAAGAGAAAATTATTCTCACTTTTTTTTGCTATGTTATTTTCTTTTCATGATTATTTGAATGGATTAATTCATTTATTTGTTTACTTTTTTTATCTATAGTCATTTTGATTGATTAATTGATCAACAATTTGATAATTGGTAGTGAATGAACAAATGAATGAATAAATAATTCATTTCATCAAATCGGAGCTCCGCTATTAGGTTTACCTAATTTTTATATTAATGATGTATTAAATACATCAATTATCCGGTAATTAAATACAATATTTTGCAATGACCAGCTAATCCCATTTGCTTAGTTATGAGGGTTACGCTATTTTACGCACAGGCAGCCCAAGCAATCTACTTGTCTTCTTTTCAAAATGGCGGTTCATTGGAAGTACGCGAGTTCGAGTCCCACGCTTTGAAACTTAAAAAATAATTCTTGTCTAAGTCTCCCAGCGTGGGACTCGAACTCGCATACTTCCAATGAACCGCCAGTTTGAAAAAAAAAAAGACAAGGAGATTGCTTGGGCTGCCTGTGTTTTACGTAGCTGTGCTCCAGTCAAAAACAAATTACTTCATACAATATTATTTATTGCAAGATGTAATTTAACGAGTGCAAATTAATAAACTTCTTCTTCTACATCATATCCAAGGTCAAATATATCTAATGCATGCTTTCTAATACTTCGAGCTTTATATTTTGATAGTTAAATTGTTTTTGAATCAATCAGTATAAATCAATTATTCATGCAGTACATTTGGTGATGCTTACAAGGAAACTTTATTGGTGGAGGGCTTGTCATTTGTGTTTCAATCCAATCAATGAATGAGCTCACACGAGCAAACACGGTGTATGTACCCTTGACTGAATAGCAATCACGATGTATCCAACTGACCAACCCATGCACATAATACCTGAAAATCGATCAGAATTGATTATTCACGGACATCACGAGAGTATGAGATTAGATAGCTTATCCCAGTATTGGGTTTTACTCTCATCAGGGAATCTTTCCATTCTGTGTTTAAACTGAAGTTATTTTGGGAACGGAACGTGATTGGCCAGATTGCAGGAGGCGCGGTCGCACTGTCAAAACATCTCAAGTCAAAAGTGCAAAGATTGCTAACAAATTTCTAAAAATAGCACGACGAGTAGAGTCCCTGATGGGGTTTGTTTTCTCTTATCTCATACTCTCTGGCGGACATTCAAAAACAAGGTATCTATTTTACGACCAGTATATACACTTGTTCGTATTTGAGTTGGTACCTTTTAGGTGTAAACATCATGTCTTGCCACGCCCTTCTGGATAAAAATTTCAAAACTCCGACGAGCATCCCAGCTCTATTCCGATGTGATGAAACCATCATACTATAGTTCTGACATCCTTACCAGCGGTGTTATGATGTTCGGCTGTCGGGACACTCCTCTTTGTTAGGTAAAAATCACCAGAGTCCTTTGGTACTCGGTCCGGCATAAGCCCTAGGTTTACTAACTTGACTCTGTGCTCGCTGATTGCCTAGTTCCGTTTTGCCGAGCTAGTTTTCTAGTACGAACGCACTCAACTGTAACTTGAATGTAAGGGTAAAGCCCTTCCCTTATCCCTCCCCTCCCTCCCACTCCCCGTCCCTCTCCCCCACCCGCTATAACAACGTACCTGCCGTTCTCTTCACAGCTCAAAGGACCTCCGCCATCTCCATAACAACCACTTATATTCCTTGCCTTGCCATATCCTGCACATACCATAGTTTTCTTTTGTACGCGCCAGAGATTTTTTCTGTCCATGACCTTCCTGTAAGTTTCATGATCAACAACAGGTACTTGGGCTTCCTGTAGTATGTTATTGTTTCTAGTACTATTTTTATTTCTAGTACTATTTGTAAAAGCGTTTGTTGAGGAGCCCCAGCCTAAAACGAATAATTTGGATTAGGCGTTGATTGAAAAGATTGGTGACGTGCACGTCTAAATCGTACAGTTTTCATTTAGATAATTAAAATTTTGAACTGAACAAAAACTACATTTGCAAAGTCTATATTCAAAGGACTATAAGTAAAAGAGGCAAAGCGTGATAAGTAAATTAAACTCGGATGACTCTTGTAGAGCAAATGCAGAAAAAACATGAAATAAAACTGAGTAAATACTAACAAATAGTATCTATTTAGTAACTATTTGTCACTAGACTGCACACAGTAAGAGTGCATTGCAACACAAAATACCACTAAATAGTGCTATTTCATTCTTATAGTTTTCTTTTGTTTGATTAGTGCTATTTACAACTAAATATAGTGACAACTGTTGAACACAATATACAGAAACAAAGGAAATGGTAATGTTCTATTGAGGTAGTGGTATTTATGTTGCACACTTTTAGTGTGTGCACTTAACTGAGAGATAGTTACCAAATAGCTACTATTTGTTTGTATTAAATTCAGTATTTTTATTTCATGGAATTCCTGCGTTTGCTCTAACACTTTTTTGTTTTGCCGACTAACAACATAACAGTACATTAAAGAACACGATTTCTAAAAGATTCATTCCATTTAAACCTACCAGTAATGTAGCACATCTTACCAACGGCTAATGGGGAATTTTTCTTCGGAAGACAAGCAGGCCGAATCTCGTCAGTGATAGGCACATTCCTAGCTAATTGTATCATTGCTATGTCATTCTCCCAGTGAGCAGTCGCCGAAAAGTTTTGATGAATTCGTATGTCTGACACATCGAAGTACTTTTCTGTTCCTTCGCGTGTAGTGACATCTCGTTCGCCTGAAATGCACGGAAAGATTAAGGTGGTTTTCTGGAATAAACTGGGATTGTACGATTTCGCTAAAACAAACCTTTTAAGGTAAAAATATAAAAACGGAGGACTAAGGTCCGAAACGTCAGTAAGCAGCATTCTCTTTTTTAATGTGTATAACATTTTACCGCAACTTTTTAAAGATACATAAACATTGCAGCTATAGCATAATTCAATTCGTACTGAAGGGCGGCCGTGTGCAGGTTAAACTGACGTCGAACTGACTTTAAGACCTTTAGAACAACAACGACGCTTGAAACCTGTGCCCGCGAGCAATTTACCGCTGAAAACGCCACTCGCGCGCCAAATCCCGCCTAAAGGCAACATAAGAATAACACAGTGAGTCTTCGAAAATTATGCTTCAACCAACCAAAACCCTCATTTTTTGCGCGGGACTCTATATTTTTCTTCATTTTTCTTCTTTTGGTGAGATTTTGAAAAAATCCTGATGACTTTTAAACATAAAACGCGATGGTTATGCTTTAGGGTTTCACTTTTACGATTTTAAGTAAAAGACAAAAATTTTGTGGTACTAAAAATGTAATTAATACGCCATAAACTGAGAAGAGAGTCTTACGGACGTTTCGGTAAAGGACTAGTACTCCGACCAAGGGCTAATGTCCGAAACGTCGGTAAGCACTCTCCTACTTTTACAACTGTATTATTGCTAGATGATGAGAAGAGCTCTAGTAAGTCGTGAGTCAGGATGCCTTTTTTCTCCATGCTGTCTTAGATAATATATAGTTTTTTTATGTCCGATAGGGTCATGGTTTAGAGGTTCGCCCCAGGCACCCTCGTCTGCCAGAATCCTGCATGCCGAGTACCCCATCCCCTCCCCCCCCTTAACTCCCATCCCCCCAACGGCCCCGGATATGACATAATTCATACCTAGAATTACTTTGATATCTCGGAGATTTTCAAAGAAAGTGAAACAACTAGCGGTCGTGAGAACCCATCGATCACTGATGAGAGTACCTCCGCAACCATGCCCACATCTCCCAAAGATTTTCTGTCGGAGTTTTGCTTGCCAAGGCCATGGCCCAGCCTTCTCACCATCGATAATAGTTTGTGGGAGCGGTAGGATTCAATAGGTCGCTTGCCGCATTGAACCTCTAGGGCTGCTGAAAGTATATGAAATGGCTACTGTCAAAATGGAGTCCTCTTTGCAAATTTGTCGAAACTTATCAATTAACAATGCAATCAATCATTGATAAGTATAACATCGAAAGACTGATATCATTTGACAACCCTGATATGATATAAACAAAATGCAAAACTTACAGATTGCAGACGTCCCTTGAACGAGTTCTTGAATCAAGAAACTAACAGCAATCATGAATAATATTGCCAAGTTTGTATTTAGAGATAATTATCGTATAGTGTAGCGTGCAAAGACTAAATGCGTGCATCATTTGTCACTATTTAGTAGTAAATAGCACTAATTAAACAAAAGAAAACAATAGAATTAGCATAAAATAGCACCATTTAGTGGTATTTATGTTGTACATTTTTAGGGACTGTTTATGAGGCTGTTTATATGGAGTGAACCAGCCCGGTTTAGCGGGCTGGTTTCTTTTGTTTTTACGCTCTGATAGCTTGAACACAAAAAGAAACAGCCCGCTAGCTAAAACCGGGCTGGCTCACTCCAAATAAAAAGGCCCTAAGTGTGTGCACTTTACGTTGATGACGTACATACAGCTGATTGTACTATTCTCCAAATGGAATAACCATTTGAATATGAAAGTGAATTAGCAATGAATAATGTTATAGTTGTAACTGACTGAATGCCGCCATATTGCAAATCGCTTATTCGTATTCAAAACTACAGAAATACAAAGTTCCCAGTTCCTAATAAACTGATTATCACAAATCAATATAGCACATCAGTGCTCTGACAGCCCTTTCTAAACATATATGAACACATATCAAATGTATGGACGAAAATAGGTTTGTTTACCTGTAATCTGAAGTGTATGTTTTAGACCTCAGTCGGCTCACAACTCACTCTGTTTCTCAAGAAATGTTGCTGGTGAAATGAGCTAGATGTTTCGCTTCACCAAAAACGGTCTCTTAGGGATGGAATACTATGCTCTATGTAGTTCTGCTAATGTAGGGAACAGAGCTTTATATTCAGTACATGTGGTACTCTAAGCTGATATGAAATCATCTAGATTAGAGATCTTACTTATTAAGATAATTTGTAATCCAAAAAAGTTTCAAAAATGGCGGCTGCTATTTTAATCTTCTTATTTCAAATAGATTAAAGAAAAATTTACTAGATGCTTTTCTCACAGAATTCGCTTCAAAAAACAAACAAACAAAAAACATGGAAGGGCCGTCTTGGTCGTTGTATCGGTAATATGACGGACAATATCAAAGAATTCTTCTTACATAGCCGTAGCCACAATTGTGCGTAAAATACTCATAAATTCATCACTGAGTCTATTTTGACTTCACATATGATTTCTATGTTTTTTTTTATTGAGGGAGGATATTACAAGGGATTACACGCTGTCGAGTCTAAGTGCAAAAAAAGAATTCGAAGCTGGATCATAAGTTACGTGTAACGGTCTGGCAGGTGAAGACTAGTCTATGAAAGGGTATTTAACAGCGTGAGATCAAATTGGCCAAAGATTAAAAGAGCTCAGAACGGGGATTTGTCTGAAAGATAAGTAGGGCAAGATATTCGAAATTTTGACTATCAGCAACTAAGATTTTTCTCGCTAGACCTGCATCGAATTGGCTGAGTCGCGTGTTCTGTAAAACATGGTAAAAGCAAAGTGAAATTTCAAATACTTTTTGCCACGAATAATCCAGAAAATCTGGCTTAAAACTGTCATGATCATGTTTTATAAAAAAAAAGAAAACTCGGAAACAGTTCTCTGCAAAGTTATAGAGCACTTGCGATTGTTGAGAGGAAACTATCGTAGTTATCCTAACGTTTTTCTCGCCTCTTAAAATTCCGTGGAATAGGCTCAAAGGTCATAATAAGCGCATGCGCAACAAGTTACGAGCCTTGGCAATCTCGTACCCCGAGTCCTCGTTACTTCGGCCAGCGGCTCGAAACAAGGACTCTGGCATAATCCACTGAAAAGTCCAAGGTTTCTTGGACTTCCGGCTGCGCATGCGCCTTTACGGCCAATGTACAAACCGGCCAATGGGGAATCGCGATTACATCAGAGCTGATATGTAAAAGTAAAATCCGTTGCAATTCTGATGCAATCGATATCCAGCATCTATCGGCGCATCGATCAACATACGGCGATATCGTAAATGAAAATGGATTTTTCCTAGTGATATTGTGGAAGTTTTGGAACAAAATTCATAGATTGTAATGATTATTTATTGAGTAAACATAATCCGAAGGGATTTTAGGTTAATTTGTGATTTTCGAAGAGCTAGAAGAGAAAGTTCTGTCAGCCGTTGGCAGCCGTGTGTGACGAAGGGCGAAACATTAAATAATTTCCTAACTATTGCTTCAAATTGGCTGAAATTCTCTAGGAAGGTAAAGAAAATAGCGATTCACAAGTACAGACTTAATTTTTATCATATTTTATATATTTTCTACTGCTAAAAACGGTCACAAACATCTAGCTTGAGTTTATTTGTGTTTCCGGTTATTTGCGCTTGCGTGGTTGTCAAAATTGAATGACCAATCAAATTTTAACAAAAATCGGATTATGTCAGAGCCCTTGTTATCCGCTGCTGGCGAAGAAAAACGCGGGCTCTGAGTATGAGATTGGAGCCTTGGTAAAATCATATTGAGAAGACTGCCGTTGGGCCTTTGACAACATCACTTCGACAGTTTAACTGATCAAAACCACTGAAGTCATATACCCGATTTGGAAGCTTACAATATCCACAATTTTATTAGACTAATTTTTATTTTTTCAAGGTGAAAACATCTTTATCTGCACATCTGTTGACCTAAGCAGAAGATAAACTCGAGTATAGAAATTCTCATGCGAAGGAAATTCTTAACCCCTGTGACGTCAATCCAGGTCGTGACGTCAACAGAGTCATACCCCGTAATCCGATTCCGATCACAAAAAAATGCATCACCTTGTCCCCTGGGCCGTTCATAGGGCGCGTGCCGTTGAATCTCGCTTGACATGTAAGTTGCAAATTAAAAACTTGATTGATGGAAACTAAATTGACAGGCGCCATAACGATTGATCATAATAGGCCGACTCACATCACCCGATCTCTCCTGAATTGTGCAGCATGCTGCTCCTCAAAATGAGGTCGAGGAATGATGAGAACATACTAATATTAGTAAAAGTACCAGATTTAAACTCTTCGTACACAAACAGAACGTAGAAATTATCTTAATATCCGGATTTTTTAATTTTTTTTTTAATCAAACACGGCGTTGGTACACGTTTTATGGTTTTCCATTTATGTTGTGTGCTATTATTTTTTTCAATACGACAACATTTAGCTAGTGTTGGCTCAATCAATACTAAATAACCACGCAGTTTTCTTGGGCGGTGTCCAGATCTTTCAAGGGAGAGTGTAGGGAGGGGGGTGGGTTACGCGTCAAAAATATTCACAAAACGTTTTGGAGATGCTAGGACGCAAGGGTGTGCCCGATGCACCGCAGGACCTTCCTCACTCTAACTCCACCCTGTATGGTTTTAATATTATGAGATGACTATCCATGGACACTTAGAACTAAATACGTTTATTGTCAATAATATGATGTAAATGCAAAAAATTCAGATGTGATCAAGATTACAAAATATTGTATATCAACGTGTTTTGAAACACTCTTACAAAGAGTTAAATCCAAGACTTTTCGTCAAATAGATATAGTTTGCTGAGCTGTCTAAAGGCCTATTTATACGAAGGGAGCCAGCCCAGTTAAGCGGGCTGGTTTCTTTTGTTTTTACGCTCTGATAGCTTGAACACAAAAGAATCCTGCCCGCTAAGCCGGGCTGGCTCGCCACATAAAAACAGGCCCCAATAATCCAGTTTCATGTTCTTCATTGCTCAGGCTGGGCCTTGATAGTATGTGATATATTCTTTTGTACGAGGTACATCCCATGTGAATACACCAATCCAAAAACAATATAAATACCAATGGTTTTGTCTTAACTCTTTTGTTAATTTACCTACAATTGAGGCTGAGCATTGAAGAACTTGAAACTGGTCTAATGTGCATGATATAAAATTGGAAGCTATAGATCCCTTGCATGTAACGTCAAAGCAGCCCCATGTGAAGGACAAAACAAAAGCTTTTTCCTCTATTGGGAGCTGAAATCCATTGTTTTGTCCTCCAGGTTGCGCTGTATTCCAACATACTGCAAGGAGTCTATACTCGCTTTCAACTTGATAATAACTTCGAATGTATTGATAGAGAGAACTATAGAGCAACATATAAAGTGTAGCAAACAAAGTGTAGCAAACAAATTGTAATACACCAAAGAGATCATATAAATTAGCAAAGTTCAGATTCCATGAAATGTGCTGAGCTTAGAAAAATATTTCTAAATGACAAAGACCTTTCCAAAAAATACCTCTAGATAATATTAATTAAATTCGCCCATGCAAAATTATCCTAGAAAATAACCTATTTACAATGATATAATTCAAAATGAAGTAAAAATAGTAATTATATAAAGTTTTAAAATAATTAAAACGTGTCATTCAACCATTAGGGAAATATCATGCGACACAGACATGCAATACACATGCATTATGCATGAAGTAGGTACATTTGTTGACATGCAATATATACACTCATTTTAAAAAAACATGGTCGGACAAAAACAGGAAAAAAAACATGACAAAAATGAGCTATCGTCCCTAAAAGGTGATAGCTATAACTGTTTGAATGCACGCCATTTAATACAGAAACAATTCTTAGCTATTTAGTTTCAGATAAGATTTAGTTATACACTAGAGTGCACGCACTAAAAGTGTGCAACAGTTGTCACTATTTAGTAGTAAATAGCACTAATTAAACAAAAGAAAACAATAGAATTAGCATAAAATAGCACTATTTAGTGGTATTTATGTTGCACACTTTAAGTGCATGCAATCTAAGAATTCAAAGAAACATAAACAAAGGCAGCTTTGATTTCAACTCCTTTGTATTTATTGAGTTTATGCCTCAGCGAATTCTTAGTTTTGATCTTATCTGGTACTGAATATTGTGAATTGTTTCACACTTATTTGACATGCACTCCAAGATACTGCTGAAATTCATGTTCAAGCTATAACCATCAACAGTTTTGAAGGTCAGAATCACTAATTTGCTGTTGCTGTTGCTTATCTCTCAATGTCATTACCAAAACAATCCATGATTCTTTTCTGTAGTGCTATTACCTATTGTCTCAGTCATTTTTTTTTTTTTTTTTTTTTTTTTTTTGAAATGTGTGTACTATTCAACAATGATTTGCAATACATGTAACAACATTGCCATACAAAATATGTACTAGACAACAAACAATTAATCCGTGAAATTTTGGTAACACTTAATAGTGCAATTTTATGCAAATTCATTATTTTCCTTTTGTTTCATTAGAATGCAATCACTAAAAGTGTGCAACAGTTGTCACTATTTAGTAGTAAATTGCACTAATTAAACAAAAGAAAACAATAGAATTAGCATAAAATAGCACCATTTAGTGGTATTTCTGTTGTACACATTTAGTGCATGCACTCTAGCACGGATTTATTGTTTGCACTCTATTCAACATGAACATATATAATATATGCAGTGTTATGCAAAATAAAAATTTGCACGACCGTCAACTTGCAATACATGCAACACTAAGCTTTAAAAACTTGCATACAACAAACAGAACCTATGCAATATGCTGTCAATCATGACCAATGACAATATGAAGGTCATGTTTTACAGTCTGAGATTTCCTCTAATGATGCTTTCAATTAAATCACAATATACCAACCAAACTACTGCGTTAGCCCATATCCATACTAAGCTGGATAAATTTGAATACACAACTTTAATACCAAAACCATAACAGATATAACAGAGCAATAAACTATTTGATTTGATTTGGTTCAATACATTTTGATTACAGCTAAAATCGTTCCATCACGACCGCATACCTTTGCAACTTTGACTGGATTGTTTTTTAACAATCAACTGTCAATCCAGTGAGGAGGCATTATTGCAGAAAATAACAAAATACAGTCAAAGTTTTAAAGGCACCTAGTCACAATGCAACGGTTTTAGCTGTGAAAAATAGAATTTGCATAAAATTGTTTTGAATTTGTGCAGATCAGTATGGACAAAAGTCCTAACCAGAGAACAAGATTGAGTTTTCAAATTTATCTGGGCAAGTATGAACATGGTCTTAATCAACTAGTTAGAGCACAAAGTTCTCATAAGGAACGGACCATTAGAAAAGTGAAAAGGGGAGGGGAAAAAAAACAAACACGATTTGAAAATTAAAAAAAATACATTCAACCAAAACTTGGCAGATAAAAAAACATACCAGCCCAACCATCCAAACCAAAAAAAAACAAAAGTAAAAAAAGGCCTTGACCCAAGGAAAACAAAATGCATAATAAGCAAGGTTGAAACATCCCCCCCCCCCCCCCTTCACTTTTCTAATGGTCCATCTCTGAGTTCAACAGGAGCATTCAAGAGGTTAACTTTTAACAATGAATACAAGCACGAATATGAATTCATTACATAACCAATGGAACTCCTAGCAAGATAGTCAACACGATTCTTATATATAAACATCATTCACACACCATCATAGTATGAAGTCTTCATAGAACTAATGTAAAATACTTCTTGTCTGTCTAATTCATATTTGTACTTGTACTCAACATTACAATTAAAAATTATCCTCCCTTTCTGCAAACAAACATGAACCACTTGTGAAGACAAACTGAGCTAATTAAGTAGCTTCCTTATGTACCACACCCATAAGCGGCTAGTTAGTAACACACAAAGTATGGTTGCTAAATTGAGATTTCTAAAGGCTGATTTACACTGTTCGATTTGTCACACGCGATTTGTAGCATACAACTAGTAGTAACTTCTAAAACTAGTCACACACTCTCTAAAACATGTTTTAGAATGTCCTATGACTAGTTTTAGAAGGTTTTGAACCTCAAGACTAGTTGTATACTACAAATTGTATGCGACAAATCATACCATGCAAATCAGCATGAAGGATATTTCATTCCCATGCTTTACAAAATGAACTGAACACAGTTCAACTTTTTATCCTTACTGGAACAAAACGTATATTGTATCAACGGACGCATGGGATCCACTCTAACCTTGACAGAATTCAAGTGTCTTAAGAACAACACAGCTTAACCTAACACACAATGAGCAAAACACTGCAACATTTAGTTGCTATAGCAACCTGCAAGCTAAACTACAAAACCAAAAGCATTATCACTACAGCAACAATACTTACTACCCTCCACCTGCATTGTTGAATATTGAATACTCTTTATACAAAATAGCTACAAAATTATTACCAAGATATTGAATTGTTTAAAATGGCAATTGTATAATTATCAAAGCATATCAAAAAGCTTGTTAAATTCAAAATTATTAAACTAAACAATTTGCCAGCTGTAAAATGCTGCTGCCAAAAGTGGCATTTTTTTTCAACTTCTTTCAATACTATGTACAATGATCATCTTAAAGATGAATTAAGAAGTACAAAAAACAAAACCTTTTGAACTATGTACACAGCTATAAACATTGAAGCCGATATATCAAAACCATTTTCTTTTTTACAAGATACAAAGATTGTCTTCCTGTTTTAAAAACAGGGTCTTTTAAAAAGCTACAAAACCTACTATATCTTAACTCTTCTCTACTGACATTAAACAAACTAACTATCTGAATAATCTAGCAAAATTTGTGTCAATTCATCAACATTAGTTACCATAGGATTCTCATCAAGAACCTTCAGAATCTTTGTTGCATCGTCAGGGAAAACTTCCACCAGAATTTCATAGAGTTGAATTCGTTTGGTCTCTTGTTCAACATTGTCATTGTCCTTACCTCCAACACCATCATTCACATCTCTGGGCAGACCTCTAGTCCGGTAATAGCTGTTTCCTTGTCCATTGTAGCTGTTATTATGGTAAGGATGGTAGTGAGGATGTCCACCATTGGTGTTAAAATGATACTGTGGAGGGTACTGTTGGAAGGATTGTGATACAGTCCAGTGTTGTGGTTGGTAAGCTTGTTGATAGCCAACCGCATACCCATCAGGCATCATCCCCCTAGCAACAGTATCCTGGGGATGCGCTGTTTGGTGCATATGTGTATGCGCTGGGTACACTGGATGGCTATAGTGTCCATTGCCGCTCGGCAGTGATGGATAACCATCCACATATGATGGTCCTATTGACATGCCGTGAGGAATACTACTTCGTCTTGGTAATGAAGCTCTGTTGTACTGATCAGGGGGGACATCATAGGTTGGTGTTGGTAGTGGTGTTGGATCAGATGATGGTCTCTGTCCATTTTGACTAGCATGGTTGTTACGAAGTGTGGGTGGAAATATACGCATCATGTTATGGTACATATCGCCTTGCGGAATTGGTAATGGTTTGGCGTGTCGTGGCGTCAGTTCTGTCGGTAATGGTGGTAGTGGTTTAGTCAGGAGGTAAGCTGGCATGTCAGGGGGAGGAGGCAATGGCCTACTTTGCCGAGGAGTAAAGCTATCTCCATATCCCCCCAAGGTATCCTGTTGTACTTCACCATAAGGTATCTCTGGTGGGTTGAGCATCAACTTCTCCGATAGTTGATTAGCCAATGCTAACATCTCAGCTTCAGTCCGGGAATTTCTTTCAGGGTGGAGGAACTTACAACGGTTTCCATAGGTACATCGGCGTCCATAAGGACATGGCTTGCCACACCCTTTTTTAAGAAACTCATCAAGAGTGGGGCCATGACGGCCTGCTGGATCGTCTGGGGGCATAAATCTGTCGTCCACAAATGAATACATCAAAAGCCTTTGCTCTATCACTTTCCTCCATTCTAGACTTTCATTTTGTAGATCTCGAAAATTGTCATTTGAAACAATCACCCCGTCCGTTTGATGTGCTAGTCTTATGATGAACCTGTCATCGTAGCATACAACTCGCCGATTGTTAATACATCTTGATGGTGTCCAAACCAAGATTTGGTCTTCCTCAAGACGCTTCAGTACTTGTTGGTCAACAATGGGGCTCTCTGGTTTCGAGGTTTCTTTTCGCCATGATGGTACAAAGACCTTGATGTCACGGTGGCCCCGCTGCATAAACCAATCAACAGCAATACCAATACCTCTACACGAGAAAACTTTCTGGTTTCCATGACTACAAAGAAACACATAATCAATGGTTTCCATGACTACAAACAAATCAATAAACATTTAGTCATGACTTATGACTTGGATATAATACAAAACAACATCTTTATGTACAAAAATGGACACAATAGGCACTTAATTTCTAACTAATGGGCCTCAAAGAAAAAAATAATATCATGAACAAATAATTCAAAAAACAAATTATTGAATCAAAGCTTGAAGTGATTGACCAATGGCCAGTGTTATTGATTGATGTCAAAAGAAGAGACCATTCCCAATGATTCATCATTGCAAAGAAACAAAGAAACTTGTACATTAACAACTGGACATCAATAAACTGTGTAATACGTGCTGCGGTGTGCTCCAATGATTGAACTCAAAAGAGCTCAAGCGTGAAAACAGTACATTAACATTTTCATTATTTGATTAACTTCATCAACCAAACACATATTTTCTCCACTATATTTAATCCAAGTATAAAGTTTTTTAAGACAAAAACATAACATTACTTAAAATTGTCTTGAGAGTGTTTTTGGGTTATTCCTCATCGACTAAATATATAAAGGTGCTGTTTTGCACACTGTGGAATTTTCAAATGTCTTGATTTTGATTATTGCAGTCAGTATTTTTAATACTACATATTCAAATTGAATGATGAAAAAAATAACAAACTAATCAATCCACAAGTTCTTAGAGTACATAGGTGAAGTGCTCCTTCAGACTATGAAATGATTGACTTGGAAATTGTTAGACTTTTTGTGCTTCAAAATCCAGTAATAACAAGATCTTGTGTCTTCGAGTGTCATCCACTTTCACAAAAGCAGTACACATTCCAACATTTATAAACGAAATACAAAAACACTTAAACTTCTATGCCATGGATCTTATTCCAAAGTGGTAGTACTTGAACAATACTCCAAGGCATGTCAAAAGTAGTTGAAAATATGTTTTAACTCAAAAGAACAATGTGTTCAAAACAGTAATAAATGGGATGTTCAAAAAGGTTAAACTTAATAAAGATATGAAAATTGGACCAACTTATTCAATTGCAATACATAGTTTATTATGTAAGAGTGAAAGTTTTTGTAGAAGAAAATAAAATCCAAAAACTTGCATTAAAATGAATAATATATTGGTGTTTTTCTCAGCATCACTTTGTTGTGTATTTGATTGCTTGAAAATGTGAAGAAATATCACATAGAACAAATTTGATTCATCTAGAATTACTTTCATTTTAAATTTGTATTTTGTTTATTTTTGATATTTTGTGTTTATTCATGAGGTAGATTTTTCAAGTTGTTCTAAATTTGCCTCATTTGTTTACATATCGTTGTGGGTCATTTTGTTACTTGCCTGATGACTTTTTCATATTGTTTTTTCTTGTTCATACATATATAATGACATACATTGTTAAATTATCTTTCCATTTAGTTTTTTTTTTTGTTGTATTTTATTTGCACTTTTGTTAGTCTATCTGATGGGCCTTCCCTTTGATGAACTTAAATAAATGCAGATGTTTTCATGTTTTAATTTTTTCATTGTTTTGTTTTTGTTGAGGTTAATTTGCAATTAATCACAACTCAACTCAAGGCAAACATGACAGAGTCTCAAATGTGCAGTAAAGATCACGGCTCTAAATAGGAAAAACAATTGGCCTGCGAGTTGGCCATTGGCAGGCAGCTATTTCAAGCCCTGAAACATTGAAGCAATTCATGGCATTCAAGACAGTTCAAGCCAAGAGTACTTACAGAAAAATGTCTGGAATGCAAGAGGATAGCCATACTCAACAGCTGGATCAAGTCAAGCAGCCAAGTTAATACCGCCTCAGGGCATACATTACAACACATTCAAACTATTATTATCCACTATTTTGAACTATTGTGATGGTTATCTGGGATGGATAGTTTTGAATTTCATCTGCAGTCGGTGAAATTCCGTACAACTGTGGTGGACGAAGGAGCAAGGATAATCAAAGAAACAACATTTGGCATGTTCATAATATATTGTTGCATTTGAAAGTACATATTTAATTTTCAATTTGTACATCTTTATTCTGATAGAGAAATGGTTAAGAGATGTAAAATTAATAATCAAAGAAACAACCTACATATTTAATTTTCATTTTGTACATTTTTATTCTGAGAGAAAAATGGTTAAGAGATGTAAAATTACTGTCAGCACTCGTCCAATGATTAAATTTGCCCATCACTGTTTGGAATTAAAAGTTGCTTTCTCTCTTTCTCTCTTTTTTTACATTATCAACCTCCTTGCCATCTCAACATTTTTGAATGTATCTATTTATTGACGAAATCTTTTATATAAATGGAAGTGGCTACATAAATTCAAATCAACCTAATTCAATATTTATATATAATGTATTGTTTTGGTGCACTGAAACAAGGCATCTTTTTTAACGAAAGTACAATTCAAAATTGATGTTAATTAACATAAATTGACAAAATCAATAACTTTTCAACAATTGTTTATTACTGTAAGTTAAGTAAACAATTGGAGGGAAAAATAGGAGACAACATAAGTGCTTATAAGAAAATAAATGCAGAACTTGCATTGAAGTGCTTTCACGAAAACAACTGCAGAAAAATATGAACTTTGTCAACAAGTTGAATGTGTAGAACTTTTGAACCTATAACAGAGCGCAGAAAATAAAGGCCTATCCTTTACAATTTTTATTCTAATTAATCACTTCTGTAATTACTAATTAATGCTCAGGGTTAATGTCAAATGATAAATGATTTCCTAAATTAGAAGACAACTCTTAGACCACAAAAAATGTTACAGTTTGCATGTTTGGTAAAAACATCAAACGTAATAAAGGTAAGATATTTTTCCTTCGACAATGCCAAAGAATGATAATTGGTTATCTAGCCAAAGATCTCAGAAGCAAACATCCAATACATAAAACTAACAATCAATCCAACATTCTTCAAAGGTCATAAAAATATTTAGGGTTCCGTAATAAACCATGGCGCTATAAATATGAATAATCTGTTTTTAAATTATAATGAAAGATGGATCCAAGTTGGCAAAACTAGTACGTAAGCTGATTTGGAATCATTTTGACATGAGCATAAACTCAAAATTGAACAAAGGGAAAACATCGCTGATTGAAATAACACGCGAGACATTTGGTGAAATTTCGAACATTTTCGACGCAATGACAACAAATTCGATTGAAATAAAAACAAAATTCGAGCAATATTTGCAAGAATCGAAGGAATGCATTACAAATTCAACAACCGTAAAAAATTCAAAACTTTGCCAAAAAAAATCAATAGCGTAAATATTAAAAAAATCGAAAGATTATACCAACAATTTTACCAAGATTTGATCAGAATTTATCCAATTGAGATATTTGTTGAGTTTGAAAGATTATTTGCATTTTGTTAGGGTGTTTTTGCTGGTATGTTGATTTATGCTGATGAGGCTGTATTTGACTCTTGCACGTGTACCCGTTTCCGATTTAGCTTATTGTTAGAACCTAAACATAGGCTTACAGTTACTACTAATTCACTATCAAGACATTTAAACCCTCACATCACATAATAGTATTGAAATCTTCGAATTTCAACGAGAAAAATTGACGAAAGTGTCAGAAATTCGTGGATATGTTTAGAAACGTTGAAGACACCATGCTGCGAATATCGACAAGACGTTCGATGCATGTTCGACTTCGCGGGTTTTGACAGCCACGACAACAACAAAAAACCTAGTTAATTAAAATATCTCGTGAATAAAGTAAAACATTACAATACATACCTCATTGCAATATTGCTGCCATCAATCACGATCGGTCTCAGAGTATTTGGATCACTGGACGAAATTGGAGGCGTCGAAGAAGGTCGCTCAATCAAAGATGAACCTTCTTCGATTTGTTTGGCGGAATTCTGTGCTTTTACAAGTTCCATTAATAACAAGTTTTTGTCAGCTCCGGGACCAAGCTTAGATAGAGCCGACGACACCGCAGATTCTGTATAACCTAATTTCAAAGCAAAATCTCTAGGTTTGACGACATTTGACGAAGAAGCCATATGACCTTGGCTATTTTCTTCAGTAGCTGTCATGGAATTTAACGAGCTTGAAGCCGTTTCTGCACTTGTACAGCTCAATTCCTCACTCAAACTAGAGCTTATTTCATCTTTCACACAGTCATTAACTTGTCTATCCATATTTGTTGAATTTTCAGTAGTTTTAGTGTCATTATTTTCATCTTGTATGATCGTACGTTCGCAGTCTTTGGTTGCCTCTAACTGCGTTTCTCTCTTCGGATGCTTTACAACTTTTGGTGCAATTTCTCGGCGTTTCCAGATAACTTCTGGCTCGTCATCCTCAAGTTTTTTCTCTTTTACATCACTAACGTCCTCATTTTTAATTTGATTCTCGTTATAATCGGTTTTAACTTGCTCTGCGTTGTGCAGAAATTCGTCAAGTCTCGACGTAGCGAGTGCAACTGCCATGTTTGCTCCACAAATCTCAAGAAATCCTTCACTATCCACTGCTAAATAAGCGCTGGTATTTCTCTCAACTTCGTCCACAATATTTAACGTTCCTTTATCCTCTAGTAGATCAGCAACAGCAAAATCCACTCTGCATCTTATTTGGGGGTTACACACACTGATAATGTATTCCTGAAACCAAAACAAAAAAAGTATTAGTACAGTTTGTCAGAGTTTAGTACAGTAAAGCCACAACGTACGTCAACACAGAAATAACTGCAACATAAAAAAGCACCTTAGCCTTATCTAAAAGCTCTGGATGGGACTCTGAAATTACACGAATCCATTCAATTTCGCAGTCGTCCAGGCCATTTCGTTCGTCATTATTCAAGTCTTTTATCGGTATGAAAACCTCGAATTCTGCACCAAAAAGATGTCTTACTCTCTCTTCAAGAGATTTAAACTCGTGTACTTTACTTTTTCTCAGCACAAACTCTCGCGAGTTTGGCTGATTAACCGGTTCTTGAAGAACCATAATGTTTACCCTCTAGAAGCTACCCGCTCGTTCGTCATGATCAATGCTTCGAGAACCTCTGATCGCGCTACTCATCGGTACACGTACTTCATGATTGGGTGCGGCGTGAGCCAATCAATGACGTCACGTAATATCTTGATTTCCCGTGTGACAGAACAAAAGTACAAAAAGAACACTCTTTAAAAAAAACAATGATTCCTTGACAACCGCTAAACAATCGTCGACAACTAAAACTTCTTGTAAAACAACTTTGTCAACGCGATTTTGGAGTTTTTTAGATGTTGTTTTCGCTAAATTCCTGTAAACAACAGGAAGCCAGTTCAATGCCCACATCAAACACTAAATGCCAATCATTTCAACGTTCCAAATATGGGATGCGCTGTTTCAAATTTCAGCTAGACAATCAACTCGTAAAAAAACAATGAAAAAACACGTTCTTGTAAACTATTAAAAGGGGTTCAAGTTAAATTAACTTCGATTAATTGTTGTTAAATTAATTCTGGACTCAATCATTGCATCTCGGCCGGATTATGAGATTAGTAGATGTCAAATAAAACAGCCAAAAAGCGAAATTATCCCTCAACAAGATATGTTTTTTCATCAAGATCACAAATAAGGAAGTTTGGATAAGTTTCTCGGTTCATTTTACGGAAACTGTAGCTAATGTTATTTCAATTTAAGGCACAAAATCTCAACGACCGGATACTGGGATTTGATTTTTTTTTCTAAAAGGAAATGCAAAAATTCAGGACTTTTTGTTATTGAACAGCCGGTTAATTAGGAAGTAAGCTTCGGCCCATATAACATAACCAGAGCGTTAAACTCTGACCTAATGTCAAAAAAAAAAAAAAAAAAAAAAAAAAAAAAAAACACAGCAAAGTAAAAAATATGTGCTGACTATCAAAAATTATCTCCTTTTGTTGTGGAATGTAGCGTAGCAAGAAACTCGGTCGTACAAAGTTTCCATTCTTGTTCTTTTTGTACAATTTTTATGCAATTGTTCTAGCACTGACTTCAGCAGAATCAAGCGCAGTAAATTTTGTCTAAATTCCTATTAGAAATTTCAAATACCGTAATGGAGACTGGAAACTGTGATTTTTCGTATTCGAGCACCCCCATTTGAATTGATGACTGCTTTCGTACAACTATATAATTACACGATAAAAAATCGAAAAGAAAAAAAGAAAAGAACCAACAACTGAGCAACAATACCAAAAATGTATCTCAGCTGTCAAACTGACGAGTTCAACTTTTAATTTTTTTCGTCCCTTTTATTGAAATCTATACCCACACGTGACAAAAGATGTATCTACGGTTGAACTCAGGTGATTCATTTCATTTACAAACCGAAAAAATGTAATATCAGCGGAAACGGTTTCTTTAAAATACATTAACTGGCTTGTAAAACTAGACAAAGATCTGACTAAAACGGGCTTGTAAATGTAGCCCGGGGCTATTCCTATGGACTCATTATTTCATGAGTAGCCACACGGCGCACCCAAGATTAAACTCCTTAGAAAGGTGAAAAGCTAGTCAAGAAACAGAATGCGTTTGTGGAAAAGAATACACACTATATATATCCACGAAGTAAAATCAATAGTTACTGTTGAATTAAGCGCAAACAATCTATAACCATGAAATAAAGGCCTGAGTTCAAACAGTAAATCCGTGAAACACTAATTACTAAATAGTACAAAATGGTGCTAATTCAACAAAAGAAAAAAAACAGAATTTCTATAAAATTGCATTATCAATTGTTTGCACTAGCCACTACTCTACTGTGGCCGAACAGGGTACACAAACTATGTCCTGGATATTGTGCAAAATCAAATTGTCAATGAATTGTTACTGCGAAAAAAGAGAGCGCGCGGTACAGAATCATAAAATATAAACAAATTGCTACTGTAGAATAAAGCGCAGTACTATATCCATATTAATACAAAGACATTGAAACTAGAAACAGGGAACGGAGAGATCAAAATTTCAGTGTCCCTGAAGTAATATAAGATTGTTTCAACAACTAGAGCACAAAATCAGATTCAATCCGAATCAAGTTGTTACTTGTGATAGAACGTAAACAGTCCACTAAATAAAAGCAATATTATTGTTCAAACAGATGTTTGTAGGTTGTAGTTAATTTCACAATGACTTTGTGTATTTAACCTTTTTCATTTACAATGATGATGGTGCCAAGCTTTCGGCCCACGTGCATGGACATTTTCAGTGCAAATAATAAGAATAAACTACAACAAATTTTCTTGTTGTTGAATTGAGCACAAACCTTAAAATGGAAATTACTGTTAATTCACTACAGAAGAAAAAACATCAAATTTTCGACTGCAAGTTCATTTACATCGGATGAACACTTGCACAGAAAGAGGAAAATTGTTTTTTTTTGTGGCCTCTGAATTACTACCGGTTAGCCAGAACATTGCTAAAGGATGTTACTAACCCACTAACATCCTCTATAGACTGAAAGAGAAACATGCATAAAACTAAATCAAGATATTATTTCCCTATTCCAATATAACAACTATTACTAACATGTACATCCGCGCAGTAGATTATTCCTCCACTAGATTTGCAGATATGATCGTTTTGGGGAGGGCCGTGTGGGTGTGATTTGATTCCAATCATCTCTAGAGGTAAAAAAATTAAACTTTCTCTATAGTCTTTAAATATTTTAAATGTTTATTTTGTAGAAATCTTTAGGTAACCACCGGAATAGAGTCGTTTTCGTTTGAGTGAGAAACAGTACTGCATCATATCGTACAGGAACATAGCGGTATCGTATCGTATCGTATCGTAGCGGTATCGTATCGTATCGTATCGTAGTGGTATCCTACCGTATCGTAGCGGTATCGTATCGTATCGTATCGTAGCGGTATTGTAGCGGTATCGTATCGTAGCGGTATCGTAACCGTACTGTTTCCTACTCATGCGAAAACGACTACATGCCTACCGGGAGACAAAAACAAGTACAACCGGCCCCAGAAGGATTTTGTACTGTTTTGCACGCGTACAATTTTGTTAACAAATTAAGTATTTCACACATTTTATGTCATTTTATGTCAAATTATTTGATGTTGCAAATTTAAATTGTTAACCTAGATATTATCAATTACTCAGTAATTAATAATGTACAAAGTATAAAAGCAAGTTAATTACTTACTGACGTTTAGGTGTTAAATATGCGTTGACTGGCAATAGCGTAAGGAGCAGTCAGTGATTTACTTACGGACGTTTAAGACGTCAGTCAATCCTTGGAGTGCTGAACTTACTCAGCTGCAAAAAAGTCAGTGTCGAGACCGACCTAGCTCGTCAGAAACTTAAAACTGTATCTAACATGATTTTAAACATCGTCAATATTCTTAATTAGATCATGAGCAAAATGGTTACAAGCTCTGTGGCAAAAAAATATTTAGTGTAACGCAGCTCAAACGCCTCTTCTGACAAATCTCACATGATTTCAAAATGGACGATTAAAATTCCTGTTCGAGCTTCGTATACTGAAAATGACCGAGAATATTCCCTTTATTTTCACGTTTGTACCGAAGTAGCCGCTTGGAGTGGAATTAGCTTCTATTTGTTTACGTCTTCTCCTCAAAAATGAATATTTTTCTCAAGCTATATTTCCAATAAAACTCAACTAGTAGCAAATAGCTACTAGACTGAAGATACAAGAAAAATAGGAATTCATTAGCTACGTTACAGTCGTTTACGTACATCGCAATGTGTTTTATATATCAGTGAATATATAAGGCAAGACCGGAAAGCCGTTCAATAGCCACTTCATCTATTCAAAACTCAATGCCCACTTATAAATACAATCGATAAGTTCGTATTTTTAGCGTTGAATAACTAACCACAAGAACTGAGGATACTTGCTGAAAGGACCTCGGTATCTTATTCAGAAGTAAGTATTGTCCGGTTTTAAACGAATTGTAACGAAAGGTGACGTAATTTATTTGCCATGTGATCTAGCTTGCAATAAACAACATTGGAGTTTATATATTTATGAACATACAGAAGAAGAACGAAAAGGAGAAATAGAAGGGAATGAAGAAAAAGAAGGAGGAGTCAGTTACGTTAAGAATGAGAAGAAGGAAACTGATGACAAGAATGAAAACGTACAAAACGAAAACGAGCAGTTGACGCAAAATATAAAAATAATATAACAGATCGCTAGAAGATCTTTGCACTATAAATGGAAAAGTAAACCCTCGTAATTGTGACTGAAACATGTGGCTGTCACGTGCATGCTCTTCTATGCATCAATGACTAGCTGTAACGTGAAACAGCACACACACCCAAGTGGGCTGGTCGACGCGTGGACATGCATTTCAAACTACACAAGGAAACGAACCACACCCAATTGGTAAAATCATCGGCTATTTAACAAGGAGTCGATCAGGCAGTGGCAAAGATGCCTATATATGCACAAAATATATTAAGAAGATTTATCACAGACAAACCATTGAAACGATATTGCATACAGCTTAAGCGACATGGATGAAAATCATAAGGGGTTTGTTAGTTGGTGCTGTTGGTGCTGGTAGAACTGATGATGTAACGCATTTAACAATCAGCGAGTTTTAAAATAAACTATATGTATATGGACCGCTATCTAAAATATAAACTACGACCGCACGATCATTTGTAATGATAAAGCGCTATTATCCAAAATAATTCAGAAATATATCACAGCTCAACATAATACAATGCTGTAACTCTAGAGCAATTGATGTTGAAAAACAACCAAACATTTAATTTATAGACGATATGCGATTTGAATTGTGGCGTCATTACCATACAGCATTCATTGCGAACTTTCTTTCATTTGTAATCCCTGTCGTGGTTAATAAAACAATTTGCATTAATTTCAATGCAAATGAAAGTCGACAAAGAATTCTGTTAGTTGTGGTATTCTATGTCATCATGCTAATTGTCTGTCTGTACTCTTGCAACTACGATATTCTCTTCCCATGCACTGGCTGACAATGTAGCTTCACTTGTTTTTGACAAGAGACTTGTACCAACACACTAGCTAGTAAGTGTGTTGTGGCCTTGGAGAGATAAGTATGTAATAGGAAGTGCGTTGGGGCCATGGAGAAAAAATGACACTATAGCATACGCGGTGTTGGAACCAGGGAGAGAAAAAGACACTAGAGTTTTAATTAGGACCATGGAGAGAAAAATACCCTTTTTAGTGTGTTCATAGTTACTAACTATACGGGTGTGTTGAAACCAGAGAGAGAAAAAATAGACTAGTTAGAAGTGTGTTTGGGAAAAAAATGGAAATAAAAATGCAGCGTAGAAAAACGGATCGGAAAACCTGCGGAAAGAGTGAACTAAATACGCGAACTGAAGAGTAAACGGTTATCCCAGATTTTAAACACACTGTGTATTCTACACACTTACCCATATCATGCCATATCCTGTGCTATCAAGATGCTGCAGCCCATACTGTGCTTATACCCAATGCTCGCAATAGGGACAGTAATCAGCTGTGCATATGACTTTTATACCAGAATGCAGATTATGATATTGCGATAATTTTGGTGGTGTTATTTGTTCCCACGCTCTCGGAAATAAAGGCGCCACGATAACTAGAACGCGCACAAGTATGTAAAAGGCACTGTCATTATTACAGTTGAGTAACACACATTACCCGAATACCTTACCAATGCCCTCATTTAAAGTGGTGAAAAGTTGACTTAGTTTGAAAGATTAGATATCTTTTCGACAAGAAGCCTCTCGGGCGGATTAGCGGATTGCAATGTCTCACCGGCTCTTGGACGGCGTTGGTAATAGGATACTCAATAAAGCAAAAGCAAATAAACAATCAGTGAACAAACAAGCTTATAGTAAACAAATAATCCCATAGCACACAAACAAAGTGTTCCTGGGAGAACATGTACAATTGAGGATCAATAGGAGAGCAAGAAAACAAACTTAGAAACTGTATATAAATAAACAGACAAACAAACAACTGTAATGAGGTAAGCAAGTAAATAACTGAGTAAACAAACAAACAAGCTACCAACAAACAGGTATAGTCAGGCAAACAAACAAGCAAGCAAGCTACTTACAAACAAGTATAGGGAAGTAAACAAGCAAACAAGTTAACAGTTTTAGACAAGTAATATAAACAAACAAACTGCAAACAAGCTACCAACAAACAAGTATAGGCAGGTAAACAAACAAACAAACCAACAAAATAAACAAGCTGTTATTCAAACACATAAACAAGAACGCATAAAATGCAAAGTTGTTAGCACGGCCCTTGTATTTTTGTCTACTTGCATCCTTCAAAAAGGTTTTGACCTTCATTACTCATCTCAAACCACAAATAAGACTGTCTGCATTGCTCAACCCAGCTGGGCTCAACGACTCCGCTATCAATGACAAATGATCTCAAAGTCTTAAGAAGGAAAGGCAAATTCATAACTGACTTCTAATTAACGTCGATCGGTAGTAATGTTAGTTCCTTCAGAAAGAATTGAGTCATTTCCCCCCCCCCCCGGAAAACCAACGATGCGCACTCCCCCCCTTTCCAACAATGCTTCTTTTGCTTGCATTTAAAGCTAAACAAAGCTATATATATAGAATATAAAAGAATTCTTACATTTAACCAGAATATAGACACCTTGCAGTTCGTTGGGATGCAGCTCACCCTGGAGGACAAAGCAATGGATTTCAGCTCCCAAGAGAGAAAAGATCTTTTGTTTTGTCCTCAAGATGGGGCTGGTTGGACGTCATTATCTTCACTAGTGATATAAGCGCAAGTGCTGCCCTCGTTGAAAATTGCCGAGCGTGAAATAAAAATACGCGCAAGCACACAAAAAATCGGAAAGCTTTGATCCTTACGCTTTTATGCTTGCCGCTTGCGTCCATTTTACATGTGAAGACGGCAAGAGAGCAAGAGAAATACACATGTTTGATCGCTAATTGATTGTGCTCATGCTTGCGTCTCTTTTCACACGTGAGGGCAGCACACTGAGAAATGCACATGTTTGATTTCTAATGGCTTGTGGTTACGCTTCCGTCTATTTTACAAGTGAGGACAGCACAGGAGAAATGCACATGTTTGATGGCTAATGCTTGTGTTTTTTGCTTGCGTCCATTTCACTTGTGAAGATCAGACTTTAACGTCGGTTTCTGCCCGCTAGAGTTGGTCTCCAAGGACTTGGACTGTGTCAAACACTATACGCGCTTTGCTTTCATTTTTATCCAGGGAGTGAATACTCTTCGTGCAGTTGAATAGAAATCGTCGGGGGAAAAAGGATGCAGAGTTACTGGAAATTGAAATCGGAAACTCTTGCGCACCGATAACCGCGCAATCACCAACGTTGCCATCTTTGTTCCTGTAGTTGAAATATTTTGACCTTGTACTCTACTTTTCCTCTCAGACGTAGTGACTCTTCATGTCGACTGTTTAACAGCTGTGTGCAATGATTCCGGTTTTGATAACATAAGTGATCTCAAGGTCTTAACCAAACTCCTTGGGGCCATCTAGACGGGAATATATCGGAATATATATATATTATATATATATATGCGGGGCGGGCGGGCTAGTTGGTATTTCAATATCTTGATCGAAATAATCTAATTAGGAGTTGACCCTGGATATATTCTTTTTTCGGATACATATTGAATTTTTACGTCTCTCGCTCTGCTTACAAAGCGCATTTCACCTAGACTCAATGAACATTTCAGTGCGTCTCAATGCAACATTTTTGAACCAATCTTTTAGTAAAACGAAAATATTCAAATTTGCACTTGCGGCTTATATGAACTAGAAATTGCAATGCATTGAACATTTTGATTTCTGCTTTAAACATCCGAAATCGCGGGCTTATGTTGTACATCAATAGATGGTTTCCAACCATTCCCGGGAGACAATTTAAACAAACAAAAGACATAGCGGTCATGCCGAAGGATTTTTTAAAAGACTTTTGGTCGACTCACTCTCCTGGGAATTATTGAAAACCATCAATTCTAAGGCTATAACTTTCAATAACTTCCAGCGATATCGTTGTTTCAATTTGTATTAGTTGTGTCACCGCTGGACATTAATGGACATTGGGCTCAAACCACACATTAAATTCAATTATGATACAGCTATGTACACAGCAATTATTGATTTCCTGTCTGCTCTCACCTTTGCTAACTCATCACTACTTTACAACAATAGAAATTATAAACCTTAAAATAGAACTGAGTTCGTCTGGACGATCCATCAGTTTGGCATCAAGCTGAGAAAGGAATCGCTTTTTATAGCACTCCCAAGTGAATGCGAGTGCACTGATAATTTGACATTTGTAAAATGTATTTGCGAAGACGCGGATTCGATCAGGTAATAGATGCGAGATTGATAATCTACTTAGTTTCCGTTTAATGACTGACTGCGCACGCGCATGTAATGGCAAAACATCGTTAAGAGCAAAGAAACAATTCCAAAAGGTTATGTGAAATTATTGAAGAGAACATTTTTTTTAAATATGTTTTTATTATTAATTATCATTTTGTTATTTATTCTTCACTTCTTCTTTTTTTTTTATCATTATTATTATTATTATTTTTTTTACAGAGGACCTTTTCAGCTCGTAATGCTCTCTGTTTTTTTGATAATAAAACAATGTTTGGAGAAATGCGTAGGTTTTCCTGAGAAAAAATGAAAAGGTAACAAAAAGATCATCAGTCAGAGATAAACTAATCTCAATTTTTTTCCGTTTATAATCCTTCGCAGAGTACAATAGAAAGAGGAGCTTTTATTGACGTTTTGGATCTAGCTTATTATTTAAACCCTTGTATTTAGAGTGACGGATTTGAAATCTTTGATCATCGACTAAAATAGGGGTTGGTCGCCTAACTATTTACAGATCTTGTGCGCGTTTGGGACCTTAATCCACGCAATGAAAAAATAGTAACTATAAATATCACAAAAATGATTTGCCGACGCTTAGGACGTTTTTTAAATTAAAATACAATTATAGTCTGGTAAAACTGACGACAATTAACTATAAAGAGATCGACATTTCCTTATATTTGCGTATCCAGGAGTGACAGCGACTTTATACACGATATGAAAGACTGTGCCACTTACTGACGCTTCGGACGTTTCAAAAAAAATTATAGCCCAATAAAAATGATAAGAGAGTGTTACTTATACTTGCGTTCCACGGGTGAGCTAAGATAATTATAATTGGCAGTAGTTTCATACACATATTGTGAAAGAAAGTGGCATTTGATACTTACCAGGACGTTGCGTTGGTTCCCACTGTGGTTCAGCAATTCACGCACACAGCTAGTGTCTTTGTCCGTGTGAGACTTTGGAGTTGATACTGTTCATCTCTCATCAATGCAGCTTTTGTCGTAGTGAGCTTCGTTTTAGATCCCTTTCTATAGTTGCTAATTATAGCAAGTCGGTTGACATTGACCCTTGTCGTAGCTATGATACGAGAATTGAGAATTGGTTGTGTGTTGATTTGAAATGATGGCATAGGAAAACATCAGTGGTATTAGTCACTAGACGTCAGTTATCAGTTTGTTTACAGTTTCGTTTGCTTGTTTGTTTGTTTGCTTGGTGTTTCGTTCGTGGTATGATATTAAAATTTCCTAACATGTTCGTGTTTGTTCAATACTAATCCAGTCAGATGTTTCGTACGGGGATTGACGGCGTCGCCGGGGTGCAAGTCTAGTCTCGTCAAAATTATCTACACCGAGATATTATGACCACATTTTACTGCTTGTCATTTATAAATCTTGCAATTTTTATTTTTATAAATATCTATGCTTTATATATTCATTCATTTGTTCATTTATTTCTCCGTTCACGAATCGAATGGTTTATTTTTCTTTTCTTTCTTCCTTTTTCTAGCTTTTGCTTTTGCCGACTCTTTTAAATTATCATGATGTCATCGTCCGTCATTGTTCGTGCATACGGAACGAGGTTTTCTAGGAAGTCGGTCTGCAATTTCATAATCGGCTGAAACCATTAATTCCAAGCACCGGTTCTAAACGACGAACAACACTATGTAATATATAAAATATGAGCAGCTGATCTTTATGAGAATTTAAAACGTCGAGTCGCAGACGTATTGCTCTCTCACTTATTAATTATTCATTATTTTTTAAATATTCCGATTAGAGTTATGTTTAGTTTGATGAACTTAAGTATAAGTGAAGAAAATTATATACCCATATATCTTTAGGCATAGTTCGACACTAGTCGACTTTGGGTTCCCTGTGTATTCGTTTGTTTCGTGTCAGTGTGCACGGATTGCTTGATTTATGGCAAAGGATCGATACATGGCTTAGCATTGGTCTTATGTTATCAGCAATGGTCTGTCGTGAAACAATTAACGGAAATAGCAGATAAAACCATAAAACGATCAACTGGACGACAAGACTAGATGACTGAAGATAACGCTAATACAACATTGACATCTCCGGTGATGAGTGTAATGAATCTACTTGCAACAGTCACAGGTAGTCCAAGCTCATCAGTCTGCATGTCAATATTCATAAAAATCATTTCAACGTTAAACTTTCAGTGTTAAACACAAATAAAACGTAATTGCGTTTATTGAGACTTCTTTAATGACCTTGATTTATATTTATTTCAAGTTTAACACTGAAATGATTTTTTTTTATAAATATTGACAGATAATGAACGAGGGCTACTTGTGCAACGGCTTGACCGAAAGGGATCCTGAATTCACGCCGGAATCCCGCGAAAAGAGCTCAGGAAGTGGCAGAGTAGAACGGGAGGAAAAGGGGGAAATAGAGGGGGTCTTCTAACTCCCTCCCTTCTTTTCAAATCAAAATTTGTAAATTCTCACTGTATCAGTCATGCAAATTGTAACTGTTTTTTGCGCGAGCCAGCTGCTTAAATAAGGACTGCTCCGATCCCTCACGTCTCAAAAATGTGCTATAATGCCTAATATCCTAAGTAGTACGAAAGAATTCGATATTTGGATTGTACTCGACTCATGTGAAAGACGCCTTATGACACCGGTACCTGGACCTACAGAAGTCGTTTCGGGGTACCTGTGTTACTGGGGTGGCCGCGCGAAACATGAGAAGTACAAAGTTTAATTTTGTGAAAGAGAAACATAGGGGGATTCCCCAAACAGTTAAGACGCTTCAGTGTCAAGCAGTCATCTAAACTCATGATACTTGCACTTCAGTAGAGGCTGTGCATGTTGAGATGCATCGACAAATAATTAATCAACAGACCCTTTCTAAAGGGATCTGTATTAATACTGACTGTTGATTTAATTTTTAAATTTCATCTAAAAAGTCTCAACCGTCTTTTTCTAATTAACTTACAAACGAGGCTATAGGACATATTTGTTCACGCTGGAGAGGAACTCTAACCAGCAGGGACAAGTCTTTAGCTTTCAGTTTCCTAAGGGGGGAGGTGTGGATAATTTTGAACTTACTTTGTTTTATACACACACACCAACACACACAAAACCTAAACGCAGGCAGCCCAAGCGAATAATATTTCCTGACTTATCATACTGTGAAGCACTACAAGCGAGCAACATAAAGGACACGCTTCATGAAAGACGATCTACTATGTGTAAAAATTTAATTGATGATATTCGCAATAACAAGGGACACAAAAGACTCAAAAACAGTTTCATTATAAGTAATTGTCAGTTTTACTGATTATGAATAATATAGTACGTAATTCTTAATTTTAAATAAGTCTATTTGAATCATTCTTAATGTGCTGTATATATGTATATTTGTAAAGATAACCACAATTCCGTTGTTTTTTAGCTGCAAAGGTTTTTCGATTAAACATATCTGTCTATCTATCTAAGCAAGTCAAGGTTATGAAAGAAGTCTTAATAAATACCAGACTCGGTACCGCGGGATAACGCGGGCTCTGGGTACAAGATAGAATAAATACAAACATAGCCTTTGTTATTACTAAGGGGGAGGGTAAAAATAAGAAAAGGATTTATTGGTATTTATGAGAACCTCTTTCATGGCTTTGAATTGTATTCTTAATTTATTTCAAGTTTAACACTAAAATTCGTTTTTATGAATGTGATCTAAATTGTGCATGACGTCACACGGAAGACAGCCATCGTGGTCTGGCTCATCCAAAATTGCTGTTGTAGTGTTGCGTCACACATTTTAACGAAATATTTTTCAATATTTTTTATTAGCTTATTGCCATGCATATTCACTTTTTTCATATAATATTTGACCAAAATCGCAGTCACGCGTAATCAATCGACCATCGCGTCTAACAAAATGTTTTTTTTTTACATATTGTTGTTTTCTAAAGCTGTTTTTAAGTGTGGCAAAATTCCAAACGATCGAGTAATTGACTTTCAACCGCAGACGTGCCCCCCTTGAAGCTAGTCTGACCGGTCCCTAAAACCACAACACTGTCGTCCCAAAAAAATATTTGTGTGTAAAACAAATGTCAAGTTAAGTTGATTCCACATTTGCACTGTGCAGGTCCAAAGAGCACGCTAATTTCAACACTAATCGTCAAAACGTCCGGCCCTTGTTGGGTTTTTCCACAAATAAAAATACATTATAGAGATCAAAAGCCTGATAAATGATTTCAAAAGTACTGATGGAAATTTCGCGAGTAATTAGCAGATGCACTTTGCGTTTAGAGGCAAATGTTTCAAAAGCGAGCACGTTGACTCCCATTTTTTAGCAGTTTAATTACGTACCTTAAGCTTATAAAAACGCAGTCATTACGACTAAATAACTAACTTTATACATATTCTTTTCGCGTCGTATCACAAGAGCGAAATTTTGTATCTCATAGTTCAGAGAGATCAGAATGACGATGATTTCATGATATGATGATGATGGTGGTGGTGGTGGTGATGATGGTGATGATCAAGATTGTATATGCGCTTTATAAGCGTATTATCATTATTACTGTTATTATTATGGCAATGATGTTGGTAATGATGATGATTATGATGATGATGATGATGACTCATTTCTACCTGTTAATATTCTGACTCGGCACGTGACCGTTTTCAAGTTGCCTAACCTTAGTATTTCGAATTCATCAGTAATATTGCTCCCCCTCCCCCTAAATCAATGTTGAAAGGCTCCCCTACAAAAATAATATTTGGGCTGAGGGAGGTAGCTGTCGTTGTTGTTTCATCTCTTGTTTACAATATAGATCTGAGAACACACAATGCATGTCACAATTCTCAACTCTTTTTGTCCGCGACCGAAACGTACTTACATATGCACGAACGTAATGGCGCGAAACCACAATGAACACGCGCACGCGTTTAATTTCCCGCGATAGTTATTATTGCCGCGATTGTGACTTAAAAACAGAGTTGGCACCCGTTACAAACATATGTAGTAGATCAATACTAATTCACGAAGTCACGAAGTAATTTCCAACTGAAGTTGAAGTTGAATAAAGTAACAAAACAAGTCAACCGTAGTTGTATTGACCAATGAACGAATGTGAATTCAATATTCGCGGCTTTCTAGGATCACGTCTTGATTTTCCTTTATACTAATCGCTAGTTGCAAATATTTTATGAGATGTAAAATACAAAACAAACATTTGTTACACAGGATAAGGACCTGTAGTCTGATATTGAATTAAAACATCCTTCTATTCGTTAATTAAAGAAAAACGGAATTGAAAAGGTTTTTTTATTGTCACTTCTGTGCATTTTATTTGCGAACACTAATGCCACGAGTATGCTCAGCGTCACTCAGCTGAAAAAAGACTCAAAGGCAGAAATTTGTGAAGCGTGCCGAATTAGCAAATTTTATTTGCAAGCAGAATTTTGTCTCCTCTGAAAGCCGTTTTTAGAATCAGGCTTCCTAAAACGGCTGCAAGCTAAGGAGAGTCAGTAGAATTTTGTAAACTGCCTTTTTTAAAGTAGAAATAGTACTGACCCAAAATTAAAGAATTCTTTTTGTCAGTAGTCTGAAATACTCACGTTCAATTTGAAAAGCAGGAGCAGAAACTTCTTTGCCCAATTGTTTTGTTCTTTGTTATGTAATTTTCGAAACGTCAAAACTCACCGTTTCTATTATACTCGTTCTTTTTCTCCTTCTCCTTGTTCGCCTTCTTCTTGCTCTTCTTCTTCTTCTTCTTCTTCTTCTTCTACTTCTTCTTCTTCTTCTTCTTCTTCTTCGCACTTCTTCACGCTTCTTTATACTTCTTCGTAGATAACTTTCTTGACTGCACTTGTTGCATGCATAAAGAGTAAGCCTTGCTTGGCACTTGACTTCTGTCCGCCTCCACACAAACAAATGTTCATATTAAAGTGAAGTTATTGACAGTGAAAATTGCAGTAAACACCACCAACTGTAACAACAATTTGGTCAGCAGAAATACCACGAATCTTATTCATGGCTATAATTAGTAACAACCAATTGTTAACATCCAAGTCTTAGTTGGTAACAAAGATTTACAAAGAAATAGAGATCATTCTATTCCGGCAAACATGGACAAGCTATTTCCGGTTGTGATCGTAGGTCACGTGACCTGTGGTGAATGGTGTCACGTTTCAAGTTAATAACACATTGTTTTGTTTTGTTATCGGTTGAAAAACAAATCAATCAGTATTACAAGATACGTAGGTCCTTACGTAAATATTATTGAAGATTTGTAGTTATCCACAGGAAGCCTACAGAAAGTAATCAATCAGTATTACAAATGCAACATACGTAGGTTGTTACGTAAATATTATTGACGCTATTTTGTAGTTATAACCACAGGAAGCCCACAGAAAGTATATCGTACGACGTCAGCATTTTTAGTGAAATCAGTCTGTTGACCTCTGTTAGAACACACGTAGATTTGTTAGGTAGTTTTCATGATTTTTGTAGTTTCCACTGTGAAATTAACGTAGGTCGCACGTTTATATACCATATCCCATGGCAAGCTAATGCAAATTTGGTAGTTGCCACAGGAAGACCGCGTAAGGTAGATCATACGACGTTTTCTCAGTTTGAAAACAAATCAAATCAAATTTTTTTTTTTTCAAATCTTTCATACTTATTAGGTTCGGTACTGAGATATGCATTCAAGCGCACAGGGCTCTCCATGCTCTTAGGACAATGATGTTTCGTCGCTCTTAAACTTGAATTAGAACTGTTGGAAGCAATTTGAGTGTATTTGCGGTTAATTTATGGTGCTTTGGATGTCATCACAATGAAAACTTTAAAATATTGATTTGTGAAAAGCAGTCAATCTTAGACTACGAACAGAAATAGTTCTATATGAACATTAATTTAGATAAGAGTTTATATCATTTGTATTTGAATTGGCTATCTAGCTCCCCCTCCCCTCCCTTCCACGGGATTCAAGCTATTTAGCGATCAGTTGCCGATTTATAAACATGGCTTCCGATTGCGGTAACAGCCCCACCAGATCTCATGCTGTTTCATAGCTACACATGTCGGCCCCACCTAGTTTATTTAGGAAACCAACTCCTGCAGTAGCTGTTATTACCATATAGAAGTATGAGGGTGTGTTTAATTGTGTGTACTCCGTTAAACAATTTCTTTTTACGGTTTGATTGTCATTCGCCAAAGTGCTACTTGAGTTTGCAACTAAAACGTCGCACTTCAACGTAAACAGCGTGACGTTTAGGACGTTAGTACTTTGTCGAAAAAACGTCAGTGTCCTTGTCATAGGTCATTAAAGTGATCCAAGAACTTCAATATACATTTCATTACTTCTGACTTCTAACTACATGACCATGTCTTTAAGCGTGGATAATGATAATCAAACCCCCAGGAGGGGACTCCGATAGTAAACGATTGGAGATGCTCGTCGTATCTTTTAGGGATAAAAATCGGCGATTTGGTATCTTTTAGGGTTTAAAAATAGAAAATTTGCCAATTCTCACTTTTTGGTATCTTTTAGGGGTTGAATAGCACTGAAACTCATGACTTTGGTATCTTTTGAGATGAAAAATTTGTGAAGAAACGCCCTTTTGAACAACGTCTGGTATCTTTTAGGGGTATTTTTGAAAACGTCCGACCAGCCGATGACACCACTACAACACCTGTGTTATAAGAGCTTGGTTGAAGTGCCACTATCAGCAATCAAACTTACTTAGTTTTTATAAAAGGTAGCCCAAGTTCATTATCTGTCAAGATTTATAAAAATGATTTCCGCGTTAAACATGAAATCCACTCCGCTTCGCTCTTTTTTTTAAAATGGAAGGCGCTCACACATTCGACCCTGGTACAGGCTGGTTTGACACGTGACTGTCGGACATATTGATTTGATTGGTCACGTCATCAAAATCTCCAAAAGTCTTGGATTGCACCGGATTTTTTTTGAAGACTTTTGAAAGTGTCACTGTTAGCGCAGATTCAAAACAAGGCTATGGCTGCACTAATTAACGCAACTTTGGTTTAGACTATTCTGTCCACACTAGTACGCGTTGGTTCGAAACAATATTATGCAAATTCCACCATTTGTTATCAAGTAGAATTTATTTATTGCGGTTTCGGTGGGTGAAAGTTACGGCCAGAGTCGCTTCTTGTCGTCTACTTATAATAATTGTTGCACGCAAAGAATGATAACAGTCGACGGAGACACATTGCCGTGATCCCTTTCTTTTGCCGCTTATCACTGACAAAGAGTCTGGGGATGGCTGTACGAAACCTGAATAAAATCATCCAAAATTATACACCCTATAGAATTTCTTCAAATTTATCCGCTGGATTGTGATTTATCCGCTGGATATAGCGCTATTCAGGCTTCATGCAACTGGCCCCTCGAGTTTGCGTGTAGATGAAGTGACTTTTTGCGTGCAAAGTGGTTAGACTACAAAACGTACAACTTTCACAAGCAAATGTAGCTGAATCTAAGTCGCGTAAGACAGCTACAGTAACTTGTCTAGCCACACAATTGGAATCCACGTTACCTAAATTTCCTATAGATAAATTTTCTGTCCGTTGTAAATGTCATTCGCTTCCATAACCGGCTTGGTAAGCTTACCCTATTATGGAAGTCTTGCTGATTTATTACCAGATTACTTATATATGGAACATTAGAGTGAAGTCGTGGTTGAAAACTGCATAAACTTTTTACGGCAATTACATCCTTTGGGGGCACCAATTCGGCGAGTATTATGGGATAATGACAAGTCCATTTCTTTCTTTGATTTTTAATGAAATATTTTTTTTTGCATGAACATAGTTTATTCATTTGATTCTACCACAAATAAATTACATTTACAACATTTGATAACATTCACAATAAATATACAGATCCATATCAACGACAAACTGAGCAACCATCGCATGCAAACTCCTGTGGTTTTTTCTTCAAGTCAGCGCTACAATTATGACAGTTGCTCATCAAATAGTTTATTTAGATATATGCCACCGCTTTGTTGTATTTTGATTCTCTTGAGAGTTGGTCATTCTTTGAGAAGTAAACTCAAAACAGCTGGAGCCAGTTTCACGAAGCAAAGATAGAGTCACCCACATGATTAAGGTTATCTATATAATATTTTAAAGATTTTATCCTATAGATATTGATTTAGCCTATGGACTGTTGATTGAGCTATAGCTTCGTGCAACCAGCCTCCAAGGTTATTAACGTCAGTTATCAGACAAGAGCATAGTCATTAGTGAGAAGGCAATCAATAGCGTGAATAAACACTGAATAGCAAATACAATGATTTCAGTCATTGCTACTTATTGTTTGTTCACGTTGTTGAGCTCCTCTTTGCACTAAAATAACAAGTAACTTGAATATGAAATGATGCAGTGTAGTTAATGAACAGCATAAAATAGTTGTACTAAGAATTGCTATTTACAAAATATATAGGCCATAGTAGTGAACCGATGCAACTTTCAAGTCGAGCCTTGACAACTTGACCGATGGTACTTTTTCAAGATTTGAAGAAAAGTACTTATTTGGGGTTTCTGTGTTTAGTTGCAACCGCAAGAAAACTGGAAACTACATGAAACAGGAAATCCAAAATATCACTTTCCAGCACCGCGGTCAAACGTCAGCGCATGCGTTACATTTGCATTTGTAAACAATCAGATCGTTTGGCAATTGACTTTTAAGTAAATTAATAAGGAATTTTTTGTATATGAACTCTTAGTTAAATTTTCTTTGTACCCTAAGTTTACACTTTTTCAATTCTGTTTACATTTTGAGAAAACAACGGTGAAAGTTTTCTCTTTCGTGTTTCACTTTCCTTCAAACCCAAGAATACAGACTGCCGAGACTGCAAGAAAAAGTTCACTACCGAACAGCATGTTAATGTTCTCGTCTTTCCAGTAGAATACTTTAAACTGTTTGACAGTAGGTAATACACTTGTTTAAAAAAACGTTGTCCGAGAGAATGACAGGTTGTTGGATGTCGATTATTTGCAGTTGAAGTCAAAAGTAAGACAACAAAGAACAGCCTTCAATTTCCTATCAAAGAATTGCCTTACACAAGTTCTCCTTACGTTTGAACTTTTTTGGTTGGCGTTTTTCTAAGATTTTATAGCCTTAAAACGTCCACAACTTACAGAAAATGCAGTGCCGTGAAAACACTTTTAAACAGGCCGCCATCTTGTATATGGTCTAAATGCATTATGGGATCCAGATGCTGAAAAGCACAGGGTTCCCGCACAAAAGTCAACAAATCTTTGATATGATTATAAAAAAGGCAGCTGAAAAAGTGTTTTGACAATTGAATAATATTCTAGTATAACAAGTCGCATTGGGTACCTTACATTCTCTCTAACAACGTTTTTTGAAAAAAGTGTAGAAATTTATATACACAATTTACAATAAAGCTTTCAAGATTTAAATTTATATTTACAATCTGTTCGTATATCGTTTTATATCCAGTGGAAAAATAAAATCAAAATATGGTGTCCAATTTGGAATACTACAGTTCTTGACTATTGTTTACACAAACGTGTTTACACAAACTTGCTTACTTGTACATCTACGCAAACATACAAGTACAGCGAATTGCGATATGTTGACCAATTTGAAAAGCTACTTTTCTTTGCTGGCCAAAATAAAATTTCACTGTTTACTTGCTATTATGGGGATGACTCAACTAGTCATTCAATCAATAAAAATTGCCAATTTAGCTTCCATATTTTGTTTTCATTCGTTATATTGGACTTCTAAATACCTCAACTGCAACTGTTAAGAGAAAAGTGCCCTTCACTTTTTGCTAACTTGCTTAGCTTTAAAGGTGCACAAAACTTAACACTCTTGATGCAGGATGTTTGTGATTTTCCAAGTTTCGACATCATACTTTAAGCTGTTGCTAAGTTTGTTGGTTACCATGGAAACCATGGTTTAATCAGCTTTGATTATCACTAATGAGGCACGTAACCATGACAACATCTTACCAACCTTCCAAAGGTGGCGATACACCTTAACTCACTCCTTCTCGTTTGAGTGTTTAGTGGCTTCGGCCTCCTATGGGCAGAACAAGACTTGTAGGTAAATATTGTAGTTTGTTTATTTATTTTATTTTATAACAATATTCCGACAGGAATGTCTCATTTAGCTAAAGCTAGTTTAAAGAGAGTCCTGTATCTAAATCTTATTATAGACATATAAATACAGTTAAATAAGGTAGTACAATATAAACATATTAACTTATAAAGAGGGACAATATAACATTAGATATCTGACAATTTTAATTCATTGTCTTTGGGAGAAATAAGTAAATGAATGCATGAGTGTGTGCGTGAGGAAATGAATAAATGAAACAACTAATGATCGAATGGATGGACAGATGGACGGGTGGATAATTGAACAAATAAATTGCAAAAAAAGCTGTTTTTACCTTAGCCTCATTTTTCTCTGGTAATTTCTTCTGCTTTTGTTTCACTGGGAAAAATGACAAACTTATGTGAATCAATTTGACATTGATTGACTAATTGATTGATTGACTAACTGATTGATTGATTGATTAAGAAATGAAATCAGTATTGAATGATGGATGGATTGAAACTGATTGATAGATGCACTGATTGACTGTTCAAATGTTTACCAGATTGACTGACTGACTGATTGTACTTACATTTCTCAAAGAATGACCGTCTCTCAGCAGAATCAAAATACCACAACGTGATAGCATATCTATAAGTAAACAGATATCAGAATCAAACCCAAACCATCACACACAACTTGCAAACACTTAGAACTAATAATTCATATCCAATTCATTAATAATACATGACCTAGAACAATACGGGAACAATGCAAAATCAAAGACATCTGTAAATACTGATACAGAATTTGATCTTAATTTGCAAAAAGTTTAGCTTTATGAAATATTTCAGCCAAATTACATCTCATTTCAAAATTTCAAATCTAAAATAGCAGCATTAATCTAGACATTTGATAAGTAATATACAATATCCACGTCAGATCTGTATGAGGTTTATAACCACTCGCTTGCAGCTCGCTGTTTGAAATCCTCATACAGATCAGCCACTCATGCTGTATACATTACATAAAAAATTGTTTCTCACCTTCTTCTAAATGCAGGACAGACTTCATGTGGGTTTCTCTTGTCAGACCAAAACAGCATCAATCTATCAAACATTGGTGCAATATCCACTTCTGAATGGTTGGATTCTGGAAAACATTTCTGCTCTGGAAATAGCTTGAGAACACCACCATCGACCTGTGAAGCCAAAGATGTGACATGATGTAGGAAAGTACTAAGAAATTCACACAATATCACAAGACACAGACTTTACCTAAACTTTGACAAAATGTGATGACACGCAAATCATTCTCTCATATTTGTACGCATCATTTTATTTTTCTAGCTGCCATTTTCAGTCAACTTCAAAATAGCTATCGTAAGGATATATAGACCACAGGGCCGCAAAGCATCCTGGCTGAGACAGCTCCTTTAACTTGAATTATACTTTATAAACTTTAAATACTGCTGCAGTGTTTTATAGTACGAGACATACCTCAGGATTCCAGTCTTGGTTTAGATAGTATATAGTAGTGATTAGGCGTCCATCTTTGTTGGGGTTGTCAATATGTCTCTTGTAACCTGTACCCCTCCCGGGATAACACGCAACCATAGCCTACAAGATACACAATTATTATACCATGTTAACATGCAACCATAGCCTACAAGATACACAATATACCATGTTAACATGCAACCATAGCCTACAAGATACACAATATACCATGTTAACATGCAACCATAGCCTACAAGATACACAATATACCATGTTAACATGCAACCATGGCCTACAAGATACACAATATACCATGTTAACATCCAACCATGGCCTACAAGATACACAATATACCATGTTAACATGCAACCATGGCCTACAAGATACACAATATACCATGTTAACATCCAACCATGGCCTACAAGATACACAATATACCATGTTAACATGCAACCATGGCCTACAAGATACACAATATACCATGTTAACATCCAACCATGGCCTACAAGATACACAATATAAGAATATTAAGTCAAGAGCATACACAATTTTTTGGGGGGGATTTTCTTAGTTAGGATACACACTTGTTTCAAAATCTGTGTTTCAGATCAGATGTTTCTATGTTAACTAAAAAGGCTATAACTCTAAAACAAAGCAAGTGTAGTATATATCTCATTAATATGAGACACTGAATAAGCTTTATTATTGTAATACATTGACAATATGACAATGTAAAAGAGTGCACGCACTAACAGTGTGCAACAGTTGTTACTATTTAGCAGTAAATAGCACTAATTAAACAAAAGAAAACAATAGAATTAGCATAGAATAGCACTATTTAGTGGTATTTATGTTGCACAGTTTTAGTGCGTGCACTCTAAACAAGCACGAACCACACAACACTAAGCACAAAATCAATTTGTGAAATTGTGAAAACAATGAAGGCCGTACAATATGGTTATAGCAACTCATTGAAAACTTTGCACATTATGTAGAAAAAGAAAATCGCATATTGTCCAAGTTCACTTTTCTTAAAGTTTCCAACCACCAATATATATATCTATATAATAGAAGAGGATTTCACTATCATTGTAGCCAACTTGGCGGCACACAATTTAGAAAGATTAAAGTATTTCATTTGACAATTTTTATACTAGGGCAGATACCGTATTTGGCAAAAAAACTATATGTCGCATGACCACAGCCTAGTATAGCATGTTAATATTGCATAGTTTTAGCTAAATACACCTACAAAAGGTCAACACTTGCACTACTTTTTCTATGGCAATAGTTACCACTAGTTGAAGCTTTTTCAAGTATCTTAAAGTGCTTCTAGGCGTTCATTAGTCTTCCGAGCACGCAAAGCCAAAACTGGAAATCAACTGGAAATGGATTTAAGAAATATGATGGTAGCCAGATGTGTGTGAAATGAAATAAAATGAGTTGATATTTGAATATTTAAAATGAGTTTACTAAAATGGAAAGAATGAAACAAATGGTAATGGAAAAATTAAAAAAAAATGAACAAGAACAAGAAATGTGAAAAGTCTGAAAAGAAAAGAGATAAGAATGGGAAAGGAAACAAAACGAAATAGGAAAAAAATGAAAGGATGTCACAAAAAATGAAAGAGAAAAAATGTTGTTTCAGGAATAAAATAGTAAACATTTTCGTACTATAAAACTAATACTATTATAATTCAAGGCTATTTGTCAAAATATACAAAACTATTACAAGTCACATTTTAAACTGACAACATAACTCCTTAACAATGACAAATCTTACTAAAAGATTAGCAACTTAATACATTCATAATATTAATATAAATTCATTTCCAAAAAAACATAAGAAAACAAATTATAGGATAAATTTTGTAGTAAAAAATTTGACTTTACGCCAAAATATCCTTAAGGTCAAACTAGCCATACAATGACGATATATATAGATTTGGGTTACCGATTTTTTTTAGAAAAAATATAGGCAAAAAATGAGTGAGTCCATTGGATTCTTGAGATTTCCAGACAAAATAACCTTTTTCAAATGTAAATAATGTACATTTTTCTATTTGGAATATTTTCGTGACTTCAACTTCAAAATTAACAAAACCATTTTCTAGAGATCATGTGTTCAATTGAAAATATCTCTACGATCAGTTGTTCGAAAGATGAATTTTCTACGGATTAATTATTCCAGATATTTCTTCGCGTGATTTTAGCCTTATCCGCCACTTCACATTTGAAATCCTTACATCACGTCACGTGACTGATATATCAAAACATTTCCGCGATGGAAAGAAAACCAACGTAGATTTTTTCACAAAAAATAAAAACTCATAAAATATTTCTGAAAAAAAGAGAGAACAATTCTCAAATCTGTTTACAAAACTGAGAAAATTTAGCACGAAACTTTTAAATTAAAATGACAAAATCATAGATAAAATACATCTAGTCAGCTATGTTGTAAAAACACCGAGAAAAATAACATTAAAAACATTACTTAACTCTAACAATGCTCAGCACTCACAATATGTGAAAGTATATCATTTTGCGTTAAAAATTCTACTATGGGATAACTTATTTTGTAGTGGCATCATGTGTTTTCATGGTGTTTTTGAAAAGTCGAAGTGTGTTGGAAAACTGGCGCGTGTATAAACGCACGATTTCCAACGTGAAAACACGCACGACTACTGAAACACTAGTCAAATAAAAACACTCAAACGATCAAAACAACTCATACTATCAAGATACAACCAAGAAATTAAACTGCACCAGCAACAACAGCGACGGAAAATATTACAAGAACATGCAGAGGACGTGGGACGTGAGCAGAGATACGCCGAGGTGACAAGTAATTTTCACCACTAGCTTCACCATCACAATACTGAGTACCAAACAAAGAATAACTTTATACTGGTTGAAAAGTTTGCGTTTTCTTACCGGTGAGCGGTGCTCTATTTCGTTTTCTTTAATAAAGTAGTTGCATAATTGTAGTAGAGCGTCTGTAAGGGACATGTGATAAGCTATGGCATCGCAGCCTTCCTCGGTGCCATTCTTCCAAGTAATAACGTCTTCTCGTATTTTTCTGTTAGACGTCCCATGTCCGGTTGTTGACTGTAGCTGGCCGTCTTTGAAAGAACCGTTAGCATGTAAAAGTTTCACTTCGTGTAGAATAGTTTTCGCTATTTCATCGCCGTGAAAGTTATCGAGAATGCAATGTCCGTATTTGTTCAAGTTGTCCACAACGTATTTTGCAATGTGCAAGTTTTGATTCAAGTTAGTAGTTTGATCTAAAAGTTCTGTATTTTCTTTTATGTACGCAACTGGTATATTAGTTAGTGACTTAGCGACTGGAGTAGGTAGAGACGGTGATGGTTCTTGAACTAAACAAGTCCTGTGATGAAATTTCGAGGCGACTTTCTGGTGCTCTTTGCTACAGTATTTGGCTTTGCAGCGGACACATTTGAAGCGGTCTTTGGCTTTATCTGGGACATTCTGCTCACATAAATCACACCGCATTCCACTAGGAACTTTAGTTGGACAGTTCATATATCTCCACAACACTGAATTACAAGGAAAAAAGAAGAGTTTATGGCAGGGAAACAAACACGCTCTCTCTCTCTTCATGTCACGTTTACAACTAACAAAGCAAGGAACGCCTGACGACTATTGCGACAACAATGCACAGGAGTCCCGAATTAGTGCTTTAATTAACGACTGCTTGAAAAAACATTTCCTGGTGTTGTGCTGCCGAAGAACGTGGAATATTGCACGTTCGATACATCAGCGCTAATAGTTGACAGTTCATGTTTAAAACCAGCTTTTTGATTAATCCCTCTTGTTTCTCACGCTCTTTCAATTGAGCGATAAACTCATTTGTAAACGAGTGTTATAACGGAACTGAGTAAATTTTGAACAATGAATGAATGGATGGGTCGGATAAATATATATAAATTAATGAATTAATTATTTTATAGATAAATGCATGGTTGCATTAATATATCAATAAGTGAATGAGTAAATGAATGAAAGAACGAAAGGACGGGCGGATAAACGAAAGAACGAACAAAACTAGGAATGAGCGAATGAAATAATGAATGAATGACCGAACAAACAAATACTGATGTTCAACGAATGAATGAGCGAAATAAGAAAACTACAGCTCTTATAATATTTAATTTAATCTGATGCTTAGAAGTATGCAAAAATGTTGATAATCTCCCATATTTCTTCCGCTATCTGTTTGTCATTTCCGTTTCTCCCAATCACAAACACTTTTTGCACATTCAATTTCTCACTCGGCAACATTTTAACGCGTACCTTTTTTCCAGACAATAAAATTTGTCTGACTGATAATGTTTTAACTTCAAATCTGCAGTCTTTGTTTTACAAAGATTCAGACCACTGTTTTTGATATATACATAACTATTATATACATAAATGAAATTCATCGTAAACGCAGTAACCCTCGATTACATAACACATTGTGCCACTGCACGAGGCCTGTTTATATAACCTATATATATATATATCGTGACGCATTTTGTTGGCCTGATATATGTTTTTTCGTTAATGTCAGAATATCAATAAACCTATAAAACCATTGGGCATCATGACTCTATCCTTTTTGAGTGGCAAGAGCATGTAAATGTGTCGAATCCCACCAAGTGCCTCGTGAAGTCAATTTTTGTTTCTCGGTTTCAAAGATTTTACTATTCAGTACAACAACAAAAATTAAACAAAATCAAAGACAAGATAATATGATATTGCAAAATAATTCTAAAAATTCTAAAAATTGTACGTTTTTAGTATTTGAAAAGTTATTTTTTTTACAAAATGTTAGCGTTACCAGCCCAAGTGGTACTCAATAGCAAGCCGCTGGTTATGATTGGCTCCATTACCTAAACTCCGTGGCTTTACTCTTTTTACGAGGTGACAATCAAAAACAGTCAAATGAGTTGTTAGATAGTTATATTGAAACTGTGTCATGGTTTTGGTCTTTAGCTCTTGCAACTAATTGGATAAGAGAATGAAATTTAACGATTTTACTCTGTTACTGCCGCGCTAGTTTGTCTGATCTTCACCGCAAAAAAAAAAAAAAAAGAAAATTCGTACCATATGACCTGCTTTGTTCGTAAGATATCAACACTTTTACTGTGTTTTTGGATATACTTACTTCGTAATCTTACTGGTGATTGTACTTTTGCCTTCCTCTGCTTGGCGTAAAGCATCTTTTTTATCCTTTCAAGTCGAACGATTCGTAATGTGTCTTGATAACTCTTGAAAATTTGTCCAGTATGTTTTCCATCTATTCTCAACATGATTGCTATATTTCAGCTTTGTAGAAGTACGTAACAACGTGTTTAAAATTTTGAGCAAGAAAACGTGCTCTCTCCCCGCTCTATGACCAATTTCAATATGCCATTGAAAACACGCTGCCATTTTATATGAGAGAAGAGCCATGTCTACCCGCACGCAAAAGCAGCCTGTCGAGGAACGCCTGATCTTTTTTAATTTTTCTAATTTGCGAACAACTTTGTCAGCTCACGGTATCAAATATTATTTAACATTTTCTTCAAAATGAATGTTACATAGTATCATTCGAGGACAACTTGAAATATTTGAAGAAATGCTGTAAAAACTATTTTTAATGAAGCTGAGTTGATGTTGCCAATGGATTCGAAAACGTGTAAGAAGTCACGTTAGTTGTGTTAGTTGTGGACTCTTCTGATATGAATGGCCGATCATTAGCTATAAAGCCATATCCAGAACGCACTTTCATAAAGGCTTAAAAGCCCTTTTAGTAAAATTACACTACTGAAGGAGTAACAAATCACGCAGCAAAACTGAATGAAATAATTGAAATCAGTTTGTTTTTCTGTAAAATCGCAACAAAAATGGATGTTAAAGCGGCAATAAATATTTATATTATCAGAAAATGAACTGTTTCATGCGTTTATCGATCGTGAAAAAAAAACTTTTTAACCAAGAGTGCGTTTATATAACAGCTAACTAGCTTGAGCCGATAAGAGAATGTTTTCCAATATGTGCGATCGTCCATGGCGTCCCTGATGTCATGGCAACAGAGGTCACGTTAACGGAAAACCAGACACAATAAGACAATTTGAATAAACGTGGAATATGAGGATTTTGCACTGGACATGATTTACAGCATTTTAAAGATATTGAGATTTACCAGGAGTTTATCGTGCAGCTTGGCACCATGAAATACCGTTTCGACGAGTCATCAGTCACTCTTTAGAAGAAGACAACTATTCAGAGCAGGCTGTGGAATAGAGATCTGAGAGATTAAGCAACAATTAGTTAGAGATTCGGGTTCTTGAGCTTTCACCACCATTCACAGGAAAAAAATATGTGATTCCCAGATTGGGTTTATTTTGGATTTTGTAGCACTTTCCAAACCATAAACCAAAATAAACCCATTTTGGGAATCATAATTTTTTTTCCTGTGATTTTGGGAGACTTTTTGATTAGACGAAAATCTTCAAAAACACCCCCTTTCCCCCTCCTCATAAACGGTCTCACACTATATCATTGTTGGTGTTGCATCTGTCCAAGACTGAAGAACACCGATTTCTTATATTTATCCCTACTAGTGGGTGTCCATCCACCCTCCTCATCAGTACAAAATCACAGTGGTCTGGTAGACCGGTGAGGTAGCCTGTCAAGTCGTCGACAACTCGACCAATTCCGGGTTGTGCTGGATGACATGGTTGACCATTAGCAGAGACACCGCATTGGTAGAATCTGACATGATGCATATGCGCATACATGGCCTGATTTTAGCTCATCGTGCGCACACTTACCAACACTTGCTTTTTTTATTGCCGTTTGCGGGCAAAAGAATTTACCGTCAGGGATTTTTAAACTTTGCATGAACATACTAAATCATGTTGGCATTCAAATATGAATAAAGTAGTGAGGGGGCCCACGTGCTGCTTTGTTTTGCATGGGATTTTTAAACTTTGCATGAACATACTAAATCATGTTAGCATTCAAATATGAATAAAGTAGTGAGGGGGCGCACGTGCTGTTTCGTTTTGCATTAGACTTTTGGCAAGGAAGATATCACTTCGCTCGTCAACGGATCACCAAGGTTTAGAACTGACAGCTATAGTGGCAGGGCTTTTAGTGCATGTATGTGCTCCTGGATTATGGAATGAAATACGTACTTCGCCATCTTTGGACGTCTTCAAGTCAAAGCTCAGGACTTATTTCTTCTGATAATGAAGACTGATATTTTTACATTTGAAATTTTTTATAGTTTAACTCATAGTTTTTCTCTATTGTTTTTTTTTTTTGACAATTATTATAAAGAGCATTGAGATATACTTGGATGATTATTAGTATTGATTTTTTTTAGAAACTCGTGAACATTACGATGCGCGCGCGCGTTAGTTATTCAGTGTTAGCGTTTTGTCAAGTTTCGAGTAAAAGGTAAAATCGCCAAAATTAAGTCCGTTACCACTTTTACTTTAAATTTGTAAATAAAGGTATAAAATGCTTCAAACAAGAGAAACAAGAAAAATTGACGAATATCAAATTTACTTCAAAAAATTAGAGCTGTCATGCAAGCAGTACGTTCGAAATCTCAGCGTTATGACTGCGACGCACAGAATAGACCATTTTCAAATTCGTCATTGCTCAGGCTAAGCCTCAATTGTAAGTAAATCAACAAAACAGTCAAGACAAAACCATTGGTATTTATATTGTTTTTGTATTGGTGCATTCCCACGGGATGTACCTCGTACAAAAGAATATCTCACATACTATTGAGGCTTAGCCTGAGCAATGAAGAACATGAAACTGGACTATCAAAAGTTTACAATTATCTCCAATTGCAATTGTATCGTCAAAGCGTCAAACGATATTCAAAACATCAAGTAACAGATTCATTTGACATCTATATTTTTCCTGACGTATGTTTACAGAAGGAGTTTAACTGTGATTCGCACAGTGCGCGCGACTTTCTAAAAACATGCATTAGTTGCCAATGGTCTCATGAAACTCTCCCTTCAGCTTTTATTTGTTATTTTGAACGCCAACGATAAGTTTAATTTTTTTTGCCTGTGGACGTCATTACTGACGCTTCATAATTCAACTGTTAGAGTACTGAATAAACGTTAGAAAAAAATATGCGCTAAAATTCGCCGAATCGAAAACTGATGGCGGGCGATCTTGAGAAAGAGCTAGTCAGTCATAAAATATAATATATACATAATGCAGTGGTTATATAGCGTCTCAATACGCTTTACAATCTGTTATAGTATGTAATCTGGTTTTACAAGCATCAGTTTGATTAGTAGTTAGTGTGTATTTGTGTAGGCCTATCACCGAGGATGGTCGTGACCTGCGTCCTCGGTCGTTCTTTTACGTCCCCGTCTCAGTCCCCCCCCCCCCCCCCCCCCCCCCGTTATTGGTCAATGTGAAATGTGGCGAGACAGGTCCTCCAGTATAAGGTTACAGGAAGGATTCGCGGGGTCTTTACGTAAAAAAATTGCCAGCGCGTCGGATCATTTGTTATTTGGATGAATTATATATCATTTTAAAGCTGAATAACTGAAGAATATGACTATGCTTTTATTTATTCAAAATGGCACAAACACCGTCAATATGCGACAACTGACAAGCCTCGTTTCTGTGATCTTGCTCCAGCAGTCCAGTACATAATTCCGTATCACTGCACTCAAATGAGAGTAACTCAATCGAAAAATACTTCACGCAATTTCAATGGCCCTTCAAAGTCAACGTGATAAACTCTAAAAAAGACTGCGAGTAAATCTAGCTGCTGGAAGCTGCTGGTGGACTTTGGGTTGTGACTTGGGGTTTTGGTTTCCTATGGTAGGGGCAGTCCCAATCTCCCATCTACCTTGAATAGCACAGGACCTCATTAGTCGAAGAGGGAAATTTTATTCAATTTCGTTTATTGTCAAAATGAATGACATATAAATAAATTATCGTCGGAATAGAATTGATTGCTTATTTACAATATATGTATACATATTTACAATATTTTCTGAGGCATATAAATAATAGTTATAACATTTCTAAATAAAGTGATATAAATTCAATTTTTTCGAAATAACTTTTGCAAACAGCCTTAGAGCCAAATTTATTGTATCGCAACCCGCCGTTTTCAAAACATTGTTTTGATGTTGGTCATTTCTGAATCGTCAATCATTTCATAGAGCGGAGCTTGCTCCAATATGTTCTGACATTGGTTAATTTGAAATAAGCTCCACCCCTGAAATCGATTGACGGTCAAGAAAATGCCAGAGAGGGAAGAACTGTTCAACAGAGAAGAAAGTGGTACTTACTTATGGAATAAGTCTAAGAAAAGAACAACGAATTTGGCTGTAAAACGTGAATCTAAGCAGTCGGCATCGATATAAATAGATAGATAAATAAAAAATGATTTAAATATAATGCTCAAATTGTAACAGAAATTTTAATAATCTTCGTTATCAGGGCCTGCATTTTATTTGTAAGTGGTCAACCGTGAGGAACGATATCGAAAATCTTCTGACCTTGAACGGTTGATACCAAAACATCGTTGGCTCTACGTTTAACCCCACTCTCTGTACCATAATAGTTTTGAAAACCTTTCATATTCAGGAGCAATTGACAGTTTTCAACCATTCCCAGGAGACAATTTAACCAAAAAACATGGCCGCATTGCTGGTGGACTTTTCAAAAGAAATCCACAGCCGAGACTGGTGGACCCTTTTGTTCCCCACACTCTCCTGGGAATGGTTGAAAACCATCACTGTGAGTGGTGGACCCTTTTATTCCACTCACTCTCCTGGGAATGATTGAAAACCATCAATAATCACAAATAGTGAACAAAAGCAATATGAAAACCTCTTCACACTTCAGACTTTCTTTGTAAAGAATAATAGCAAGTAATTTAACTTGTTCTGCGCGTGCTCTATTTTCACACCAAAATGACACAAAAAATAAAGCCATATATATTCATAAAACCTTAGCAACCATAAACTTCATGTTTTTATCACGTCATCCTGGCGTTGAAGCCGCAATTTAGATTGTTCGCACTGTTCAATGCGTACAGATTATTTATAGAGTTGACGACCGCAAAGCAAGATGGTACGTAAATTGAATAATTCATAAGCTGCACAATAAAAATTTGAAAAACGCTTGCTTCAAAGTAAGTAAAAAAATCCTTTTTTTACAAAAATCCTATTGAGTTGGAAAAAGCATTCTAAAGTTTTCAATAAATATAAAGAGAGGGCACACATAGAAATTAGAGTGCAAAAACCGCTTAAAGTGCAACATAAATACCACTAAATAGTGCTATTTCATGTTAATTTATATATCCGTTGTTCTTTTTTTTAATTAGTCCTATTTACCACTAAGTGCGATAAAGTCGTTTTCGTATGAGTGGGAAACGGTACGGTTACGATACCGCTACGATACAGCAGATGATTCGAATGTTTTTTTTTTACAGAAATTACGGCTACGATACGACACAGTACTGTTTCCCACTCATGCGAAAACTACTCTAATTACGTGCACAACTATCACTTAATAGCACAAAATCATTTTATCTCCATTTTTCTAATGTTAGACTTTGCTGAGTTATTCAGTACTTATTAGAGTCGGTTTGCACATAACGAGCTATCTTATGCTAATGCATTCTAAAAATGCTAATGAGCCAGAGGAGCTCAGCTAGCAAGCACTGCTACGCGGGAATGTAAACTACGATGTAAAAAAATTATGCTCTTCCAACGAAAAGTAAAACATTTACGGCAATCAACTGATCAAACAGTTGTCTTTGTGGATCAAAGCGTACATTCCCACGTGCAATTCTCATTAGCATTCATTTTTTGAACTCATTTCGAACTGATCAAACAGTTGTCTTTGTGGATCAAAGCGTACATTTCCACGTGCAATTCTCATTAGCATTCATTTTTTTGAACTCATTAGTAGCATAGGACAGCCCGTTATGTGAAAACGCTCTATAGCCAGAGAAGCGCGTGGGAATCCACGCTATACATTGTACGATGCACAAACACAAAGGCAAGTTCGACCAGCTTATTATCGTAAACGTTTTACTTTTCTTTGGAAGAGCATAAAATGTTTGTTTTGACCATTCTGAGTCATCTTTTCTATATTTTTTCTTGTTGTGCATCAAAGCGTACATTCCCGCGTGCAGTGTCATTAGCAGAGCTCCTCTGTCTCATTAGCAGTTTTAGAACTAATTAGCATAAGATATAGCTCGTTATGTGAAAATGCTCACGAGCTATCCTATGCTAATGAGTTCTAACAAATGCTAATGAGCCAGAGGAGCTCTACTAATAAGCATTGCACGTGGGAATCCACGCTGTACATTGTACGATACACAAAGACAAAGGCAAGTACGATCATCTTATTATCGTAAACGTTTTTATTACTTTTGGTTCAAAAAGCATAAAATGTTTGTATTAGTTACTTCGTCTTTTCTACTTTGTTTTTGCTAGAAGTGCATCGTAGCGTACATATCTTCGTGCAATGCTTACTAGAGCTCCTCTGGCTCATTAACATTTCTAGAACTTATTAGCATATGACAGATATTATTGGAAAATTCAATGGATGACGAGGAAATTCCACATTGAATATCACGAGAAAAACGATATCGTTTTTTTTCGAGTGAAATTCAATGTGGAATTCACGAGTCAGAAATTGAATTTTTCTTGAATCCCATATCTCAATCGAAAGGGTTTTTTTTTTCTAGGTGTGAAATGAAAAGCGTACGGACTATCTGTGTAACGGTGAATTCCATGCTAAATTCATCTCCTCGATAGCCATTTTCCATTGATGTACAGTGCGCACTTTTCAGTTTTAAACTTCTGATAAAAAGAAAACTGTATTTACATTAGCTCTGCTCGGTGAAGTAGGGCTCGAAATTTCACTTATCACAAAACATGTGACGTTATTCACACAATGCGATATCCCAGAAGTGCTTTGCAAGGAAATAGAAATACGATATCCCAGAAGTGCTTTGCAAGGAAATAGACGTTCGTTGAACAGAAAAACATTCTAGTATATAGACTCCTTGCAGTTCGCTGGAATGCAACTCAACCTGGAGTACAAAACAATGGATTTCAGCTTGACAGAAAATAAATACGTTGTTTATATATACAGGTCGCACTCCCAAAGAAAAATGATGTCTGTACATAATGTGTCGATGCCATCCCAGAAATACTTTGTAATTTACGAAAAATCTGCTGACCAGAAATTGTCGTCTATTTATATAGAAATTGATTGATTTCATACCAGAGATGACTTGCAATTATACCATAGTCATGCAGTCTGCCGCTGGACTGAAGATAATTAAAGTTGTTTATTTGTACACGGTGCTTTGCAAAAAAGCATTGCAATTTACAGAAGTCCACTTTCCAAAAGAATGGTGGTCAGTAATTTCTATGTACAATCCCAGAGATGCATTGTAATTTACTGACCCTAGCCTGCGTTGCCGGCGGTCTGCGCAGACCGCCGGCAACGCAGGCTATACTGACCCATGTCGCTGACCACTGAGAGAAAATGGTGATATTTTGCAGTAAATTCTTGCAGTGAAAAACTGCTCTCGTTTCAAAAATCATTCAAGTGAACCAGTTTGGGTCAATGCAGTATGATATTTAGACAAGTGAGGGTCCTAATGGGGCGAGTTAATAGTTAATTGAGATTTAACCCCAAAATTAGCAGTTATCTGGGAAATTGAAAATTTGTAGTTAAACGAGATTTATATGTAATGTGGTGCTTATATAGCGCATTTCACTCAGTCTCAATGCGCTTTACAATCTTTTAATATTTATAGTATGTAATCCGGATTTACAAGCATGAGGTTGATTAGTAATTAGTATGTATTAGTGTAGGCCTATCACCGAGGATGGTCGTACCTGCGTCCTCAGTCGTTCTTTTACGTCCCCCCGTTAATGGTTAATGTGTAGTGTGGCGAGACGGGACCTCCAGTTTATCGTCCTTATCCGAGAAGACGCGAACCCTTACAATTATAAATCGAAGAACATTCTCCTCAATTATTTAAAGACCCTGAGTGATGGTCCGGTTGAGGGTTCGAACCCGCAGCCTCCCGGTTAACAGCCAACGCTCTCCCAACTGAGCTAACTTGTTAATCGGTATATAAAACGTTTCAAGAAATTTTTGCATTTTCTGCCCAACTAAGTTAAAATTTTGAAGATTTTAACATCTACCGAATCTTTTCTCTCTTTTTTCGTTTCGTATGATGCATGCTATTAGTAGTTAACTGAGATTTCGGTACCCCCATTAGGACCAAGTGGCGGATCCACTTGGGGGGAGGTTTCCATGGGTTTCACGGAACCCCATCGAGCAACGTGCGCCTAAAGAACTGTAAAACGTTTTGAGACTTTGTGAAATACGCTACATTACAACATTCACATTTGTAACAGTACGGTCGGTACCTATTCAATACGCAAATGTGAAATTAACCAAAATGGAACCCCTTTTTGAAAAATCCTTGATCCGCCACTGGAACCCTCATAAATGCCTCATTTGAACGATGTTTTACCATATGTGGACTCAGATAGAATATGTCTAATCTTTTTATGCGATCCCAGAGATGCTTAGCAACCTTTCTACGATGTACCGCTGGTCGCTGCAACACTAGCTGGTCTGTCCTCTGGAGAAATAACAATAATAGCTGGTGTGACTTTGTTCGTTTTGACCCGTAACTCCGAAAACCATTCGATAAAATCATTGGCATAATTCTTGAGCTGTGATTTGATAATTCTGTTAAGATATCCATAAATATAAGGATTGATCATAATACACAGAAAGTGAACAATCGACGACCATTCGAGTATTAAGGCTATTTGTTTCGTGTCAGACGTAAATGATGCCCAAATAGTTACCACAGTATAAGGCGCCCATGAAATGAATAAGGCGCCTGCTACAAATCCAAGAATTAACGCTGTCTTAACCTCAGATCTGAGCGCAGAATGCGGTTTCCTGAGACAAAACTGTCCTGAGACGTCATTGATTTTGCCAACTTGGGTATCGACTTGAACAGACGTTGAGATTTCTCTAAAAGTCATCGCTTCAACTTCGCGACGTATTTGTTTTGAATGTCTTTTAGAAACTCGCCATATTTTGTAGTACAGGCATGAAATGATTACCAAAGGTAGAAAATAGATAGTTGCTAGTTTGAAAAAGGTAAATCCATGATTTTGTATATAAGTGTCACATAGCCATAAGCCAGGGAGGAACGAGTAACTGCCCCAACCGAAGAAAGGGAAACAACCACATAATATCGAAAACATCCAAATACATAATATTGCAATTGTGGTTCTAGTTGGAGTGACACGTGCCTTGTAACGTAGAGGAAAGACTATAACCAAGTACCGATCAATGCTGACAGCGACAACCGTTAGCACGCATGCGTAACTTAAGACATTTTGAATAACACCAATCACAGCACAGCTTGTGTTACCATAGTTACGAGAATTGTCTAAAATCCCGAGCATGCGTAGTGGTAGAAGTATGCCAGCCATTAAGTTGTCAATCACTGTAAGGTTGGCCAATAGGAATCCTGTTGGACAATGGAGTCGTCGCACACGAAGAATGATGTAAAAGATCGCTGTATTTCCTAATATGGACAAGACCAGCACGGTTGCCACGAGTAGCACTTGGATGATCTCACTGGGACTTGCCATTTGGTCATGCACAGTTGATTGGTTGTCATTTCTTAGAAATGTTCATTTTGCTGTTGGTTCTATGTTCTGAAATTGAAAAATTAATGCACGTAAGAATACCATTTACATTTAGAAGTCACATGTTTACCAGATTACATTTACGTTTACAGTCTGTGTTAGAAGGAAGGAGCTAGTCTTTTGTGTTTGAGTCCCTTTAAAAAGGAAGACTCGCCTTCGATTTATCCCGGAGTGAAAATGTCCACGCAATAACGAGGTCCGCAGCCTACGTCCACACTAACCCGAATAAATTTGAAAACGCAAATATCAGGTAGGCCTTCCGTCCACATTAAAACGCATGAATCCGAAACAATTTTATGCTAATTCCAATTGTTTAACAAGCAATTTTTGTCACAGTATCGGAACAAAAGTTGCGTTTTCAAATTTATCCGGCATAGTGTAGCCAGGGTCTCACAGACAAACTCATCGAATGGCGCGCGATCAGATTTATTGTCTCAAAACAGTATTTTGAAGTCTATTGCAATAGTTAAAATAACAGTATTTTGTCAACAAAGACTTCCCAGCACACGTAGAAGAATACCGGCAGGATGTCTGCTGTCAGTACTAGTGCTTTTTTCAAGATAGCAAAGACAACGTTAGAATGAAAGGAGATAGACTTTGAGCAAATATCAGTTCATTTTAAGCAAACACTATGACAGGAATTACTGCAACAAGGAAAGCGATGTACAGCTATAGTGTAGCGTCCGTAGTGGAATATCTACATCTGCTTTTGGCTTTTTGTGTTTCATTACTTTATTATTCATTCATTCGATCAACTACTTACTTATTCATTCTCAAATTATTTCATTCCATATTCAGTCATTTTTTTCTCCATACTTTTTTTTTTGTCCTACTTACAGGCGTCTAGACCGTTAAAAGCCGATCAATTGCTATCTTAATTTATATAATAAAATTGATGCAACATCAAAATTGCTTTCATTTACTGACATTTAGGACGTTAATCGTTTCTCGTATATGAATATTGCAGCTCTTAATTATATGCGATAAAACAACAAAACAAATTAGTAGAATGACTCTAACGTCTCTAGCATTTCCCAAAGATACTTAAACATTAAGAACTGATGTTAGTACTGCCGTTTGGGGCAAACGTTTTTGATGTTGTCAACGCAAAACTGCGTCAAATTCAAACCTTAGTCTACATTTCAAGATAATTTAAACTTCGTGACATTCATTTATACGCTACATTATAAACATTCGTCCAACTAAACTATATATACCTTAAAAAATCGTGTTGTGTAGTCGCAGGTTGAGTTGATACATTACGGTGCATACTAAACAAAGCCGTTTTTGTGGCCGACTGTAATAAATATAGCAATGAATATCAAACAACACATGTTAAAAAGCGATACCACACAAAGTGCACGACTTTTAATCACCAAAGATGCACAAACCAATCACAGCGCATCTATCTAATTTGTTACATAATTTGTTACAGTTTGAAAGACTAATTGACCAATCGCAGCACGAGTTTTAATTTGGTACTAGAGCTGGCGAAATGTATCAGCGATTATCTTATCATCTTAATCCGTTATGGGGTATTTTAAAAAAACGTTTAAGGAATACTTAGGAATATATTGATATTAAACACTTAGTAGTGTGGTCGTATAATGTAACATGGCGACGGAAAATGTTGGACATGCATCAAAATCAAACTCCAATCTACCCAGAATTCGAACAAATTATGGTAGGATGGGTTCAGTCGAAGCAACCGCTGCATTATTCTTTGTATTTAGATAGTTTAAAATAATAGTCCATGAATAACCGTATAGTGCCTGTGGAGTCCAACCAATATGGTTATCATATGTAGATCAAGTGCAGAAAATATCTAATGATGTTTCGCATGTAAGTAAATAATGAAACGGCCTTCTAATTTCAAACTAATCTTTTAAATCTGATATTTCGTTTGCGCCTTGTTAAGGCTTGTTAATAAGTTTTGCGTTTATGTCCGATCTACTAATCTCACCTCGTTAGTTTATAGCAGAAAAGCGGGTTTTCTCGCATGCAAAAATCGACAAATGACTTCATCAATTAACACATCTTTAAAGACATGAATAGCAAGAACAACTTTATGAATTGCTTTCTGTCTGAAGAAAATCTGATTTGTACATAATTTTGTAACATGAAAAAGTGCACGATTTTAAGGGGGCTATATCTATTTGGAGGCGAATTGACCGGACTGTCTTGTTTTACTGCTAGCCACCAAAACTTAACTTTATGAAAATGGAGTTGAGTTGTGCCGTGCCGTCTCAACCAAGATGCTTTGCACACCCGGCTAGTCTCTCAATCGCTAAAGAGCGGAGCATTTTCGATATCACCGAAAATACTGTGAAGAGAACTGTAATCCACTGTTGGCTAATGCCAAAAAAAATTAAATTGATTCCAATGAGTTTTTTAATGGATATGAATTAGAAAATTTTGTAAATTTGTTCATTTTGTATTACAAAAAATATATAATATACAAATATAAACAATAACAAAGGGGCCCAAAGTGTCATGTTTGAGTAGGGTTCTTTCATTAACAACAACAGAAAACATTTAAAAAAATCAACATGCACATTTACAACACTGTCTAAATTGAAGCTCAAAGATTATTTGCTAACTGCCTTAGTACTTGCTGTATTGTTTTTAATTATTTTACAAACTGATTTAATTGCGACTGATAGCCAGGTGTCAAACCGGCCATTTCAAAGAAAAGGCGATTTTCATTATGGCGTCATTTTAATAATAATAATATTTAATACTTGTAAAGCGCAAATTACATGTGAATATGATCAAATACTACCAAGACCAGCATTCTTTGCGAACTCTCTTTCATATTCAAACTTTTAATCCCTGTGGAGATTAGTAAAACAATTTGCACTAATTGCGATACAAAAGAAAGTCAGCAAAGCATTCTGATATTGGTAATATCATTCTGCTGGGTCGTATGGACTCGCTTGTGTACGATTGTATTTGTTAAGATTACCACTGGAGTCTGGTGGTACTGGGCTCAGCCCACCCTGAACCTATCACTGACTACCAGTTTCGACGTTCAATTTTCAGTGCAGTGAAAACCTGCAACGAGTTAATTCAACTTCAGAGTCAGTTATTTTACGTTTGTACATGTATTTTCCGAAAGCTAGCTAGTTTGAGGACTGTATATAAACTGAACGCAAAAACAGTAAAATACAGTAAAAAACAGCAAAAACAGTAAAAAACAGCAAAAACAGTAAAAAAACAGTAAAAACAGCAAAAACAGTAAAACTATATCAAAAACTGTTGGGCTTATCCGTTGTGTAATCACTTTGAATGTAAAATAAACTACCGTTAGTAAATATTTGCAATTGCCAATCACACTTAAATAACGGTATCAGAAAAACACTTCGTGTGTACATTTTAATATATATAACACCAGAGCGCAACACAAAATAACAACCGTTTGCGGGAGATATCTAAAAAAACTTTGTCAATGACTGCTTGTAAAACATATCTTGATGAGGAAACAATGTAAAAGTTTTTGACGCTAAAATCATCAAAGAAATAAAAGTTTACATAGATATCGTTGAGAACAATGAAGTTGAGTTACTGAAATTCGGTAGCTTACAAACTGACGTATAAAAAAGCTGTTAACGTCCATTTCTGGAAACTGCAGGCACCGCCGCAGAAAGTGTTACCTTCAAACGCGGTTTACTGGAAATTTAATATTTTGAAAGAGTAAAGAAGTTTTAAAAGATAAGTAATAGATGAAATATGAGCGAAAGACTGATCCATGTGCATTTGAAACGTACTCAGACGCGAGTATCATAATATAGTATAATTCCTCCACAGAGATTCCAAGGCTATAATCAAATAAAATTTGGCCAAGATATTTAAATGTAGCAAAATTAACAATTAACTGTGGGTTAAATCAAACTAAATCAGTAAATTTAATTTGTTGATGTATATAAAACTCTTGGTTGTAATAACCACAATTTATTTTGGTTTAACATGTTAACCAAAATTTAAATTGGTGAAATTATAACCAATTTTGTGGTTGTCTTACCCAGGCAGTTTTTACAGTGTGATAATCAACAAATGATATTACTTACTTGCAGTTAGAAAGGTAAACCATCCTTGAAGCAAAAATGTGGTAAAAGATAGTAGCTTATACATGCATGTAGATGAACTGATGTGTTACTAACGTTTTGGACGTCACGTCTAGAAATGAGCAAAATGGTTACGTCTTCGAATACATCGTATATAAAATAATCTTAGCTTTTCTCTATTTTTTCCCGTCTTTGCAGTTTCCACCGGTTCATTTTATATAACGACTGTCTCCCTTTCTTTCCTTTCAATTAACTTTTTTATCGATCTATTACTATTGTATGTCGTATTTTATGTAAATATTAATGTTACAGTAAAATGTGTACAAAAATGTTTTTTCACCTCTTAGGATGTAGTTTCCTTCGGCTATTTTTGATATTATAGGTTATGCAACCTCTGTTACATCCCGAATTTTCTTTTTGAAAAATTCCGGATGTATCACAGGCAATGTATTATGTAATGTAACTCTGTTTTTTTGCAAAATAATACATCTTAAACTTTAACCTCACACCGGTCATCGGTAGTGAAATTTATCGGTAGCTTTTACTGCATGACATCTCATTTAAGATCTTCATCTTAGTTGGACGCTAAACATAGCTGGACGGCCTTAGCTGGAAGGCTAAACTTTTACGAAGGAAAACCAATGAATCACCTTAGGTCTTTAAAACGAACATTTTGTTATTTTAATTTCCGTCAGAAAGTAGTCAGTCGATTAAACTATAATTAAGTAATTGTTGAGTGGTATTTTTTTGTTCAGTCACCGTTGGAGACTGTTGTCTTTTTCTGTTTTGCAAATAGAGAATCTTTGAGAGCAATGTGTATGTCACCCACAAAGCAATTAGAAAAAGAAGAAAGACAAAAACAAAGATGAAAGGAAACAGTTGTAAAAGAAGCGACGGAAATGGCATAGAAATTTCTAGAGAATATTATCGCATTGTAGGTGACATATATAGCTATTTCAATAATAGGTCATTCCAAGACTGCTAGAAACTATGGGTATAAATATTATTGTCAAATATTGCACCAGTTGACAAGAAATTCACGCTATTTGATTTGCTTTCTGTTCGCTCATACTCTCATACTCTCTTGATACGAACTAATACTTGAGGGCGGCTTGTTTTCATCAAGAAACAGTGGTGTTTCGCGGTTGTTTACCACGGATACCACGAAACTATCAAAATGTTTCGTAAATTTCAAAGAAGAGACATGGCAATAACCAAAAAAAAAAAAAACAAAGGCATTCGAGCACAGCCTAAAAAAGCAACAACAACAAAATCGTACAAGTCAAAAAGCACCAAAGAAAAATATTGTGCAAGACCACAGACAATAAGAAAATAACAAAATTCTGATCTGCACGACCAAAATTACTCACTGCCATTCTCTCTCAAATATATCCATAGGTTAAAAGGTCAATGTTCATCTTTTTGACTGTCCAAGATGCCATTCTACATTCTGTCATGACTTTTACCCATCATTCCTAGTGGTCTATATTGTGAAAAATTGAAGTAAAGTGCAATTTATTGAAATCTTGTTTATTGAGCTTTTATGCTGATGTAGTTTTTGTGTAATTCTTGTTGATTTTGGAGTATTTTTTGCCGTTAAAGAAGAGGTGGTATGGATGATAGTTTCCTGCCTTTTAGTTGCTGCGAGCGAAGCGAGTAGATTGCTTGGGCTGCCTGTGGTATTATAAGAGCTTAAAGGCAAGTTCGAGATGTCGCAAAGAAACCGTATTGCATATTTTTTGTCGTTTTGTTTCTTGTTTTTTGTTTTGTTTTGTTTTCGGTAATTTTTAAGAACCTCCGTTCTTGGGCACGAGTAAACCCTGAATTCAGGGTCTAGTTACCATTAAAAAGTGCGTTACGCGAATTCGCTCTAAAATCGTGCGGTGTGCAACATAAATACCGCTAAATAGGTGCTATTTTATGCTAATTCTATTGTTTTCTTTTGTTTAATTAGTGCTATTTACTACTAAATAGTGTCAACTGTTGCACACTTTCAGTGTGTGCACTTCTATGCGTTCTAGATTAGCTAGATAAATTGTGGATAAGAAATCGCATACACGAATATAATGATCAACGCTGACCCCAAAGTTCGGACGCGAATACTTTTTTCATGAAATGCAATCTAGGTTCTAATCTGAATTTTGGATTTACGTGATCACTTTCAATGTATTACCCCATATATTTTTATTACTTATATCAAATATATTGAAATTTGTATGTTTAAACAAAACTGAAATTAGTTTTGAATGTCTCAACTTAGAAAATCAATAATTCGAAATATAGTTAAAGACAAATATCTTATCATACTATAGATATATGCAAAAAAAAAACTATTTTAAAGATTAACTGATAACGGACATAAAAAAAAAACATAATAATTTGACAATAAAATTTTGCAAAATATTCTCAGTTTGATTTTAAACATCAAGAAACGACATTTTCTACTGAAGTTAAAAACTAGAACTGAATACAAAATCTCCTGAAGCTATTAAAATGTATGGCGAAATCGTATATATATACAATATTATCACGACCTTCAGCTAAAAAATAACTTAAATGAAAAATGAAATAATACAACATTAAATTGAAAAACAATTTCAAGAAAAATAAAAAAAAGATCACCGAAGTATTTGCATTATAAAGCGTGAATGAAACAACTAATCTTAGTGTGCCAGCCCAACGAATTGCATACATAAAGCACGCGAAAAACACTACTTACATAACGGAAAAATAATTCACTTTGCTAATTAACTAAAACATTGATAGTTTGCATTAAAATAAGAGGAACATGAAATATGAATGCGGAAATAATTTTTTTTTTTTTTTTTTTTTTTGCTTTTTTGGTAAAAATAAATGAGGTTAAAGTATTTATCCGGACCTGGTTTTAAATACAGATTGTTATAAATTTTAAAGTTAGTTGCAACATTAAGAAATGGGTCAAAATGTCGCTCTATTTATAGCTGAACATGTCAATTTTGGGAATGGCTGAATTAAATAATAATGCCATGTTTGTCTAGCTAGCGATGTGCGTTTCGCTATATTCCTGTTTGATAATTTGTTTCTGTGCTTGTTTAAATGTGTTTGCTAATTTTTTGCTGCTCTGGTTGTATTTCTTTAGCTTTTTTGTTGGTTTGGTTGATTTTACATTCACTCTTTTTGACAATGTCGATTTTATTATTTTTTTAAATTCATTCTCACTGCGGACTCCGTCGGTTTATTTGTTTGTGTGTTTGTTTGCTTTTTTTGATTTGTTGTTTTTTCCTATGTTCGTTCTTTTAATTCATTCATATATTTATCGAAAATCATTTTTGACGCTAAATGGCAGTGGACAAATGACGACGAAAAGAGTTAACGTTCCTCGAAAGTCTTAAAACTACAAAAATAGTGAAATTTTGTCCTTTAGAAGAAAGCAAAAAGATATTATGCAATTTTCTTCGTCCAAAATATTGACAATACGAAATGAAATAGTCACAATTAAGAAATATGTATGTACATTTATATTTATATCCATAGTTTTTGGCCGTATTTAATTCAGATAAATTATTCAGAAAACAATCAGATAAACACAGAAAACGAAGATTTTAAATAAAATTCTGCGAAGTAAAAAAAAGAAAAGAAAAAAACGTAGATAAAATAGATATTTAAGTGTTTTTGACTAGGGGAATATCAGGGTTACCTTAAACAATTTGCGATCGACTTGTTCTTCTACCTCGTCCCAAATTCTAATCAGCCAAAAAAACATTGCTGATCATTATAGAAATCAATTACGTCATAGGTTCGGGTCGATCCGCGGGGAATCACGGTCATTGAAAAAATTGAAAAGGTGGGAAAAACTAAAAAATCAAAGTGAAAAAATGAAAGAAGAAAGTTGTGTTCTCAGGAAGCCGAAGGGTCACTTTTTCTTCTGTTACTATCACAGAGTAGAGAGACATTTTTACATTCATTAATGCTCATTTTTACGGTATTTAAAGCTACTACAAGCTACACAGAGTAGAAAGAAGTCTTTCCATCAATACTCCTTTGTACGTGCATTGAGTACTACTACCGTAAGCTACAAAGAGTAGGAAAAAGTCCATCAATGTTCCTTTTTGTGAGCATTGAATGGTGCTACAAGCAAAGCTACAGAAGCCTTCACATCAATGCTCTTTTGTATGGGTATTTAAAGCTACTACAAACTATAAAAAGTAGAGAGAAGTCGACACGGATATGAATGCTAAAAATCTAAATCTAGGCAGAGATTGACTGATAAAAAAACAAGCAAACAATAATCAAAACTGAACTTGAAACAAAGGAAAAACACACAGCCGGACAAGGAATTGAAACAAATAAACAAAAGCAATTTCCAAATCTTGCGAATCAGAGCTGCTGTGCAGGTGTTTAGATGTTGATAAGTATCTCGAGATAAATCAATAGCGTGTTGATCTACATGTTCAGCATTTTGTTGTATTTTATACCTACCTCGTGCAGTCTCGTGTGAGTGGGGAGTTTAACCGATATTATATTTAGACAGTAGATACACATCAATCGCTTGCACACAACACATCTCAGTGTGATAAATTTCGAGGGCCGTCTTGAAAAGTACCGGGCGACCGTTAGATGATGTATTCACCCTCATTAAATACCCATATGTTATAAATAAATAAATAAACGAAACAGTGAGCCACTTCCAATTATGTATGAACAGCTAGAAACTCGGAACGACTGAAACGTGTAGCGACAGTACATTGCTCTGGTTCAAGCTCCTGAATATCAGTCAATTTTTGTGTGAAATGAGACCCTGGCTACACTTTGCCGGATAAATTTGAAAGCGCAACTTTTGTTGCGATACTGTTCGTTAAACAATAGAATTAGCACAAAATTCTTTCGGATTCATGCGTTTGGTGTGGACGGAAGGCCTAACTGGATAAATAAAGTTGCGTTTTCAAGTTTATCCGGGTTAGTGTGGACGCAGCCTGAATTATCCGTATGTGTACTCACTGGAAATGAGCATCGAAACCACAGCCTTGAGCAAAAGTCAGTGCCGCTCTTCTTACTATATGAATTACTGGAGAGCTACAACGGTGAGCGGGGTTATCTGCGCATATATTATTGCCATATGTCTTTGCATAAACTTTTCCTCAGTCTACCCTCTAAAACAGTATTTGAAGCTATGTAAATGAGGACCTAAAAGCCCGGCATCAGTAAATGGTGCTGCTCTAACTCGCTGCTTATAAACCCGTGAGACAAAGAATCTAACAGAATCAAACATTTCCTGGACAGTAAGACCTTGACATCAATAATAAACTCATTCATCCTCTATCCCAAAAATGTTCTATTGTTCAACGGTGTAGGGAAACACCACAAAGTCAAACAAAACGTTTACAACTTGTGCAAAACTATACGCTCCAAAAACAGTACTGGATCTTAAAAATATTGGCCATATCTCCGGAGGCCTCAATGCATTGAGATGGCTGAACGTGGATACACAAATGTATCCATGATAAATCTCCAAACTGTCTGTCACACAAGTTCCATGCAACAAAGATCAGCCATTCACACCAGACAAACAAGACACTGCAGTGCCCTCCATCTACCAAATTTCGACTAGCAACTGATCAGCGGTAATTTAGCTATAGCAGAGGTGCTACGATTTGGAACAGATTGCCTGAAGACCTAAACGGCAAATTGAAAATACACAATCTTTCAAGTAACAAATATCTAAACACATTCTTTCAAAGCACTGAACACTGATTCGTTTACATATTTTTCTCTTTTATCAATTGAATCATGTTCACCTATAATCTTTATGATTGGTAGCATTTATTTATTCATTTTATTTTTTCCTTTACAATTTTGTAATATTGTTGCTGAAAAGCCTTCCAAAAGGAGCATTATAAATACATATAGAGCCTATTTGTGGCTTGCAATCACTCCCTAGAGAATCAAAACTCGGCAGAATGTAATCAACAGAAAATGATCTAAAAGAACCTATCCCCAGAACCCGTCGGGAGACACGCTTGTACTATTTTTAGAAACAAGGCTATTTTTAAACTGTTACCAATCTCCCCAAAACCTTATTTTTAAGAGAAAGACGACTGGGGAAAATGTTCATATTATCCAACATTGTTAGGTTTTTTATTTGCAAATTTGAGGAGCTCTTCTTTTTCATCCTCGACGCCATTACAAAATTCGTCTATTTCGTTTCTGGTAAATCTGACCAATCACTTCCCGTTCTTAAAATAACTTTGCGGCAATAAATAGACTTAACGAGGCTGATGTTCTCTTAGCTTATTTTCTGTTGGTGTACTGATTCAGGTTCGAGGGCATAAACAATACTTACTGACAAAAAATCTTTAGTCCAACTTAGATTCTTCCCACATGGCGGACTTGACGACTAATACACACCACATATGCTGAATTCAAAAGATTTTTTATTTATTTTTTTTATTTTATATTACCCAGAATCCTTTTTTGGTCTTCCAGCCTACATCAGGGAACTGGATTAATATATTTTTTAAATAAGTATTTTAAACAGTTCTTAATGAAACTTCACATGCTTAGATCAAGTTTATAAGGCGTTATTCACACGCGTCGAATACATGTACAATTCAAACTAGCTATGGATAATTAGGCAATCTTCTTTGGTGTAATTGAATTCGGCGTGTATGAAAGCGTACATACCGAATTGGGCCTTAAGCAAAGAAACAAATTAAAGTAATAATCATGTATTAATGAATCACCGATTTGCCTTACATTTTACCTTTTAATGATATTTTTCTTTGGTGAAAATGTTCTGTACTTAGCGGTCTAATTAAAAAAAAAAACATAAAAAGCTTTTACTAGAGATAATTTTCTTAAGTTCCTAAGAGGATGAAGAAATTAAAATTGATGGGATCGTTGATGAAAAATTATCTTTATTATTTTAATTAGGTTTTACAGATTCAAAAACTAACGAACAACCGTTTTTTTTTTTTCTGTTTTTTTTTACTAAGCTTCTGGTAATTGGAGTCCCTGCTGAAGTGTTGTCGAGTCGAACAAACTAAGGGACATTTGTTTGGCAAATGTAAAAACAAAGCGGGGCCAAATCACTAAATTTACAATGAATAAATAAACACACAAATAAAAAAATGAAAGAATTAAAGACATTGAATGAATAATCAGGAACATAACCAAGGAAATTTCAAGGAAGCAAACAAATCAATAACTTAACAAGTATATTAAAAACACCCATTCGATATAAAGCAAATACTGATAAAGAAAACCGAAGAATCTGCGATAAACATACAAAAAGACTATCACAAAAATACAACTGAGCTGAGCAAAGCAATTATTAATTCAATTTTAGAAATACTCACCATTTTCATATTGATGGTTTTCAACCATTCCCAGGAGAGTGAGTGGAACAAAAGGGTCCACCAGTCACGGTGGTGGTTTTCTTTTGAAAAGTCCACCAGCATGGCTGCCATTTCTTTTGTTTAAATTGTCTCCTGGGAATGGTTGAAAACCATCTATCAAGAATTCACGTCCGCAATTAGCTCAAGATGGCTTTCAATTATTTTCGAGTATAATTAGCCACTTTATAAATAAGTCACTTTCTCGTTAACGCGAAAGCAGGTGATTTGCCATATCTCGATGTAACGTGCCAAAACGGTGAACACACTTTTGCCGTTTACTTAGCTTTAACAGGTTAAACACTCGAATACGTTTGTTCTCTACTTGAAAACTTTGCCACATTTTTAATTTGAAGGCAAGTTATTGCAACTTAAATCAATATGATGCCATGGTTTGAGATCAGAAAGCTTGGATTAAAATTCCTCAAAGTGGATAAATAATGAGATTTTGTATTAATTAAAAGATGCTTAATAGAAGGAAATCGATTAATTGTGAGCGATTAATAAAGGAAACACCCCCAGGTATATATGGATGAAAATAAGATTCCTATGAACAAACAAACACTAAATTACCTAATTCATTCTAGTCATCGATCAAATCAGCCAAATTCCCTTTTTGAACTCCGGAAAGGGAAAAGTTACTTTTTCTTCACTTACACGTGACTCGGGATGTAATCAGTGAGTTCTCTATAGATTGCTCATTTCTACCTAACTAGGCGGTTACCTCAAGGATAGTTTGTTAAATTATTAAATAAACATGAAAAAAATGTTAGAGAGAAAAACAAACGGATTTTCTCAGAAAAACAGAAACATTCCCTTTCAACAATTCCGTTTGTCAAGGGCGAACAACATCAGTAGTTTACCGAAAAAAGAATACAGTTCCACCTTGCTTGCAAAAATGTTGTCACGTGCACGTGTGATGATATCAAAGCTGAACATTGGCCGATTTTTCATTTTACTACCAAGACCAGCAGTCTTTGCAAATTTCCTTTCATATTCGAATTTTTAATTCCTTTGGAGATTTATAGTAAAACAATTTGCACTTATTGCGACACAAAAGAAAGTCAGCAAGGCAATCTGGTATTGTTAGTATATGACGCCATAATGTACATCGCCTATTTACTGTGAAAATCAGAAATTATAATAATTTTTTTGATAATTATTTTGCAATGCAATGACGCACTGAACACGTACGAATTTGATTGAATTGTTTCCAGCCGTGATGATATCGAAAAAACTCTTCGTATGAATACCAAAAAGCCCCCTCCCCTCCCCCAAAGTATTTCTTTATTTCAATAATTAAAAGCGAATCGATTTTCCTATTTTTAATGAGGCTGTTTTTAATGCCAGTTGGAAGGACCCCCCAGGAATGTAATTTGACTTTACATTTAAAAACCCCGTTAAACAGGTATCGCCAATATTGTCATTAAAATGGTTATAACCCTTTTAATGAATGAAATTTTATTCAAAGGGTTATAACCACTTTAAAGGATGTTTATATGCAGTGACAGAGCCAGCCCGGTTTCTTTTGTGTTCAAGCCGTCATGAGAGCGTAAATAGGGTCGGCGGAAAATATTTTGGTGGGGCTCGGCAAATAAACAAATAAATGGATAAAAAGGTTGCAAATCAAAAAAAAAACATTGTATTATCAAAAATGAAAAGATAAATTCTAAAGATGCACTAATTAAAAGATTCGACTGATCTGTATGCAGGCGAAAAGCATATTTGAAATGATTTTTATTGTATATGTTCAGTCATCCAAACTTTATATGTTTTGTTAATTGACAAAAGGTAAATAAAACTGTACAAAAAATATATAGGCTTTTATCTGAACGATATAATCCGTAAATTTTTAATTTTCATTATGTCAACACAAAGGCGGTGTAGCAAATTTGATCGTGGGGATGTGGGGGGCACTTTTGGTAAAAATTCCAATAACATACATAAATCTAACATTGAATTTTCTTTTTTTAGGCTAGCAGAATTTCTCACATTTTAAATTTCTCGTCAGGAATCAAAAACGAGAGAGACTCTACTAGCAGAGAATCTCAAAACTTGCATTGGGGTGTTCCAATGTATCCCTGTATAATTTTACAAGGAGGTGGAGCACCCCATTGCCTTTAATTTTGCCTCTGCCGCCCTGAAATTAAATTGCATTCAATCAGTGATACGAAAAGTTTGCCATTTAAAAATTTATTGTGTTATTCTAAAGCCTGGTTTCCATATAATCGCAAACGATCGAGAACGGTCGCAAAGAATCGAGGGAAAAAATCGATTTTAGGGAAACCAAAGTTTTTCGATCCTATAACCGTTTTTTAACGATTTTTTTTCGAGTGATCGTGTGTGGAAAAAGGTCGTAGGATTAAAAAACGTGGGTTTCCAATCCCTATAATCGAATTTTTTTTTCGATTGCTTGGAACGTTCTCGATCGTTCTCGATTATATGGAAGCCATGCTTTAAATAATAACATTAAGCATATTTCGGTGTTTACTAAAGTTTAATAACTTTGAAAAAAAAAAAAATTAAGGACATTTGAATTTTGTCATTTAAAATTTTATATGATTTTAGTTTTGAATGATGGCTGTAATGGAAATGTATAGTTTGGCATGAAAAACAAAATTCAACTGGGAAAAAGATTTATATGCATAGGAAGTCTTTAATTGTTCTTTTCATGAAAAATTTATGAATATTCGCTATGTAAAATCAATTAAAATAGCTCCATGGATTATACTAAATTAGACCTATTTTGGTAGCTTATAGCTGCTAAAGCTTCGTGTGGCAAATTGTTTTTGGCAACTGCGAGTGTTGATAAAAACATAACCAAATTAAAAAAAACGTACATTTTTTCAGGAACGAAGTACTTCAATAATTTGTGAACAGTTTTGTTTTTTTCAGTTATTTTATTAGCAAAAAACTATTAAAATCCGAAAACAGCAAAGTGAAATTTGACAAAATATCGATTTATGTTAATTAATAAAAAAACACACTGTTATATCTATCAATAATGAGTAAAATTCGCAAGGAAGCCCTACTATTTAGCGGAGAATACAACCTGAACATTTCCTTTTCATTAATAAATTATGAACTATAGCTTTACATGTCTAGAGCCGTCTGTATCTTGCCATTTCACAAAAAACATCAGAATATTTTGTTCAAAATAAGAACGGTGGCATTTTTAGATCTACTGAACAATTACAAAACTGTAACTGTTTGTGTCAGCAGGCAAAATAATTCAAAACCGATAATTCAAAAAGCAATTTCTAAATTCGACATTTTTTTTAAGTGCCTGACCATTTTTCGTTGATACTTTGCATTCAGTTTTTGTGTAAAACGGATTACTTCAAAAGCTCATTGAACCTTTACTCGCTATCACTCAGGCTCAGGAATAGTTTTTGAGAATTGAAGCTATGGACGCTAAACTACATTGAGCATTTTCTACATTATCGGCAGGCAACTGAAAAATATTGTAAATTTTATCAAGTTTTACGTTTTTTCGTTCAGTAACATTCTGAACATTTCTAAAACAAATAATTATATGAAAAATATCTATTACTTGCAAAATCTTCGGCAAAAGAGTATCAAAAAGTCATAATCTCACATCAGAGTGTTGTTGATACGGAATTGTCAACAAAATTTCAGAAATCAACATTACCTATAAAACTCTAAACATCACTTAATATATTAACGGAAAAAATGCTAAGAAAAGTTGATACTATCTCACCTTTTAACTCTCATATTTTCTAAGTAAAATTACAAACAAATGACAAATGGAATTGCTCAAATAAAACAATGTCTTACCTTACTGACACGACATACTACAATTATCCTCCACAAATCTTTCAAAAACCCTTGATAATTGGACTTCAGAAAGCAGTGTATTTTTGTATTTTTGACTGTCATCTTCAACATAATTACTGTTTGCCATTTCTTGATGGTTTGTGACCGGACGCTATCTTACAAACTACCAAAATGTTGGCAGGATTTTCACATGTTTTATCACACTGCCCTGGGGTCGGGGGAGAGCTTTTCCGCCAGTTGTCTTTAATATTAGTTCTGTTTAATCTATTTGTGTGATAGTAGCGATATTTGCAACCACGCAATCCTCGTGAATACTGTTTTTGTTCTTGACAATTAAACTGCTTGTTGTAAAAAGGTTGCTCAGTTTGATAGAGCTGTTTTGACCGCAAAGATTTCTGGATGTAAGAGTGAGTCGATAGAAAAAGAAAAATGGGAGAAACCACGAACCACCCTTCGTTTGTTCGTTCGTCCGTCTGTTCGCCCTTCCGTTCGTTCGTTGTTTTTTTGGTTGACTTTGTTGGTTTGTTGATTGTTCGGTCGGTCGGTTGGTTGGTTGCAGGGTTGGTTGGTTGATTGCTTGGTTAGTTGTTTGGGTTGGTTTGTTGCCTGGCTGGCCAGTTGGTTGGTGGTTGGTAATGCAGGGTTGATTGTGCTATCATAAAAAAAAAAATTGTCGGTTTTTTTTTAATTAACTAAACTACTTCAAGTTTTTTTTATCATTTCATGTATCATCTCCTGTATCTATTCATACTTCAACGATGTCTAAATATTGCGGATTAAATTATTTACAAATTTCATGACAATAACACAAATACCCCAAAGTCATTTTATACCCAGCTTCGCCCTTAGCAAGTTTTATAAATAAACTAGGCGATAATTTGTTTTGTTTTGTTTTTCTCTAGTGACGAATTTTGCCAAACTATTAGCGACTATTGTCTTAGACGGTAACCGATTTTAACTTTGTAATTTTTAATCAAACGTACTAGAAACAAGTATTGCTATGGATAAGATCATTGTCACATTTACTATGATATAAACTTTAATAATAACAATAATAATATTATTATTTATTTATTTATACAGAAATACCAATCAGATGAACTAAAGTGCCGCCTGTATCAACTAATGATCAGTTGACTGCTTGAATTATTATTGATTTCTTTTAATAACTCTTCGGCTTGAAAATCGTTCTTTATTGGTTTGATTATGGAAGGAGAGTTGCAAATAGATTGTTTCGATGAATAAATAGATGAACGAGCAAATAAATTTATAATCACACATAACAGTTTAGCGACAAGTGGGGATCTGAGATCTAGCGGCTAGAAAACTGAATTGGTAAGAGCATTGTGAATTAATAACATAGGTAATTTTCAAAGTAAACTGTGCGAACACCTTGGGATTAAAGTATTACTAAAGATGCTAAAATATACCGGCCGTTACCCGGTCTCCCGAAATATAACATTGGCAATATCGACGCCTGTTTCAAATACGTTGTGCAAGACGATAGATCGATCCAACCAAGTATTAGCATACAGAGTGACAGATGCATTCAATAATGAATGATAATTATGTTAGTCAGGAAAACAATGAATAAGTAGACATTCATCATATCATCTCACATAGAAGTTGTTTCTTTTAGATGGACGCTCGCACTCACTACCCCTACATTAATGATTTCTGACAAACGTAAAGTGTCTAAAAATCACATTACATGCTTTTCTTTAGATTCCCATTCAGTTTTATGATCAGATAAATTGTTAATCATGAAGATGTACATATTTATTGTAAGAGATAAAATATAAATATAGATTGATTAATAGTTCAGCCCTGTTTTTATGGAGGTTTTGAAGCTAGTGAAAGATCAGGAAATAAAAACCAAATCAAACACAAGTTCATGTTTACTGGTTCCAGTGCATGTCGTCACTTTAGTAGTTGATTATGCGCACGGGTGGTGCATTTAACTACAGCTACCAGAATGCTTTGCTGACTTTCTTTTGTAGCGCAATTAGTGAAGATTGTTCCAATAATCTCCAAAGAAATTTAGGGGCTGTTTATATGGAGTGAGACAGCCCGGTTGAGCGGGCTGGTTTCTTTCCTGTTCAAGCTATCAGAGCGTAACAACAAAAGAAACCAGCCCGCTTTACCGGGCTGGTTCGCCTCATATAAACAGGCCCTAAGATTACTGAAGTACCGCCTTCTGCTTAAACAATATCAATTCTGCACTGACTTGAAGTATATACCATCAATTGGTCTTCTCAATCGTTACTATACAGCTATTTATGAAATGGTTCTCCAGTTGAAAGACAATTTAGTCCAAATAACAAAGTAACATATCTCACGTTTTATGAAGAAATGTGAGTCAAAATGTACAAAATAAAATCACTACATAGTTATAATAAACTTTGTAACTATGTAATGTGAGCAACATTGTATTTTTTTTTCTTTTTTCTAACCTTAGTTAAAACAAGAAAACTAAAAAATTGATATATGCAAATGAAATTGTTCTTCACGCTATAAATCGGTATTTCAACTGGACAACATTTTCAATGATAGCTGTTTGTTTATCACTTAAAGCACGAAGGCTAAAATCCGTACTAACATCCCGTATAGCAAATAACCCCCCCCCCCCCCCACCCTTCCCCGGTTCTACTTCAAATTCCAAGATGGAAAGGCATACTGATATATGTTTCCCGACATTCCTTTCGGTCATCAACGTAGATATTTTCCTATTTCCCTCAGACAATCTTAATTTGAATAAGTGAATACACGCCCACTTCCGAACTGCTTAAAAATAGATTTATCTAGATCAATTTAGTGATGACAGATTAATATATAATTGATCAGATTACTGATAATCACGTTTAGAAGACCACATTGAAGTTATGACGTCATCACTAATAAATGACGTCATGTCTGACGTCATCATCTAAAAATTGTTGCACTCGTAATATTGGTAGTACGCGCATGATTTCGATGTTTTTTGATAAATGAAGTCTTACCCGCTCATTTTTAATTTCAGAGTCGAAACTAGAAACATGTTTCTAACTTTCTTTAAAGATTTCGATTCGTAATGTAAGTTTGTACGAACAACTTTAAATGCGGTATAATACTTAATAACAGTTCTTTACACTACGTGAATTGAATCAAAATATAGAAAATGCAATAAATAAACAAAACAAACATAGCAGCGTGAGCTGAGTCGATTGAGCCCCTTTTTCACGTAATAGGCCGGGGTAAATCCGGAATCGACTAGCAGCATCACTTACCAGAAAAAAAAAGGTTTAAACCATTTGAAATCTATCATTAACATTGACGAAGCTCAGAGAATATTTCAGATGCACCTGTCAATAAAGAAATACTGTAAGAGGTATTGAATCAAGAACAAGAAATGTTGTTAGTAATGCAGTATGTCGTTGATTTTGATGATATTCAGTAAAACCGGGAAAGGAAAACCATTCATGGCAAATACCTGACACAAATATATATATATATATATATATATATATATATATATATATATATATATATATATATATTTAATCCAGTTGACATTGGATGATGTCAAAACGTTGTAGCATCATAGCTGCCGCGTTCCACATGGACTAAAAACTTTCCAATGTTTAAATAAAATTTACACAAAATAGTTTTGATATTTACAGAGCTGTAAAGCCACAACCATTATTCAATAAAAAAAGACTATCACGAAAGTGAATTGATAATAAAAGAAAAATTAGAGATCAATACAAGAAAATGTCAAACTAGAAAAGGGATTTTTTTTTTTTCATTTCAAACTTTAAACAAACAACCGGTTCTTTTTGTTAACTTTCAAACACCGAGTACTTAAATAAACAAGAAACATTATTGAAAAAAACTGAAATAGCTAAGTTTTGTTCTATATACATAATTGTTTTAGAAATATTGACTGTTTGATTCCAAACTTTCAAATAATATCAAACTACTAAGTATTTTCATCTTTTCCGACCTAAAGCCGGTATATTTATTTTCCTTTTTCCAACAAATTACTTTTTTAATTATTTTAGCCTAGCTAAAGCCCAGCATTCAAATTAAATTTGAAAAATTAGCCGGACATTGATCAATTAGTGGTTCAAAGAAAGAAGACTTAAGAAATTGATGTTAATAAATCTGAATTTCACGTGCCTTTCTTTTATCAAAAACATTTCACAATAAAATCTCACTAATATTATTATCTAAAGGATGGTTTCCACATAATCGCTCACGATCGCCGGTTCGCTGAAAATGATATGTTAGCGATCGTCAGCGATTATATTGAAACACTTTTCAGTGATCGAAATACATGGTACTACAATTGAGAGAGATATGATCGTGAGCGATCCTCGCATCAGTAATTTCAGCGATCCGGCGATCGTGAGCGATTATATGGAAACTAGGCTTTTTTGCTGGGATGATTGCAATACGAGATTTTGTTTAAGGGTCCTGATTACTTAAGCAAAAAGTCATCACGATTTTTTCTTAGAAAGATATTTTATAGAGAATTTATCAATTAATCGAAAAATGGATAGAAATCTATATGGTCCCGAGCCCGTTTTCGAGATAATTTTTTTTGAACCGAACCATGTTTTGACATTTTTGAAGAACAAATGACGAAAAATGCATATTTAACAAAAAAAATTATTACTCAAAAACTAATAAAGCTATTGACGTAGTTTTTACAGGCAATCTCAACCAGTTGGTATTTTACACAAATATGGGGAAATAAATTATATATGTTTTAAAATTTTGTCAAAATTTACAGTTTTGTTTTCGTGTTTGACTTAAAATCGCTTTGAAAAGTGACACCCTAAATCACTTACCATCGCGTGTAATGTTGAAAAGTCATCAGGATTTTTTCAAATCTTGTCAAAAGAAAGATTTTTACAAAATCTTTCAGAAAAAATGAAGAAAAATATAGAGTCCCGCGCAAAAAATGAGAGTTTTGGCTGGTTGAAGTATAATTTCGAAGGCTCCTTGTGTTATTCTTATGTTGTCTTTTGGCGGGATTTGGCGCGCGCGCGGCGTTCTCAGCGGTAAATTGCTCGCGGGCACAGGTTTCAAGCGTCGTTGTTGTTCTAAAGTAGTCAGGACCCTTAACAGTAACTTTTTTTGCTAGCAGACCAAAGCAGGAAATAGTATAATAGAAACATAAACAATTTTAATGAATTTGGATGATGTTGGTGTAATTTAATTTGAAATCATTGACCACCAACGAAGTATGATGAAAAAAAAGCTGCGAAAAATCTGGATAATTTTTTGAGAGAGAAATGCTCGTAATTTTACTTTGAAGCTTTTTCAAATGTAATTTAAGGGGAATTTGTGTGAAAGTTGTTGAATCTCTCAACTTTAAAACATCCGCAGAAATGTGCGCAGTGCAAAACTACGGAACGTTACCTTAAAACGACCAATAACGGGTAACGAAAAGGATCCTAGACGCCCCTGTTAAAACACATTTTAATATCTTAAATCTTCAAAACTGATGCCCGAAAATATAGATGTTAAGAAAGATCTATATGAAACAAAGCATATTGAAATAAACTGACAGTTTTTGGAATGAAATAATTTTTGGGTAATCTTTGTTTCGTGATCCACCAACATATACACAAGCTTTCGTGAATAAATATTGCACACAAAAAAAAAACAGAATAGAATGTAACAGGAAAATACAAAAAGAAATCAAATAAATACCACACGTAGTGGGTAGGCTCGCTCAACAGTCGGTTTGAAAGTGAACTAAAAGGATAACTCAAATCACAACCTAAAATTACGTACGTACGACAACATTTGATGAATTTTGGAGACACAATGCAAAACATTACATCGTTACAGAATATCTGATCAACGATTCTGGAACTATTATTTTATGATACTTGAAACAAAAAGTCTGAATCTCAAATGATACGTTGCCAGGAGAACATCCTAAAAGTATGAATATAATATATGCGATCGCTTGTCTATTCGACCCTAAAACGTCTGTCCGAGCACTCCTATATACCCATTTTTCAACAGAATCCCTGAAATGACACCGTTCCTGCTTACTGCAAACAACTTCTTGCAATAACTACTATCGTGCAAGCCAGAACGACAAAAAAGCTTTATAGCTATAGTAAATACATGCATGCAATGTAATATTTCAGCGAGCTCACCTTTTGGTAAAGCGAGGGCATCTTTATAAACGGCAGTGAAACTATGCCAAAATTGACTTTCCATGTGAAATGCACTGGTGTTAGTCGCTATTTCCGGACATTTTTTCAACCTGAAATGGAAGTAGATCAGATCGTTGAAGTTAATTGCCTTGTTTAAACAATATGACAGGAATTGCACTGCGTTTAAGATTGAATTACGTTTTCTATTTTCAAAGCTCAAGAGCGTGCAGCCCGATATGGTTTTACCAAAACAACAAAACGGGCTGCACGCAGGAGACGACTGTGCATCGAATTTGCGAAAAAAGAAGAAAGGAGTTGGAAGAGAGAAAAGAGAGAAGAAGAGGGGAAAGAAAAAGGTTGAAGAAAAGTGAGGTAACTGAGTCGTGGAACAGTGGAGTGTTTTCAAGGTCGGGTCATCCTATGCTAATGTGTTCAAAAAAAATGCAAATGAGCCAGAGGAGCTCTGCTAATGAGCATTGCACGTGGAAATGAACGTTGTGATAAATAAGACAAATGCAACCGTTATCAAAGCTGATTAAATTGAAAGTTTTAAAGTTCTAATAATTCAACATTGTGCTAATCAACACAATGAAATGTATATTTGATAGATAAAAAAAACGTCTGCATTTCTAAAGATTATTCAAAGTACTATGATCCAAACTAAGAAATAAAAACTAATATCGCACTAGTCTGAGCTGCGCCGGTGTTTTCATAGAAACATTTGTACAATAAATAGATAAATCCCTATCCGTAGTTGATAAACTCATAAAATTCTATGGAGTGGATAACCTTTTTTGATGCTTCGTACAACATCGGCCAGTTGTACAAAGGTTTCAAAGGTTTTTTTTACACATATAAATTTACAATATTGAAAGATTAAAAAAAGAGAAAAATTATTATGAAGGAAGCAAGAAAAAAAACCAGAAGAGTTAAAAACTACTCTTGCACTCTCAATATAATGAATTATAAATACATATAGTTACAAAAGAAGGTTCGTTGATGTGTTAAATTAAAAATAGTTACAACTATAAATAGCTTTTATAAATTACGAAGAGATGTTATTCAATGTTTAGTAAATGCACAAATGTTTAGTTATATGGAGAATAAAGTTGAATCAATCATTCTTGATCAATGAGAAGTTTCTTTAGTTTTTTTCGAAATATTTTTTTGAGCAGGATGTCTTTATATCTAATGGTATATCATTCCAGACTTTTCAGTGACTTGTACAATGCATTTTTGCGGTTTGCCCTAAATTGTTCATGCCAGATTTATTTTACTTGATATTTTTAGGAATTCCTCACTCCCCCATCATGCAATTGCCTAGTAGTCCATCCCTAAGCCGGTCGCTAATACTAAAACATCTGGTTGTAAAAAGACAGCAGCTTCCAAACCGAATTGCCGATTCATGGCGCCTGATCAATTTGATTTTTGACACGAAATCGTGAGAGCTTTCAGAAAGTTTATAGCACCCTGCAGTTTTGATCTTATTCATCTTGTAAAGTCAGTAGATTTTTCATTCTGGTCATGAAGGATTAGGTTTTTTTCCGAATTCCCTGGTGTAGGTAAATTGGTTAGTTGTAGTTCAAATTTTAATCTATTTTGTTGTTGTTGTTGTTGTTGTTGTTGTTGCTATTGCAGTTGTTGTTGTTGTTGTTGTTGTGGATACTGCTGTTGCTGTTGTTCATTCATCCATCCATTCATTATGATTAATTAATTTTTTTATTAATTTATTAATTCATCCATCCATCCATCCATTCATTCATTCATTCATTCATTCATTCATTCATTCATTCATTCATCCATTCAACCATTCATCCATCCATCCATCCATTCAACTTAAAAACGCGATAAACTTAGCACAACCAACAAAACGTTTGCATTCAATGGGTACTAGATGTGTAGCTGTCATAACCTAAAGGCTATAGTCCCGGGGGGGGGGGGGGGGGGGGGTACTACCCTATATCGACTATACAGGGATGATCCGCTGAACAGGGTATGGTTTTTCGACCTTGGTGTCATGAACAGGGTATCTAATTCTACTCTATTTCCGATTTAATCCAAATTTTCTGTCATAATCAGGGTCCAAAAAAATGAGAGAAATTAGTTTGAATTCAGGAAATCGGCAGGAATAAGATCGTTGACTTTTCAAAAAGATAAGAGCAGCACGTGTGTCTGAATTGATATATTTGTACAAATCATATAACGTTCTTAAGCAATTGTAATTTGTCATAAACAGGGTATGGAAGTTACGTATTTTTTGTCATAAACAGGGTAACCCCTACAAGATCCCAGCGGAACACCCCTACCCAGATCTGAAGGGAGTACCCCCACCCCCCCCCCCCCCCCCCCCCCCCCCCGGGGCTATAGTAGGTCATTCCAAGACTGCTAGGAACTATGGGTATAAACTGTCACAATTAATGCACCAGTTGACAAGAAATTCCCGACATTTACTTTTTTCTGTTCGCTCCGGCCATAGGTTAAAAGGTCAATATTCATCTTTTTGACTGTCAAGTATGCCATTCTACATTCTGTCATGACTTTTACCCATCATTCCTAGTGAGCTTGGAATGACCTATTGCCTTTTGCTGATGATAATTAACGTTATTTGAAATACCTATAAACATTAGTGATTGCCGACAGCTGTTTTTTGTTCATTGATCTGGTTTGCTTGATTGGTTCATTCATCCATTGATGTATTCATCAACTTGATTGATTAATTGATTGATTGATTGATTGATTGATTGATTGTTCATCCAGTCATTCAATTATTTCAATTAACATCTGTCAAAAAATTACACTAAGAAAACTCCAACTGTACGTGTATTTTATTAACAGGCGTCCTTTGAGCAAATCTACTTTGAAAACACTTTCATTTTTTATATCCAAATGCATTTGAGTTCAGTCCTACTTTTTTTAGAGGATTCGAAGCAGTAAAAAGCTCAGAAAATAAAAAAAGCTAAATAGAGACAAGTGTTCCTGGTTGGAGTGTACTTTTTTTTGTTCTTGTTGCCGTTCATTTTATTTTATTCCGTACTTTATTTATTTTTTTGGTTGGTTGCTCATCAAATCACCCACCTCATTATTCATTTATCAAACTATTTAGTTTCCTTTTCATACTCTTTGCATTCACTAATTACTAAATCTTAAAACAATAAAACATCAAATGAATTCATAAATCTGAAGACTTTCTGTTCCAAGTCCTCATTTTCTCGTTCGTTATTGAGCTCAGCATTTTTTAATGGAATCATTACATCAAGTGAACCCTTCACAAAACGAGCCTAAAATACTTCTATACACTCAAAACAAAATTGCTCAGTTGTGCGTGATCCTTCAAATTATTGTAGGATTTTATATTTTTGAAATAAAAGTACAACAAAAAATTTAAAGTTAGAATATATATTTGACCATAGCTCTCCATTATCAAGTTGAGAAAATCGTCAAAATGGCCCACTTTCCTGATTTAAGTAATAATACACCTCAGTGCTTTCTTGAAAATAGAGATGAGGAGAGAAGAAAAAGAAAAAGAAAGAGAAGAGAAGAGAAGAGAAGAGAAGAGAAGAGAAGAGAAGAGAAGAGAAGAGAAGAGAAGAGAAGAGAAGAGAAGAGAAGAGAAGAGAAGAGAAGAGAAGAGAAGAATTGAAAAATCACAATACCTTCAATGCAATTTCGTTATTTCTTCTAGTCAAACCACACCGTAATCAAATCGCTTTCATGAGTTTTGTCTGCTTCGACCTCTTCTCGCTGAGTAACAAATCATTTTCAGCTCACGTATCGCTTTGATTTACAAAATCACCGATTGTTAGTTTTTAATAACGATAATCTTGTTGTATCAAAACAAATGCAAAATAGTGAATCAAAAGCACTTTTACGGATGACTTTTTTCGCACGTTAGACTTCGAGAGTTGTAGTTGAAGTGGATGGATAGAACTAAATTTTCAGTTGCTTTCTAATAATAGATTCGATTGTGCTTGTATCTAGGAAACATAAATATTTATTACGTGTTGGTTAGCTTGCTTGTCTTTTATGGGTGCGATTATAATTGAGCTTGTATCTTAACTTAAACTGCCCATAGTGTTTTTGCACGGATGTCCGGTAAGTTATGAAACACGTCGAGAATTTCATCATTTAGATTACTTTGCATAACAAGCAACAATGAATCAAAGTCGTTAAATGGTTAGGAATATTCTAGGTTTCTTGCCTTTTTTTCTCTCGTCTTTTCTTGAAAGAAGAGAAGAGAAGAGAAGAGAAGAGAAGAGAAGAGAAGAGAAGAGAAGAGAAGAGAAGAGAAGAGAAGAGAAGAGAAGAGAAGAGAAGAGAAGAGAAGAGAAGAGAAGAGAAGAGAAGACAAGACAAGAGAAGACAAGACAAGAGAAGAGAAAACTTTTTATACTCTATTATGTAATTTTTAGACCTTAATAAACCTCGACAAAACAGGCGCATGGTTGAAAGAAGGGAAATAATTGTACAACGTCAGCTTTTTTTCCTAGAAACCCAGCTGCTCACTAAATAACAAAGATCACTTTTTTCCTTGTTTCACACATGGTGTTAGTTTTCGTGTTTTCGATCAGTTTAAAATCCTACTATTCAAATTGAGATGATTTCAATCAGAATTTACCAACGCAATGAGCTATTCAATCTAAGCCGTATTTTTGATGCGTTAATTGTTAACCAATTATCTTTAATACCTTGCCCTGGAAATCTTTGTAGAAATGTCAACACAAATTGACGATTTTTCCGAGCAAAAGTAGTTATTCAATCTGATTCCGTGTTTTATTGTGTTTTATTAGTATCTTTTGTAATGCTATCGCTGGAAATTATTCCGATTAACGATGAGATGTTGACCGTTGAATAATGAGATTCTCAGATAAAACAGCTTGGAGGAATTGCTGTTTTCTTCTTTTTTTACTATTTATAGATCAAAAACAGCTGTTTATTAAACAATGAGTGATTCTCAGAAAATATTCACGTAACAACAATTTTAATAAGTGGACAGACGCGTCAAAATCAAGTCTGCCAATTAACGCGGAATTCCGCAAAGCATGCCGGTAGTTTTTGTAGCCAATGAAAAAGATTCATTTGTAGCGCGCGTACACGTAGGTAGGTTTTGATTGGTTGTCTTGCACAATGCTTTTAATTATAATCGGCCGCTTTAGATGACAAACCCCACAAACAACTGCGAGGGCTCTATTTGATTGATTATATATGGTCTTATATGAGAGTTTGAATAAGCAGGAGTAATTTTAAAAACCCCTCAAATCTTTTCATCGGAAAAAAAAAAACGCTCGCGAAATATTTTCCTGAATTGGAAGTGAAGCTTTTTTCTCTGGGTCAAACATTTTCAAGTGGACAAATTCTGTTGTAAAATCAACGCAAACTGCTAATTTCTCATGCAACGAGAGAGTTCTGACGATACAAGAAGAGAATGGCAGTGAAAGAAAGCTACCTCTTTCAGGACTATTTTTTTTTGTATTGGTCAGGCGATTGTGCAAATTAACGATTAATTAAAAAATTAAAAATTAAGCCCCAAACCGGCCATTCCTTTTCTTATCTTATGCTGTCTCGCAAGCACTTTATCAACAGAAAACGGAAACAGGTGCAGTTCTTGTTCATCTTTATAGTCAAAAGAATGAAACTCTGGCAAAATCTATATATAATCTCATTATAAATTAAAAGAATAAAAAAAACATTTTCCGGAAAAATACTTGAAAAATGCTAAATTGGAACGGATTAATTCCATTCATTGCTCGGTGGTTGGACACTTTCTTTTCTTTTCTTTTCTTTTCTTTTCTTTTCTTTTCTTTTCTTTTCTTCTCTTTTCTTTTCTTTTCTTTTCTTTTCTTTTCTTTTCTTTTCTTTTCTTTTCTTTTCTTTTCTTTTCTTTTCTTTTCTTTTCTTTTCTTTTCTTTTCTTTTCTTTAAATAGTGGGTCTTTTTTTTCTAATCCCAAGAGATGCAATTGACAAAATACTTACCCCCACTACCAAAAGGCACCTCTCGTCATGTGACCAAGCACGTAATAATTGTCCACTAAACAAATCAAGTAAACAAGAAGAAGAAAATAAACTAGCAAAATGAATGAATGAATGAATGAATGAATGAATGAATGAATGAATGAATGAATTAATGAATTAATGAATTAATTAATGAATGAATTAATTAATTAATTAATGTATAAGTGTAAGAGTGTATTGAAAAAGATCGCCGAATCAACTAACAAATAAGTAGAAAAACGTAACAGCCACGTTACACCACTCTATTTTCAAAAACACCTCCTAAAGCATCTCAATCAAAGCAATGTTACCTCTATTAACACCATGTTCTTCTTTGATCATCAGTTTTATTCCACCAAGTAGGTGCGTCACGTACCGTTTTCTAAACAAAGTCATCTTGTTATTTTCCCTTGGGCTAATTGCACTTCACTGAGCGAGCACGCCACCACTACTTGATGCGGCATCAAAACCATCGTAAACACTCGAGGCGTTTGAGTAAATCATGTGTTGTGCAAAAAAGAAGCGGTTAAACAAGAGTAGGCGTTGGCACATTTTGGCGGTACGGTCTTTCAAGCAAAACGTTAGGGCATTAATGTCACGATATTGAGAATTAAACTAGTTTAAAAAATGTGGGATTTAAACTATTTTTAAAAAAATAGTTGTAAAATATATTTGTAATTTAGACACTATATAGGGATGTCTGAAAGTAGTACTGACGTTTCGGACGTCAATCAATCTACTACTCTACTCTAGTCTACTCACAGGGGAGGATTAATGGGTGGTGATTAGCCACCCCCTTTTTGGCCAGTAAAATCTAGTTTTTTTTTCAAAAATGGTTAGCTATCTGTTAGCTAGAGGAAACGCAGAAAAACAGAAACAGACTTACAAATAGTAGCTTTAGTGACAGCTAGTCTTCACGTGAGTGAAGGTTCTTCTCAGCAATTAACAACCATCAGCAATTTGCTGAAAATAAAGAAAATAACCATACTAACTCCACTCCACTCCACTCCACTCCACTCCACTCCACTCCACTCCACTCCACTCCACTCCACTCCACTCCACTCCACTCCACTCCACTCCACTCCACTCCACTCTACTCTGACTAGCAGTATCAAACGAGAATAAATCCAATCAAAAATAACATTGAGTCATGAAAAACGTTACAAGCGGCATTTTCGTAGATTTTATTGCCCAGTAGTATGATAAATTGATTTCTATTAATTCATTAGTTTCGAGCACTGCGTTTTAGGGTTACAAAAATTGTTCTCCCAGAATACTTCGCGCGGTGATATTGCATTTCGTTATTCGATGTCAGCGGTATATCCCCATCACAGGAAACAACAAGAGACAGAAAGGCGAAAACTAGACATGTCTAAATGAAGAAAACTCGTTCATTCTTTATTATAAAGACTGTGATCTTTCTATGTTTCCTGTCTATTCATCTACGGACTTGTTTTTGTTGTTTGATGCCTGGTGTTAGAAAGTTTACAAGCCTTAAAGCTAGTGTGATTGGTGGAAGTGTTCAGCCATCAACAGCATCAAGATCCTGCCGGTAAAGTCAAAATACAAATTGCTAAACTTCTAGACATCACTGATCATCAAGTTCACCGTGCTAAATGACTGCCATTGTATCTAAGCATTGATTATAGCCATGTTTAAGTGGTTAGATCGATGTCAACGAGCATAGTCTTGATATTTTGTGGTCTTGTTGTTGTAAAAAAAAAAACACCTGTGTAGTACAATCACACGCATTTATTATTGTAGAATGAAAAGCGAAAAATTCCCTCGGACTTTCTTTCTAATGTAGCTTTTTGACTTTGCAGGAACGGTTCATCTACACTTGGATTACATACAATTTCATCATTGCTAACTATTCCTCCGCTATTTCACTACCCGGTGCCAAAGATTCCTGTTTTTACAATAATGGGTTTTGAAGCCCTCTTTATGGGTTTTCTGCTTTCGGCATTGATTCTACAATACATTAATATCTACAAAATGGTGGGTTTTTATCTATGTTTTGCGTTTTCTTCCTCATTTATTTAGATATTACGTTTTAATGCTCTAAATGTGTGTGTTATTATACTCATTTTGTTTGACCACAAAGTCATGTAACTATTCTGTTTTACTTAACAATTAGCATTCATTTAGTTTGTTTGAAAGCGGAGAAAATCCCCTCCGCTCCTCAACTATTAATAAAGGAAATTTTTCAACTGATATATAGCCTACTAAAAGTCATTGTTTGAATTAGCTGAATGAATGAATAGTGAAATATGATATTGTTCTGTCTACTATGAAATAAATGCCCTTTTGAAAATGCACTTATAACCCTTCTCTTAAAGATTCAGTTGATATATTAAATATTCATATGTCCACATATATATTGGTGATATTCATGAAATAAATCATTTTTTTTAATTTACTTTTTTGTATGTAAGTCAAGCCTAATTATTTCAACTGTAATGAACTTAAGATATTAATTGTTGAAATATATCTCTTCATTATGTTCATGAAATGATTACATTAATCTTGACATACATGACAGGAATGTTTGTCAATGAAAATTTTGAGTGATACGAAAGTATTTAAATTTGTTTTGGCCTTTTTATTAATAATATACACACAATAGAAAGGTAGTCTTCTCTTGCAGCCGGAGATTAACAGAAAGGTTTAAAACAATAATTTGTCAAGAATTCTGCAACATACAATATACATCCAATTTGTTTGAAAGTAATTTTAGAGGGGATTTTTAAGAGGCAGCATGGCTGAGCGTTGGTCTCGCAATCCGGCAGTTCTAGGTTCGATTCCTCCATGGCCACAGAAATTGTATTTGTCTGGGTTTCTGATTTGGTCAAAATATAATTTCTCAATCATGCTTTGTGTATAGCCAACTGGTTTGTCTCCTAGCCAGTTGGGATTCTTAACAATGTTTCGTTTCATTTGTAGACTACCTGGAAACTAACTTTAACGTTTATATGTAAATGTAGCTACCATGTTAAATTACAATACAGTAATTTACATTTTTTTTCTACAATAACATTCAAAACTCAGCTTAATCTTACTTTTGATAGATTATTATTTAAATTATTAAAAGTAATAATGATAAAGATAGGATTACAAGGATTATAATTAATTGAAATAGATTTACACCAAATATTTAAAATAATTCATGGTACAACTGAAAATTGTCTACAAGAGCTTAGCTTAGATTAACCTTGTGTGACTTAAAACATTGAAATGCTGCATGGAAATTCCTCATATGAAATATATGCTTCATATTTCTTCCAGTCTGTGTCGTATAATGACATTTTAATAGAATGGCCTATTAATCATTCAAGTCTTAATTGATTTATTTTGAAAACATTGAAAAAAAAACACAAATTTTTTTTTTCTGAGAATTAATTGCCTGTCTTTACTTGAGGTATTTTGGCAATGATCCTGTTCAGAGGTCTGTCTTTATCACAAACTGAAGAAAACATGGAGAATCAAACCATATATGTATATATATATATACAGTAAATTAAGATGTAGCAGACATATATATATATACATTGTATAATATATATGTCTGCTACATCTTAAATTGCATAAACCAACAAAGCTTAATGCAGACACCATTATGTATATTTACAAGACAGACCATCAATTAGCACCCACTTGAAAGCAAACTTCCTTAAAATAAATGTACTTAAGGGCATTGACCTGGCTTGTAAATAAGAGTGTCACATTAGGATTCTCTGACTTCTTTGTCAACTCAAATTTGTGAATTTTTTAACTTTTTTGCAATTTATTTACAATTAATATTCATGGCAACCATAAGGGGAATGAAAGTCATAGTGCAATTCCATGCCCTTAGAATGGTGCTACAAAACAATCTTACCACTAATTGTCTCAGGCATTTCTTTGTTTCGTGCATGATATGTGTCTTTTACACAGGAAAAAAATTGTGATTCTCAAAATGGGTTTATTTTGGATTTTGAATCACTTTCCCAAAAATAATCCCAAATAAACCCATTTTAGGAATCACAATTTTTTCCTTTAAGTGTTACTTAGTTTGTCAGGTTTTTAAGACACAAAGATATCAATTATTTGAGAAAAGTTTTTCAAACGGAAAACTCCATTTTTTTGGAACATTGAACTAAAGAAATGTAAGACGGTTACACAGTAAATCCTCTTGTGAGTGTCTGATATTCATTATGTAAACTAGATAATCTTTTTGTAAAAAAAATGTGTTCAAGTTAATAAAATGTTTTCCAGTAAGAATTTGTTATTCTCTTCCACATCAACATTGAATAGGTATTTTATTATTTGTTTAACAGAATTTCCATGTTGTGGACCCCTATCTAGTCTTGTTTATTGTTGTCTTTTTGAGCAGAAGGATAACATGGATTGTCTTCAAACAGGTAGCTTTGTTATTGATGTTGTTTTGAATATTATTCTATACATCCATACAGTTATTCATTCATTCATTCATTCATTCATTCATTCATTCATTCATTTATTCATTAATTAATTAATTCATTCATTCATCCAGTTATTCATTCATTCGTTCATTCATTCATTTGGTTATTCATTCATCCAGTTATTCATTCATTCATTCATTCATTCAATCCATTTATTCATTCATTCATTCAGTTATTCATTCATTCATTCATTCATTCATTCATTCAATCATTCATTCATTCATTCATTTATTCATTCATTCATTCATTCATTCATCCAGTTATTCATTCATTCATTCATTTATGCATTCATTCATTCATTCATTCATTCATTTATTCATTCATTCATTCATTCATTCATTCATTCATTCATTCATCCAGTTATTCATTCATTCATCCAGTTATTCATTCATTCATTCATTCATTCATTCATTCATTCATTCATTCATTCATCCAGTTATTCATTCATTCATTCATTCATCCATCCAGCTATTCATTCATTCATTCATCCATTCATTCATTCATTCATCCAGTCATTCATTCATTCATTCATTCATTCATTCATTCATTCATTCATTCATTCATTCATTCATTCATTCATCCAGTTATTCATTCATTCATTCATCCATCCAGTTATTCATTCATTCATTTATTCATTATTATATTTATTTTTATAACTGTACATATATCTTCAAACCCTTTTACATTCAATATTTTCATTTGATGTTATTCTTTTGTTATGGCACATTTGATCATTTCGTCATGTAATTTGCACCCTATAAGTATGTATTATAATTATCATTCATTTCTCCAATCTTTTTCATCACTTGGTCCATCTATCTATTCACTCGTTTGTTCATCTTGTCCTCCATCTATTCTTTCATTTACTCATTCATTTATTTATTCAGTTCATTTAGCGGAATTCATCTGCCATTCAAATTGCTTTCTATTTAATACTATTTATTATTTTGCATCCTTTATTTTACTAACAATATTATTTGTGCATTTGTCCACCCCTCGTGCAGGTTTTAGCATCAGAGATATTCTATACAGTCAAATACTTTGCAACTATGTTAATGAAAGCTTTAGCATTGAGTGCATTTGTCACCATGACCCTGTGGTTGCTATGGAAACTGTTTCAACATCACAGCATTCAGAACTATCTATTCTTAATCTATCCGTAAGTATCTTAGTTGATAAATAGAAATATGTGATCGCTAATCTTACCACAGGGCTGTCAACCATCTGCCATTTCTGATCTTGAGATCATTCCAAAGTCTGTCATTTTGTTTTCTCTTTAAAATTTCCGAACTTACAAAAAAAAAAAAAAAAAAGGTGGTACACATCTTTGTTTCCAATCTAGAGATTCTGGCTTCTATCCATGAGATCCAGAAAATCGATGCAAGTGTTAGTTTTTTTTTATCTAGTAAGAGATTTGACAATGAAATCTAGATACTGGGAGATTTGTCCCAAAATCTGCGGGTAGAGACTCACGGATTATGTGGGAGGGTTGGCAGCCCTGCTAACATTACTTTCAACAAAGAATATAATTATTTTACAATTTACTACTCAAGAATACATATACTTTTGCACAAGAAACAAAATGTGTTTTTAAGTTGGTCAACACCTGTCTTTATTAATAGCAAATTGATGAATTCAATAAATGAATAATTACTTGTTTTTATGTGCATAATAGCAAGGTGCATGCCTCTTAAGTGTGTTCCATATCTCATGATCACTATGATGTAATCAAAATTCATTGACAATACTTTTACTTCTAAAACTCATGAATAATTAAAGAGGGATTTTCAAAGCAAACCAATACCTGTGACAAGGTCTATAACTTACTATGGAATGATATAGAACTGTCCTATTTTCTCCCATATAAAGTTGAGAAATTCTCAGGTTTTTGATGAAAACATATATACATACATTTGGCGGTTTGGAAGCAATTTATAACATTCCAATTTGTGCTTTATCTGTTATATAGATGTAACTATATTTGCCAATAAAACACTCATTCTCATTTTATAGTTACTACCTAAGGTGCTTATAACCTTCAGAATATGATAAAAGTTATGGAAAATGTAGGTGGTTCCAAGGATACATAACCAAAGTTTGAAGTCAATTGCTTCAAAGTTGAATATTTTATGGATTTTGCATGTCTGGTGGAAATGATGTTGCACAGCTTATACACAAACTGTGAGCATCGCCAAAATTTCTTATGGAGATTTTTTCTGGTTAACTTTGGTATGACCTGTTGTCATTTCTGGCAAAGTTGTAAAATCTTTAAAAATCTAGAAAACGTTCAGCTTTAAAGCAATCAATTTAAAACATTGTGCATTTTTTTTCAGTGTTTTTATGTATTTTTGTGCATTTGGTTTCACACTGGATCCTCAAGGAAGCAAGGTTATATTCAAACTGAGTCCTCACACGGAGCTTGTACAGCCCCTCAATATCACAGCAATAACAACCAATAAGAACATAGACAAGAAATCAATCATCAATGGAGCAATGAAGCAAGAGTTATTGACGACATTGAGCACGCCTTGTAACTTACCGCCAGATGCTGTCCGGTATGAGGCAGAATGTCTACGAACTGACTTCAACTTGAGAGTAAAACAAGTACTGTTTCAATCGTTGGTGTCAGCGTATTATGTTGGTTTTATTCCTATGAGATTTTCAGAGGTAGGTAACACTTGGAGTTTAGACATCAAACGTATGCCACATAAAACTTCATAAACTGCTTGATATCATTCATTAAATCTGATGGATCAGATAGTTTATATCTTTTTCGATTTTTTCAAATTTTTCCCCACTGAACAAACTTTGCTGAAAACTTTGTCATTCTCAAGATTGAACAAACTTTTTTAAGCAATCACGAAACATTAAATTTATTATTGCAATGTTCTGTGAAAACATAACAAAAAATGTGAAGCTTCCTTAGTTGTTGTCTTCATTCACAAATCTAGCATTACACATTTTTCTGCCAATGGGTTCCCTGTGTTATAACAATAATCTAAGGGGGGAACTCAAGAAGAAAAATTGTGAACTTTTTCCATCACTCCAAAGGTCTCAACTGCACAGGAACTCCAGAAGGAGAAGAAAGTGAAAGGCAAAAGTACTAGCCTGCCAAGTAGGAGGTTATCATAAATCTAATGGTGTATTATTAATTGGGTTTCCTGTGTTATTATATTTCAGCAACATTACATCTATTATGACCTATGGTGGGCCTTGCAGCAAGCCTTGTTTATTTGGTTGAGTTCATTGATTATGCTAATGATATACATGTTACCTATTAACTACTGTGATGCCCTACACAAGTGCGCAACACACCTTGGTGGCTGGGAACGGTACACATGGGGACATAGAGACACACCACATATGTAAGAGAATTGAGGGGCTTTCATTTATTTTATTAGCACATGGGAGGGGGATCTGGCAAAATTTCATGTAGCAGACAGCATACATTATCTGACCCCCCTAGCGTTTTAGTAATTATATCATAATTCACCCTATGATGATTCACAAAAATCCTAACCCCACTTCAGAACACATTCAATATTGTGAAACCCTCCCTACCAGGCTTCTAAAAAAAAATATTGACCCCCCTCCCCCCACAATTTTGTTGACTCCCCCACATATGCTAATGTATTGTTAATAGTACCATCTTGAACGTCATCATTATCATCACCATACACCTCTTCCATAATGGCGGAAAATTGACTTTTATATTTAATTTGTTAATCTAAAATTAAAAAACTATTACTGTCGATAAGCATTCATGTAAAAATCTAGCCTCCTCCTAGGCAACTTATCATGATTATTGACAGTCATCGTTATTATCAACATATCATAATCAACGTGATTGTTATCAAGTACTAAATTTCACCTTTTTCAAACAAATTCTTCAAAAATAAAAATATAGCATTTGTTTTCAAGCCAAAACAATTAATCAATCAATCAGTTCATCAATCAAACAATCAAGCAGTCAATCAATCAATCAATCAACTAACCAATCAATCAATCATTCAATCAATCAGTCAATCAATCAATCAGTCAGTCTGACAGTCAGTCAGTCAATCAATGAATCAATCAATCAATCAAGCAGTCAGACAATCAATCAATCAATCAACCAATCAACCAACCAACCAACCATTAATCAATCAATCACTCAAACAGGTGAGGTAAGGGAATGGCAGAAAAAATTACATGGATTGAATTAATTTGCATAAAGTTCCTGGAATTGGGTGCCTTAGAGTTAATGGTTCAGTGTGACAATCATTGTCATTAACATTTCAACACTACAAGTCACTATATCATTGTTATAATTCAATTATTCTTGATGTGTTAGATGGTCACCGTTGACAGTGTGGCCACAAGGAGTATTGGTACGATATAACAAGTCATTATACAGAGGGTTAGGAGTACATAATGTCGCCGTACCCTCAGATCCTCATCACTCAAGATTTTTTGTAAGTTGGGCAAAGGATATTATAATTGTAAAGAATGACAAACTGTCAGGGATACTGGCTACATTTTTGTCCATAAAATGACTAATATCCTGTATCCCATTATTATAAATCTATTGGCAGTAACACCTGAAACCTGATGCTCAAGACCTTCAACTCCCACTAGTATTCAATCATCTTGCATCCCAACTTCTTTTTTGGCTCAGTTCCCAAATCCTGCCTACAAAATCAGGGGCGCCGGAACAAAAAATTTGTTCTGTGATTTTTTGGTTTGTAAAGTTTTCCAATTAGATGCTACGTGCCATAATACCCATAAAACATAAACGCCTTGGATGCAGGAGCTGGTTTTTCTGGGTCGTAAGGAAATGCGAGATGACTGGGATCTTATTATTAATTTCTCTTGGGGTGGGGAGGGGTGGGGCATTATAGTGCCCCCCCAACGGCTGTTACTGTTCCACCGCCTCTGGAAATAAGGGCAATCCCACATTGTGGCGAACCTATTGGGGACCATTAACAGCTGTAACCAAAGCTAAACCCAAACTAGTGTGTATATTATTCAGTGTTTCAAGACCAAGGTTCTGGCCACTTGACGAATGCTTGGTGTTTTCCATATATATCCATATCATAGAGCAAACATGATAGGAAAACCATGAAAAACCAAGTAAATATTCACAAATACTAGCTATTTAGTAACTATTTGTCACTAACGCTCAACCAGAACACAATACCCAGACAAAAGAAATAGCAATATTCTGGTTGAGTGATTTTTTTTTTCATTTTTTTTTTTGTTAACTTTTTATTTCATGGTTTTCCTGCATTTGCTCTATTCTGTAGATATATCACATTCTTGGTAACTTACTTTCACTTTTTTTCATTATTTCTTTAGTTTATGTTTGAATCACCTCTACGCCTACTTAACTGGATGGCTCTAACACTACTTGTTCTTGTCGTATACCAACTCTTCTTAATAACAAGATGTTCAGTTTGGTATCAGTTGCTATCAATCATTGGCATGTTGCTGTTCAACTATGTGGTGCTGTACAGAGTCTTGCGTGACAGATGGGCACTGCAAGGCATTGTAAAGGAGAGAGGGACAGACATAGATAAAGACGGTGATGAAGACTCGGATTAAGCTCTTTTACACATTCATTTTAGGTAGAAAATTTAATTATTATTGTTACAGCTGGTAAATTTGGTTTTGTTTGAAGCCACTGCTGTTAGTTTGTCGGTAACAGTGAGGGTATTGCATGGCTGTGGTTGCCATGGCAATATACTACTTTAGCTATTTATAACTTAATATTTAAATCCCAGCTGAGCTATTCAAGTGTCATCAGGTTGCCATGGTAACTATAGGAAATAGTTGAATAAATAAAGTAAATATTGAATCTTGATGGTGTTGATTTACTGTTTTTAATCTGAGCTGTGCTTGCGCAATAACAATATATTGTTTTGCATTTAGAGTCATTCTCACCTGAGTAGCAGGCCCTGATCATTTTTTGATTACAATAATCAAAGCATATCTGCCATGACATACATAGCAGTATATTTACCCTAACCAAAACTTCTCAAGGCCGATTTACATGGTGCGATTTGTAGTTTTTGACAAGTTGTAACTTCTAAAACTAGTTCCTCGCACTTTAAAATGTGTTTTAGAATGTCATACGACTAGTTTCAGAACGTTTTGAACCTTGACAAATCATACTGTGGAAATCATCCTTAAGAAAACATTTGCACTTAATGCTGCATAATATAGCAGCATTGTAACCATACCCACTCATGAAAATGACTTTTCATCTACCACATATAAAAGCCAATATACTCCAACTTCTTCTAGTCTTCTTTATAGCATCACTTGACTTAAAATGACACTGACTAACATTGATTGATCATCAGTTATCCAAAATTGATAAATTACTCAATATTGAATTATAGGAATTTTTTATTATTATTAATTAAAATAAATATTATTATTATTTTTTTTTTTACTTTGGTAATCGATTTTTTATGTGCCAGGATTTTTGCATGAGTGTTACAACCTCACACAAAAAACAGCTAATAAAAATGTCAAATCTGAAAAAGTGATACACAAGAGCAACTGATTAAATATTAGTGGTGGTGGGCTTTCTGATTAATTTGTTGGAACAGGGTAATAATTGTATTCCATGCCATTCCTTGACAACTGTTTGTATTCTTTATTTTCCTATTTACTAATATCTTTGTCACACAACAATCCTTAATGTCACACACTGTGTTTTCTATATACAGTAACATACTATGGTTTCTTGGAACCTGATAAACTTTTTTTTTTAAATTCACAGAAGAAAATCAGCACATTCAAAATTTAGTACACAATTACTTTACACAAAAATATATTTCTAAAATGAAATCTTGGGATTACACTGGGATTATTTTGTGTAACCTTTTATTAAAATACCAATATATAATATCAATAAATTATAATCCCAAGGTATCATTTTAGAAATGCATTAATTTTTGGAGAGGTTTTTGGTATTATTTTTTCTGGCTTTCTTGATTTTACCAACATACCAATAGTAATTGATAGGAATGAGCTGATTTTTTCCTGTGGCAAAGGACTTAAAACACTACAACCACAAAATAAAAATGGAAAATATTTTAAAAAGAGGGTCTGTGTATGAAACCCAACAATAATCGAATTTTATGTTCTCATTCACACTGTATTGGCCTCAACTCAACTCAAGGCAAAGCCTCTAGTACTTCTATTGTTTGTGGACGGATGCATGGGATGCTCTCAATACAAAAGTTGGAATATATACCTTGCTATTGACGCTAATACAGTGTAAAGAAAAACGCAAAACTGGCTTATTGCAACCTAGTAACATGATTTTATTTTGTAGATACAGTGTTTTACCCACTGATGCAAACAATTATATACAGACCAACATTTTATAACTTCTACATTCTATGAATCTAGTGGACAACTTAAACTAAAAGATGACCCCATCACCCATGAAAATCTAGCCCAGGAATGGAGAATGGACCAAAATTTGAAGGATTACCAAATTTCATAACACAGGAAAAGATTAATCAAACGTAGTTCTTAGAATAGTTAGCAGGGTAGAAGTGCATATGTCATTCCTGCCCAACATGTTTTGCTCCTTTCTGTTTTCTTCTGGGTTTCACGATTTTATGGAGATAATACTGTGGCGTTTTAATACAAGTGTCCATATAGAACTAACTGACTAACGTGCTGTTGCCATGCTACATTATTGCCCAATTCAAAGCTTCTGACAATACTGTCTTTTCTTTCAACTGTGAAACCAAAATGCAACAATGAACAATATATACTCTTGCATTGTTAGAATTGAGCGAAAATGTTGATGGCTAGCCAATAAAGTCCATCTCTTCTTTTTCTTATATTTTCCAAGAAAATAAGAAGACTTTCTGATACTCAGGATAGTTCTGTTTATCTGGTAATATGTTTGTAAGTTGCTGAAGTGGCTCGTTGATTAGTAGGAGGGCGAGAAGGTTTCTGAAGAAAGAATTTCATGTCTGTTACTTTTGGTCATTTTTAACTTGCATAAGTATTCATTATTAGTCCTTATTACATTCATCTCTTGAGGATATGACCATTAAGAAGGATTATTGCGTACACAATAATTACAAATGTAACATACACGACTTTCAAAAATGGCTGCCACTAATTAGCATATTGTTAAAAATAGTTTTCGTGTAAGGAATTTTTTTTAAAAACATACATATCAAAGCTTATAAGTTCTGAAAGTTTGACAGAAAAAGGTAAAATCCCCTTAGAGTTATAAGAGTTTGAAAAGGCCAAAAAACACCAAAACAAGGCTACAAAGGCCTCGGCAAAGAATCCAATACAAATCCTCGTATTCACACTCCTCCATAACTTTGTTGATATTTTGTGAAAAGCTTCAAAAATTTTCAAAAGTGTCTATTGCCGACAGATCTTTGACGTAGTTGTACTGAATTAAAAGTATTTAGGGTGTAGTCAATTTTAAGAAATAATTGTTGGTCGTTGTTAGGCATTTATGAAATTGGTGTACACACACAGGGAAATATTAGCACACCCAAACTTCAGTAAAAAAAAAACAGTCAAAGACAATAATATCATCAGCAACATCACTAACCACAAAAGAGTCTGAGTTTAAGTTGTGATGATAAATACCGGGTATGAATATCAATTTGATGGACAAATTATCAAATACTTTTATTAATATTAGTTCAATGCAGGGTTCATATTGCAATGATGAAGTAAAAATATCTCATAAAAATGGTCTTTTGGCATACATTTTGCAACTCAAAATATTTGCATGATTTGATTTCCTTTGTCTATTCATATTTGTACTCATTGTCAAACGTAACCTCTCTAATATCATATAATTTGTACTCATTGTCAAACGTAACCTCTCTAATATCATATAATTTGTACTCATTGTCAAACGTAACCTCTCTAATATCATATAATTTGTACTCATTGTCAAACGTAACCTCTCTAATATCATATAATTTGTACTCATTGTCAATCGTCACCTCTCTAATATCATATAATTTACATACTCATTGTCAAACGTAACCTCTCTAATATTCATATTGTCATCTCCATTCATGTCATCACTCACCGATGATGATGGTTGGTCAAGACGTCTATTCAGATTTGAAGTGATTGCTTCTTGTACTTTGAGACGTTCATTTAATCTGTCAAGTGACTGCAGCAGTTTATTTTCCTCTATAGACAAAGCACTGGGACCTAGTCATGTAAACATTGAAATAATTAACTGTTTTGAAACTGTTTTGAAAACATAAATTTATAATGCTATAAAAAACAAGGGTATATGTTGTATATGTTCAAGACTTATAAACTTTGTGATGGCAAATTCAAGCTGTAATTAGAAGGGCTTTAGAATGACAATTTTCCTTGGTTCCTTTTTGTATGTTTAATGATTGGTTACCCATTTTTGAATAAGTGATATTTAATTTCCATGGTATGAAATAAAGTAGGGTTAACTTTTAAACAAACAATGTTGGTTATTTGAAGTATGTAAATATTTTAGCAGATGTGGAAATAACCTATTAAAAAAGTTGAAGATTGATGCAAAATGACCAAAACATTACAATCCCGAACAAAGTGCTACAGGACAGGGCACAGAATGGTGCAATTCACTGGTTTAACCTAATGATATCTTTTTTGCAGTCAGAATTGCAATATATTTCAAATGCCTTAATAAACTGCACCTGTTCTAGCATTGATCACTGGTTGGTAAGATGGAGCTGTCACTTGCTGTGTCTGCTGGGATGCTAACATCACTGCCCTCATCTCATTATGAGACAAAGGGTTAGGTACACCTAGAAAACACACAAAAAGAATTGGGTAAAGAATAAAATAATGGCACATAACAAATGGTGTTCGGCAGAAACTCAAAAGGGGATTGCAACGTGTAGCGACAGTACATTGCTTTGGTCCCATGCTCCTGAGAATTAGATATTTTTGTGGTAAAGCCTTTCTCAAATAAAATCATAAATCTTTACAAACTAAGTAAACAACACAAGCACACCAAAATCAAAATCTCTTCAGCCTTCAGAAAGACTGTTGGTGTTAGTGCCTGATGTTGGCAAGTGATTGTTGTGCTGTGATCACAAGGCTATGTACAGTCTTTTGAAAGACTGTTGGTGTTAGTGTCTGATGTTTGCAAGTGATTGATGTGCTGTGATCACAAGGGTACATGTACAGTCTTTTGAAAGACTGTTGGTGTTAGTGTCTGGGTTCGTAATTAAAAAGATGTTGATCACAATTTTCTGTTACCTCTAGTTGACATGGTGGCAGTAGGTGTTTGCCTGCTTGCCATTGGTGCAAATGGTTGCCTAGGAGCAGTAGGGGGTTTTCCCTGAGTGGACTGTCTACTCCGTTGTGCACGTTGCTGTAGTAATGGTTGCTGCCTATGGTGACTTAGGTTATCCGCCGAGCCATATCGTCGTAGTATCTCATGAGAACCATATCGACGCATTGACCCTAGCCCTGCTATTGACGATGCCCTACCAGTACGAGCAAGAGATGACTCCCTTAGAGCATTGTCGTAATAGTTTGCATAGGGCGGCTCTTGTGTTCGTGATCGACGGACATCAACTCTGTTTACACAAGAATCAGAACCAACTGACTGAGTATCTTTATGATGCAAACAGTTCCTCACCCTATCCCATAATATGTTTATCTCGTCATCTGTAGGTGTTTTATCCAAGGCTATTGACTGTTTTAGTGCTGCTGTCTGTGGGTGAATAAGCTCCTTTTCTGTTCTAGTGAATGACCCCTGTCTAGAATTCTGTCTGTCTGTCCAACTACTCTCATCCATTGTTCCTGTCCATCTTTGATTGACAGCTCCATTGTCATTGGTATTCCCTGATGGGCCTAAATACACAGGTATCTTTGATGGTTGGACCCTATTTGGCGATGCCATCTGAGCCCTTTGTTTAGCAGATCCAAGCCTTGGTTTGTGAACCTTTTTATAAACTGATCTAAAGTCAGACTTAGTAGGACTCGGAGAGGGACTCTCTGCTAAGTTGATATTGTTCAGGATTTTCTGGTGTTCTTCTTGGGCAGGGCTTGCATTGTTCAACATACTTATACGATCCATATCTCTTTGTATGTTCTGTAAAAGTTCATCATCTTCATCACTACTTGAGCTAGACTGACCTCTAGTATTTCTTACTTCACTCTTTTTTACTCCTGAACCAACTTTTTGTTGATTTCTGATATTTTTCTCTAGAACTTTCTCTGCTGTAGTCTCCTTATTTTTTCTAGCCTTTCCTGATGGGCTTTTTCTAGGAGTTGTTGACCTAGGTGAACTTTTACCAGTAGTTCGTTTAGCAGCAGAAGCAACAGCTCTCTTGCGATGTAACGGACTGCTATACACCACACCTTTGTGGCGTGTACTAGGATGCGGTGGTTTTGCTGTCATTTTGTTGTTTCTATTGTCTTTGTTTGCAGATGGTGAACTTGTTTTATGCCTAACCTGGTTGCTAGTTTGCTCTTCTATTTGACTTGTCTCCCCTTTTGTGCTACCATGGGGGTTGATTCTTCCAGAGATGTCAGAATTTCTAGAGCCATTTCTTCTTGTCGTACCACTCACTGGTTTAGGTCTTTCTCTCTCCCGATTGGGATACTGCTGCAGGTTTTGGTTATCGTCAATCAGCTCGTAAGCAATACTGCTTGGCTTTGTAACAGTTGTGTCTTGTTTATCGGGGTCAACATCATTCCCAAATACAGTTTTAGAGGAGAAGAAGCTACCAGGATACCAACTCTTATAATAGGATGTGTTTATTGAGCTGTTATAAACCACCTCAGTTTCTGTACTCTTCTGTGATTGACCATTGTCACTTGTTACTCTAGCTTGATTCATGTCATTAATATAACTTTGATTTCCACTACCTGAGCCTGCAGTATAATGTCCAGCAGGTTGCAACAATAGTTCTTCTGCATACCCATGATGTGGGTGTTGGTGTGTTTCCTTAGCAACCGTCAAAGTCTCACTGGTATCTTTAGAAGTATTTCTAGGCCCAAATGGATTATGGTACATTGTAGTTGGGTTGCCATAGTAATCAACATTATATTGGTTGCTATGGTAATCATTGTAGTGATAGCCCTCGTTGTTGTCTCTGTCACAATGGTGACGATCATCAACATCAGTCTGTTTATGTATTGTCTTATCTGAGTTTGTTTCCTGCTGTGTCAAGCTTGGAGCACCGGTTGTAGTTTTAAAGCCCTTGTCTTCACTCTTACTACCATCAACATTATCACTTCCACTATCATCACCATCCAAACTGTCTTGTAGGATTTCTAAGCTATCATCTGTCAAAACAGACTCCTCTTTCCTCAGTCTGTCATTAGATATGCTATGAGGAGTTACCTCCATACCGGCTACACATTGCTGAGGCCGTTCTGTATGGGTACTGGCAGGTGGAGTCGACTCTCCTGACGATGCCACTGGTTTACTTAACTGTGCATATACAGACCTAGGTACTACCATGCTGCCACTAGAGGATGATGGGACAGTACAGGGTATCTCTCCTGTTTTAATAGGAGTATTACCAGGTGTTCCTACTACTCTAGGTGCTACATGGGGACCTTTCACTATTGGTATACTAGGCTTGGTGTTATTATTAGTACTGTGAGAAGCATTACTTGAGGCTACTCGACTATTGTATAGTTTGACATATGCCTTGCAGCTTTCTTTCTCAGCTGTATCTAACTGACCAGTTAGACCATCATCAAACTCTATACTGTCTGAGAAAGTGACTCGACGTCGTGCAGCTGACCTCACCTTGTCTTTGACTATAATTCCAGCAACGGGGGGTGGTGGGTTGGTTACTGCTAGTTGGTCTGAGGGTACTTCATCAAGGCTATCTAAACTTGTCAGACTTCCTGATGGTGAGTTACGTCCCATTGTCTGTGGTAACGCACCTTTGGCATAGTGACTATTCATAGATGCAAATTTTGGCCCTCCGTTTTGTAGTGCGTCCTCTCTGAGTTTGACATGATCATCAAAAGGGTCGTTGTCATAGTGATAGTCCATGCCATTTGTGGTGCCATGCTCAGGGTTGTTGTAGCGATCAGCTGGTGCATATTTCTGTGGCATAGTGTCATTATACTGGGTGTTTATCATGTTTAAGGCATCCTCTAGAGTGGGTACTGTCACCTGTTCACCATTTCTTATAGCTACAATGTGTCCTCGTACAACTTGTACACCATCTTCAGCAACTTGAGGTGATTCTAAAATAAATAATAAATAAACTGGTCATGACAATTTAAGAGCATAACTATCCCAAATTAAAACAATAATTTCATTGTTTGATGCATGTTCTGAAATTTTATGTAATACCCAGGAGTGCTTTAAGACAGGGTTTACTTCATTCATCACTTTTCCATAGTGTAGTGTGATGTGGTTTGCAGTGGTGTGGTGTATTATGATGTAGCTATGTGCTGTGATGTGGAAGGTGCAGTTGTGTGGTGTGGGATTTTGTGGTGTAGCATGTCATATTCTGCTGTGGTGTGAAAGGCCCAGTTGTGTGCAGCTGTGTGGTGTGGGATTTTGTGGTGTAGCATGTCATATTCTGCTGTGGTGTGGAAGGTGAAGTTGTGTGCATGGGTGTGGTGTGGGATTTTGTGGTGTAGCATGTCATATTCTGCTGTAGTGTGGCAGGTAGAGTGGTGTGGTGTCTAGCTTAGTGTAGTGTGGTGCATTACCTGAAATTAGCTTTCCACTGCTTGGTCTACTCTTTTTTCTAGTGTGATCTCTCTGAAACTTTATAGTGGCTTGTTCTTTTTCTTTATGTCGTTCTGACAATACCGCTTGCCTGGATCTCTCCTCTTCCTCTTCTAACTCTTTCTTTCTGTTCTCAAGTGCTCTGTGGTATCATGAAAAAAAAATGATTTAAATGAGAAATAACATTGGAATATTAAAATGCCTGACAGGATTTCATGATCGACCACACAGTCATTTGTATATCATAATTATATCATCAAAACCTAACAATGTGATGTGCTCTGTGTGACTGATTTAAATAACAAATGTAGACTGAGAACCTCCAGACAAAGAAACACTAATAGTATATGGATATGTTGCAACAATATGATTTATTCACTCATTCACTCATTTAGTCATCTGTTTACATTTATTTCTTATTTTACAGCCAAATTTGTTGTATCGCGACTCGCTGTTCCAAAACTTTGATTTAATTTTGTCTTTTCTGAACCGTCAATCAATTTCATAGGGTGGAGCTTGACCTAATACGTTCTATAATTGGTTAATTTGTAATAAACTCAACCCCTGCAAATGATTGACGGTTCAGAAAAGACCAAATCAAAACAACGTTTTGAAACTGTGGGTCGCGATACAACGAATTTGGCTGTAACAATCAAGAGAATGATGCAAGGTGGGTCAGTTGTTTTTTAAGCCTGGATACAGTTATCTACTGCATAGAATGTCTTCAGGATTTATCCAGTGGATATCACTATCCAGGATTTATGGATCCGGCCACAGGAAAAAAAAGCTTGATATTAATCAGCTTACTTTCTTCATAATAGGACGATAACATGACTTTTGGAGGGTATACATGTACATGCATTCCGCTTGGGTGCAAATGATGCTACTCACGCCATAAATAAACAATATACATGAAAAAAAGTCATCATCATCCTCAAAAAAAAATTTTGATTCAATCTGCAACAGGCTGAAGCAGGACAATTATCGCCCACTGCCTGCACGTTCTCAAGAGGGCAGTTTGAAATTTTGGCCTTGTTTATAGATGATAACTAACAATCTGAGAGCTTACTTTCTTCTTCTGTTGGTTTCTTTGGATAGCTCTTTTACTCTGTCCTTGATATTCTGCCCTTCAGCTTTGGCCTGTTCTTTCAGTCTTTGTACATGCTCAGTTTGTGCAGCTTTATATTTATCACTAAAAAAACTGTCAAGGATAATTTCATAATAATATTCATAACAACGATGATAACAACATTAACAAATCTGTTCTAAGCACTATGAAAACAAAAACAGTCAATTGCAAAAAAACAACAACAAAACACACACACACACACACACACAAACAAAGATGAAGTCTTGAGGCTTTTGTGTTCCATATGATAACACAGACAGCTTTTTCAGATTGAGGCAAGATATGCTTAGACATTGGAATTAATATTTTTATGATGAAAACTGACCCAGTGTAGCTGAAACGGTAATTTCGAAAAATCTGTCTGTTGAATCAGACCTTATTTCTACATATTAGTATAACTTCTATCATTGGCATAAAATATATACGTATTTATAAATGCATAGAGTCATTTTTGAATGAGTGGGAAATAGCATGGTTACAGTACTGCTATGATACCACACAGAAATGAAGCGCCCAATGGGCACGTAACTCAGACATTGTTACTGATGAAGAACTTGTAATAGAGGGAATTTCAATTTATTGAAAAATAAAAAGCAAAAATAGTAAGAAAGATATGGTGGAAAACTTAAGAGATAAGAAAATATATATCATTTAAGTCTCCCGGCGTTGGACTCGAACTCGAGTATTCTCGATGAACCGTTATTTTGAAAAGAAGACAAGAAGATTGCCTGTGATATCACGATTAACTTAGAGATTAAATAAGCTGTTTTTGTTTAACTAGCATCAAACTTTTATAGATTTTTACATACGAGATCACATGGGAAAACTAAGTTACTCGCCTATGATAGACATCTTCAATTGTCAACTTGAACTGTTGACATCGTCAAAAGCTCGATCTAGCTCTATAAGCTTCCACGTAAAATTCACAAAACACACGTTATTTAATTTTCTTGGTGTTCGCACTTCTATTGGAAATAACCATGAAAATAAGCAGAAATTATTCTCCTTGATTATATCTGTTTCTCGGCTGGTTTCCGAATATAGTTCTCGCAGCAAAAACAATTTAACTATAAGTACTCATTTTTACGCTTACGTCATCACATGCGTCTCGGTAGCGCAGTCGGTTAGGCGCTTGTCTTTCATACACAAGGTCCCCGGTTCGAGTCCGGTCAAAGTGATATTTATTTCTAAAAAAAGAAAATATGTAAAATAATTTAAAATGTTAACTTCCTGTTAACAACCGGAAGTTTACTGGAAAGTGAGTGAGTGAGTGAGTGACAGAGATGCCCCACTCCATTAACTCCTCCATTGCTAACGCAATGTCTGAGTTAAAAAGGAATGTATTCGTAGCAATAATGGTTATGATACATTATAGTTACTGTTTCCCTCAAGGAGCTGCAGAGTAATAATATTTAAGCTTAATTTTCATTGATGAGAGATTAACCCAGATTTGATATTGTTTGACATTTGAATTCGTGTTCATAGCTAGTTCAACTTTTGTCAACCAATTGGCAGATTGTAATGGGAAACTAGCGATAAAAATAGTGGATTATAACTCGGTAGAAAATGTATAACTTACCATGGGGTTTAGCTGAAATTCTGAGCTACAATATTCAATGCAGACATGTTCAAATATTAATGTTGATCAAATTTACATGCACGATAATCTAATTGACAGGACTGCCATAAATACTTAAAACGTGTCTGTTTTTCATATATTGAGATTTTGAGGTGAAAATAAGTATTTTTAGATTCATGATAATGAATTGACTGTAAACTGCGAAAATCAACTTAAACATATTCTTAGGTTTTAATTATAATTCTTTCGATTTTAAATTCCCATACAACTTATCCATTAAAATGTAGCTGACTACCAGTAACAGCGCCGAGAAGTCAATACTGATATATTGAACTCTCAAAATTCAAAATGTTGACTTTAACGCCGAGTGAAACAACAAATCAATTTCCATCAGTTTTTATTTCAAAATATGTTGATTATAAACTAATTTGCTATGTATATGTTAGCTTTATGGGCAATCTCGCTATTAACAAAATTATTTTGCTTCATCCCACCATCTTTAACGTTAGAGATAGCAAAATTATAGGAAAAATTATCGGATGAAGTTGAGCTAAGCTTTTTTCTTGAGATTTAAAAGCAGCAAATACCATGAAACTACACATAATTACTGTATTATCTAACAATGGGAAGATATTAATTTGATATACAAGTACAGCAGTTCAAGTCAACGACAGAAACAACAAAATAAAGCAAAAGTAAAATGACTTTTTTCAGTAATATTTCTTACGTAAATTTATCAAAGGATACGAGTAAGCTCCACTTATCATCCTGCATGTTTAACTTGTACGAAATAATTTTACCGTAAAATCTTCATCGACTCTTCTACGATAGTAATTCATGGTTTCCCACTGAAAAAGTCAGGTTTTTGTGCCGTTTTCAGCTCAAACTTCACTTGTTGTATTCATCCTGGCAACAAATCGGTCGACATGTTTACTGTCATATCCTAATGCATCATGGGAGAAAATGCTACGACACTTCACGAACAAATATGCTCAGTCAATATCAAATCGATAATAAGTCGTGCATGGCTTCGACAGTGACAAAGCAGTTTGCACATCAAGTTTGGAAAAACACTGGTTGATCTTCAACTTTTCTTAGATGCGAAATGGCTTTCCAGGCAGGTTTTCATGTTAAGGAATCTTGGGGAGTAGGAACAGTACGTTTATGTGCGGGATTCCCAGGAAATTTGATTCGTGACGAAGAAAACTTCACTTATTGCTTGCCTATCGGAGCTCAAATAGTTTGTTGGGATATTGCAACAAGACAACGAAAATTATGTTTCCAAGCTCATAGTGACTTAATAATGTGTCTCCTTTACAACGAATTTTGTCAAACTATACTCACAGTTTCTTACACTGGAGAAATCAAGCTCTGGGACAAGCAATTTCAGCTTTTACACAGTGAAAAAGCTAGTTTTGAAAACGGAAGTTTTGGTTGTTGGTCAGAAAGGGGAGATAGCTTTGCAATTTGCGGCAGTTCTCCAAATGACTCCTTTATTTCTCAATATAAGGTGCAAAAAGATGAAAATGGTCAAGTTAGCTGTAGTATGCAATGGAATCATGTTGGACAGAGTTGTGTAAGTATTTCTGATATGGATACCTCAGCCAATCAAAGCGGTCTACACAACAATAGTGTAACTTACATTAATCAGAAAGATGGCTACGTAATAGTGCAGTACAACTCCCATGGCAACATACTCGCTGTCTATGAGCGATACCATGGCAATGCCAGCCAGATGCATCTGCTTAATAAAGATGGTCAACTAATCCATTCAGTTTGTCTAGACCCGCTTGGTAATTACAAATCGGCTGTCATGTGCACAACGCCGTGCAGTAGTGATGGTATTGTTGCAGTCGGCTTTCAAGGTGGATTATTCATTGTTTTACACGACCATGATCTTACAACCAAGGCTATATTTCAAGCAACAGGCTCACCTCAAGTTGCATTATGGGACAGAGAACACATACTAGCTGTTTCTTACTTATCTGGGTCAATGTCATGGTGGACAATCAATGGTGAACTAGTACATGAAATAGGTGGAGCCCCGAAAGATTCCATTATGCATCTTGATTGGGTACCCAATAACTCCCATCATGCACTGTGGGTAGCAGGAATCATGTCACTAAGTTATGTTGAGTTTGAATATTCTAATGATAGTGGCACCAATCAGTTTCCAAGCAAGGTTGTTGAAAAGCATCGTCTGCAATATCATGAAGTAACAGGGTGTGGTTTTGATCTTAGCAAGAATAACCTTGCTGCGTCAGGAGATTTCACAGGTAACGTCTTTGTCTGGAAGAAAGGACACAATGACCCTATACACAGACTAAAATATGATTGCTCCATTAGAAGTTTATCTTGGAATGATGATACGCTGTTTGTAGGATCCTTAGATGGAATGATTCTTAAATGGTCATCTAGTGATTCAACAGATATGCTGACAGAGTGCATAGCTTGTATTGGAGCTGTGTTATCAATCCGTTGGTCGACTTTCAACAAGCTGTTACTGGCTGTTGGGCTTGATAATGGTTATCTTCTTGTATATAGTTTTACAGATGATCAATTCACGGATCCAAATGAAGCTCTCAACTTTGAAGCCCATCATCATGTGATTAAAGATGGAAAATCAGTGTCGTCAGGTGAGGTGTGGAGTGTCTGTTGGAGTCCCTGTGGTAACATGATTGCTACAGCATCTGAAGATCAAACTACTTGTATCTGGGATGCAACTTCAGGTCAGTTAAGGTTTTTTTATACTTTTCTTTGTATTTCTTTTTTTCTTTTGCAAAATCATTACTATTGTTTAAAGTTTTATGAATTGAAATGAAATGTTAAAAACATTTGTTTTGATGTTTTGACTTTGTTGTTGTTGTTATTCTAAATGTCTAGCTTTTCTAAGAGGAAGAGAAATTGCAATCTAGTAAAGTAGTCCCTGGTAAAACTATATACTTCAAACAACAATGTCAAGCTCAAATTACTAGAGTGTGAAACATGCAGCATTGTATCATGACCATAATTTCTAGGAAAACAATCAAACTCTCTGCAGTATTAAAGCAGTACAATCACTTTTATATTATAAATTGTATATATTTATACTGTATATATTTTAATATATTATATATTTTATATTCCATTTTTTGTTAACGTTCACGTATGTTGAAAGTGTTTATTTCTAAATGAGGACTATTATTATTATTATTATTAATATTATTATTATTATTATTATTATTATAATTATTATTATTATTATTATTATTATTATTATTATTATTATTATTATTATTATTATTATTATTATTATTATTATTATTATTATTATGGCAGCCCTGTTGTTTCCCACTTCTGACAAAATGACTCATTTCATTGTATTGTCAACTTGTTGTTTTAATGATAGGTAAGAAACTCCATACTCTGCATGGCCACACAACTGCTGTTACATCAGTTGATTGGAAAATACTACAAAATCAGGTCAGAAGTAATATCCTTGCAACGTGTGCTGACGACCGTACCGTACGCATGTACAATGGTAGCTCATTCAGCGTGCTACATGTTATCAAACTAGATCATATTATGGGATGGTTTACTCTGACGTATTTGAGCCTCAATCCAATTAGTCAACAGTGTCTTTGCTCAACACAGAATGGTCATCTTGCATTATGGGATTGTTTGACAGGAGAATTAGTTTCATGTCGCAAGATGCATTGTGGTTCCATTGAAGGCTTGGCTTGGAGTGAGGACTTTAGGGAGTTTGGGACAGTTAGTTCAGATTGTGTGGTCAATGTGTTTAACGTTGGCCCCCACACTTTCTTAGCAGCTGAGCAGGGAACAGTCAGCAAAATGTAATGAGGAACATAATGTCATAATTAGTCCATCAAGCTTAACTACTGCATCTAGTACACACCTCTAAGTGGGTTGTCCACCCAGCCTGCATGACAAGTAAATACACACATTTATCCAAACACATTTATTCAAAGAAAGTTTAAATTTTTGTTCTATTTCTTGTACAAAGAATGAGAATATTAACAGCTATAAAAATATTCAAAATATTATATTATAAAACTATTAAGCGCCAAATAAATGTTAGTTATCAACTACCTTATATTTTGTGCACAGTGAAGTAAGAATTCACTGAAGTATGGACACTAATAAATTCTACTGTTTTGATTTTATTTCACAGTAGAAGTGCATTTACTCTATGCAAACTAACTATTGAGCTACAAATTTGTTGTTCAGCTTAGGATGCAAGAAATACAGCTTTTCAGTTGCACCCAGGCCTCGATAGCATGTTAATTATCCTTTAGAGTTTGAAGGAAATTCATTGTTCACATTACCATGCTGTTGAGGCCTACAAAACATGCAACTTAAAAGCACTATTGTAGTAAACAAATTATCTATCTATCTGTCTTTCGGTCTTTCTGTCTATCTGGTAAATGAAGGTAATAATGTTGAATCCCTGGCATGGCATATTCTACTGGTTTTCTACAGGAGATGACTTTGCTAGAATTTTCTCATCATAGCAACGATTATCTCCCTCCTCCTGAATCGGGTATCTTAATTGACTGTCATCATCACCACCGCCATCATCTCTGCTAGTGCTTGCATTCTTACCACCACCATCAACAAAATGCACAACACCATCATCTTCAAAAAAAGGAACAGCACCATCACCGTGTATACGCAAGGCCTCTCTCTGCTCTTCTCTATGACGTCTTTGTTGTGTTTTAAGGAAATACCATATTCCATAGCCACATAAAACTGCCAACCCAATACCAAATGAAGCACCCATGAACTGTCTACCATCTTGTGTCGGAGGATCTATAACATATGCATCAAAACACAATTATTAGTAAGGGTGGCATGGGTAACCAAGTGGTTAAGCCTTGTACCTCTTTGGTTCAGGTTTGAGTCCCAGCTAATCGGCGCTGGATCATGTTTGTCATAATAGTTCTTTCTCTCTTCTATGCCATGTTCATTTTTTTTTTTTTTTTTTTTTTGCCCCAGGTTCTCTTGTTTTCATCCATCATAAAAAAATCAATTACCTGGAGAGGTTTATGTAGAGTATATTATTATTTTTTTATTTTTTTTATTATTATTATTATTTTTTTTTATGTAGAGTATATTAAGTGGAAGGGTAGTGAGTGTAATTAAGTCTAAAAACTATCACATTTTGTGCTAATCTCAAATCCAAGGATGATTACCAGCTATTGGGTGAGGCTGAGCATGATATATGAAGAATTCTACAAACCGGGGAGGCAAGTATCTGAATTTATTTGATTTAATATTTTACTTGAATTTTATCAAGAAACCAATTTAGCAACTGATTTCGATCCTGCTCTTTCCTAGCATTCAGTAATTTTGTATTATTTTGTATTATAATGATGCCATTGTCCAAAAAAATATTGATTATTGAACAGCTATAGAGATTTAGTGATCGATTTGACCAATAAGAAATGAAGGAATGTATCATGTTTAAATGAATAATACTGAATTAAATTATAATTATAGAAAAATTTGTTTTGTCAGGACTTGCTGTTTCAGAGCTTTGTTTCGATCATAATCTTTTTTTAAATTTTTAATTGAATGACTTGAAATAAACTCCGTCCCTGAAATTGATTGACGGTCTAGGATAGACTGACATTAAAACTTTAAAACATTAAAACGTTTTGTTTCGAGTTTACCAGATGCTGTGTCCTTGGACAGAGTTTCTGTTAAATCGTCACATGCATCAGGACAGCCACAACTGACCTCTATCTGGAGAGTCTAGAGGAAGAAATGAATTAAACTATTAGAGTGATCATGATTTACTTGTAGCACAGGCTTACCATTTTGTGTTATTCTTTTTTTTATTAATTTGTTTTAATACATTTTCCTTTTTTGACGGTTGGGTTTCCTGTGGCTTCCTGTGGTGAGTATTCAACGGTCATTTCACTGTAAATCGAAACTTTCACTCAAAATTCACAAAAATCTGAATTATATCATACAAAACTTTAATACTAATAAAGATTGAATGTTTTTTAACGTTCCTGGCGTGTTTCTGGTTGATTTGGGTTCGTTTTGGGGTAGTTTCAAGCGATTCGGATTTTGAACACGTTCCCTATGTAGGAAGAAAACTCAAAGGCAGGCAACCAGAAACCTACCTACTCTCACTCACGGCCCAATATCACTATCTTCCTCAACACCTTCTCAAATTAAATTTTTACACACCAGAGGTGAATAATTTACCTACATTCTGTCCGAGTTTCAGCTTCATACATCCACAATCTTTGACAATAATGCCAGTAAAGTTCTAAAAATCGCTTTCTCCAGGGGATACGCAGAATCTGCCCTCTCAAAGGAATGTCAACAATGCAAAAAAGGTCGAATTACGATCCAACCACCCCTCCCAAAGATTAGTGATTTGAATAAAGAGGAGTTCAAAATTATTCAAATTACTAATCTTTGGGAGGGGTGGTTGGATCGTAATTCGACCTTTTTTGCATTGTTGACATTCCTTTGAGAGGGCAGATTCTGCATATCCCCTGGAGAAAGCGATTTTTAGAACTTTACTGGCATTATTGTCAAAGATTGTGGATGTATGAAGCTGAAACTCGGACAGAATGTAGGTAAATTATTCACCTCTGGTGTGTAAAAATTTAATTTGAGAAGGTGTTGAGGAAGATAGTGATATTGGGCCGTGAGTGAGAGTAGGTAGGTTTCTGGTTGCCTGCCTTTGAGTTTTCTTCCTACATAGGGAACGTGTTCAAAATCCGAATCGCTTGAAACTACCCCAAAACGAACCCAAATCAACCAGAAACACGCCAGGAACGTTAAAAAACATTCAATCTTTATTAGTATTAAAGTTTTGTATGATATAATTCAGATTTTTGTGAATTTTGAGTGAAAGTTTCGATTTACAGTGAAATGACCGTTGAATACTCACTACAGGAAGCCACAGGAAACCCAACCGTCAAAAAAGGAAAATGTATTAAAACAAATTAATAAAAAAAAGAATAACACAAAATGGTAAGCCTGTGCTTGTAGCCTGGCGTAATACTTATTTAACAACTATCAAACCACTTTTTATATTACAAAAGAAAGCTGTTAGAATTATAAGCAAGTCTAAGTATGACGAACATATAAACCCTCTATTTAAGGCCACAAATATATTAAAACTAGTTGAGGACTTCATCTACTTTCACAACGCCATATTTATGCACGACTATCATCATGACAAATTACCAAATCTATTTGATTGATTTTTTTTCAAAGCTTCTAGAATTCCTAGTTATAATACCAGATTTGCATCAAAATCATCAGTTTCTATTCATCTTATGATCTATGGGGCCCTCATATTCATACATCGTTTTCAAATTCAAAGGTGTTATTTTGTTTTCTCTTCTCTCCTCATCTTCTTTTCTCCAGTGTTATATGTACTATATATTTAATAGACTTACAGATAAAGTTGAATCACCAACAACTTTAATAACATGTTCTTTCAAAGTTTGATTGCACTTTATCGGTATGAAGGTCTCCCAAGCTTTTGGAACATTTCTACTTGGAACAAGAAAAGCATCATTATTATTGCAGTTCTACACCAGAAGACATAACTTAGCTACAATAGCCTGAGTATCAGGTTCTTATGAGGGAACGAAAAACAGAAGGCACACTACTCTCCCCCAGAAGGCCTGATCTGACTCAGGCTACAAACAGAATAAATGTGAGGATCCCAGAATGATATCTTATTTCATAAGTTATCATATTATCTCTTTAGGGAATTTAAGTTCCACCATAAACCCATAATCACCACAGTTAGCTCTATCATCATCATACTTACCCTGGTCCATCTTCACTAATATCTTTGTAAGATATTTCAGCAGCACATATCAGTAATAGCAGTACAAGTCTGGCCATGGATCGACTTGCCGTTCTGTAAATACAATGACAATTTAATCCAGATGCCTTTTTTTCAGTTCTATTGTTCTTTGCTCAGTGATACGGCTGAAGAGTTAACTTCAATGTCAATTTCTTTCAAAAGTCTTTCAAAAGGTATTTTATACGTACAAGTTCATAGTGTATTGCTATCGATAAGTGATGAAGAATTATGTAATTCATTCATACAAAACTGCATAATCAGTGGCACATTGCGATAATTCCTTTTTCTATAGTACGGACACACAGAAAAAAGCTTTATAATATACATTTGTATATTTCAAACATATAGAAAATAGCGTAATATTTCAGATTTTTTTATTTCGCATTCGGTCTTGAACAAACATATAACCGATTTGTTTTTAGATTAATTTCTAATAACACTATTCAGCTAATCCTTCAAATCATAGTTCAAATTTATGTTTTTGACTATATTTTGCTTTTTCCTAAATTCAACTGAAGAGAACAAGTCAAAAATAGAAAATAGACATGTATGTGATTTGCATAATGTGGAATTTTGTTCTCTCGGAAACTTAGTTGTCAATTTTTGACCGAGCCATTTTTATTCGAATCCTTTTTTCGCTATTTTCTATTTGAACAAACGTAAGCGCATGCTCTGTCAATGACTTCAGTCATTTTCAGTTATTTATACTTTTAGTTGTTCATTACTTCAGTTTTATTTGAATTGTGTGACAGACAGACAGACACATCATTGTTTGTTTGATTGTTTGTTTGGTTTTTGTTTTTATTTGTTTTGTTGTTTTTTCTTTTTTTGTTTATTTCTTTGATTTTTCTTTGCTATTTTTGTTTGATTTTATTATTTTGTTTTTTTCATTCTGACTATTGACAATTAACATAGTATTTTCTAAGTACCAATATTCTGAAGTAGAAAAAATCCAGAAAATAATGTAGTGAATAACAAAAAGTTTACCAACATTTGAAAACACAGCAAACACTAGTTGTTTTAAGTAAGTTTATTACCAGAAACAGTATTTTACATTCTCTTACAACATGGTAAGAATTCACAAATGTCCAGAATTATCTGCTAACTACACTTTGGTTCTCCTTATCAATATCTATGATAAAATTTGACATAATGAACATGGGTCTGGCCTTGAAATGTTGTCGGTAATTACCGAAGACATTTTCTGGATATATGGTAAAATTTACTGATACCAACAGACTGACTAAATAAAATAAGTTAACATGTGAATAACCATGTGACATTTTGTTCTTGTAAAATTTCTAGTCAGAAATAAAATGGCAGGGCTTGAAATATCAGCCTTACAATGATCAAATGAAAGGCCACAATAAATACTTGGCAGTAAAAAATAATTACAGAATTTGAAAGCAAAATAAAATGATAGGTCATTCTTTATAATAATATAGTGGAAACTTTATTGAGTTTTTTACCTAAAGTACAATTGTAAATCTCACTAATAATAGGTAATTTACAATTGGCTACTTGAATCTATTACAAAACATGAGAAAAACGATGTTCACTAATACTGCAATAACTCTGGATTGTTCCATTCTTTGTTTCTGCAGCAAAAAATAATAATAATAATAATAATAATAATAATGAAAATCAATGAACCCAGAACAATAGAAAATCACTACCATGAAGGCATCTGTATATTTTATACAAAAATAGTCGTGATTTGCATAAGGTTTAGCTTGAAATATCTCGGCCAAATTAAATTTAATTTCAAAAATATTAATCTAGAATAGCAACATTAATCTAGACATTTCATAACTACTATACAATATTTGTGTCCAATCTGTATGGAATATAAAATGTCTCGCCTTCGGCTTGACATCGTATATTCCATACAGATTGGCCACTCATATTGTATATATTACATACAATATATATAAAGTAATTCTGTGTTTTCATCTGACGTCATAAGCCAATTAAAAATGCTGTCCGCCATATTGGTGCTCAGGAAGCTCATTTGCATATATCAAATCGCACATATGTGCTTGTATTTATTTACTAGCAATGCGATGTCACGCACTTTAAAGTGCGATGGCGTCCTAAAAGTAGCTCAAAGCAAAAAAATATCGAAAGAAACAACTGTAATAGTATTTCCTGAGTCCGCCAAGAGTTTAGAAGGTTAAATATCCATAAGATTTTTGCAAAAAACTCTGAACTGTTGGAGTAGGCCTGGCCTGTTTACAAGGTGAGAGGTTAGCCTCGCACTGTTTGTTGTGCTGGGAACATTCACAAAGAATGAATGAGCCGCCGATGTTAATATGGATCATTGCAAACATGGAAGGAACGATTGCTTTGGGAGATTGTCTAGGCTGTGAAGCAGGACTTTTCGAATGTTGTTCACATGTAGGAAGCGTTTTATTTTATATTGAAGCGTGGAATCGTATTCACGATAAGTTTGCGTTCACTCAAGTTAATTGTACCATAGTCTATTAACTATGATTGTACGTGGCTGATCACGAATAAAGTAGAATAGGACATAAACTATCAGTCAGTAACTTCTACTAACTATAGTAAGTTGAAACAAGAACTGGATGACAAAATGCTGTAAACCCTACTTTAAGCAAGCCAAAGTCACTGCTTCGAACGATACTCCTATGGACACAGAAATGAATGCATATTTTTACTTAAATCAACAAGAGCGAGAAAAAGACTGTAATACTGTCTTATAGAAAGGGAAAATTAATCGCTTAAAGACTTTTAAGTCAAAGCAAAACATTCTTGTATACTAGTCTTCAGTAACATTTATATTTTTATCTATGTGACTAAGAAAACAGCAAAAGACACTAAAAAACAACAGATTTGCTAGTTTGTGCGGCTTCGAATAAATTTTAAATCTCTAATGTAACATTTAAAGTTATATTTATGTTATTAATTAAAAAAATCCTTGAAAACAAAAAGGCTATATGTTTTATTGGATACACCGTACAACATAACTTGATAACGGCGGCAAAGTTTCTGTGGCTCCGAACTATAGTTAAATCTTCGAAGAATTATAGTTTGTGTGCCAACGAATATATATTAAATCGTCGAAGAATCATAGCTTGTGTGGCTTCAAATATACTTTAAATCAAAGCTGCAGCTTTGCGTGTGACGCATTGGTGGCTTCAAACTCTACCATTTCTGATATTTTCATCTGTTAGAGCATCCTAGCTAATGGCGACCAGCTATTTACGTCTTCTCTCTATTAAGTGCTATCTTTCCGTCTCTCCTTGGTCTTTAATGACTGTAGCTACGCGAAAAAACGAACTTCCTTGGTCACAAACACCTTTAGAGTGGCAATTGACCATAAGACAAAGAACCATAATAATAAAAACCCAAAACAATCAATAGCCTTTGTAATTGCGCACAGTCTATACGTGTAGGTTGAGCACCGATATGGCGGATAGCAACCGTTGTCAAGAAAAAAGTCACGTGGGTGAAAACACAGAATATAATTTTACTAGCACTACAAGCACAAGTGTGAGGTAAACATATTCAAAACTTTTGACAAAAGCAAGCACTTACGGAGCCCTGGAAGGGCCATGCTTTACTTTTTTATGGATGCTCTACATTTTTTGTTGGATGCTCTATTTTTTTTGTTGGATGCTCTAATTCTTTTGTCGGATGCTCTATTTTTTTTTGTTGGTTGCTCTACTTTTTTCTGGATGCTCTACTTTTTTTGCTGGATGCTCTACTTTTTTTGTTGGATGCTCAACTTTTTTTGTCGGGTGCTCTATTTTTTTCTGGATCTCTATTTTTTTTGTCGGATGCTCTACTTTTTTCTGGATGCTCTACTTTTTTCTGGGGATGCTCTAATTTTTTTGTTGGATGCTCTAATTTTTTTTGTTTGATGCTCAATTTTTTGTTGTTGGATGCTCTACTTTTTTCTGGATGCTCTACTTTTTTCTGGATGCTGTACTTTTTTCTCGATGCTCTAATTTTTTTTCAAAGGCTCTACTGGCCAGTGGATAATACCAATGCGCAAGTGATGGAGCTAGCTTGATCAAGATGGCGTCGAGTTCGTGAAGTTCGTTGTATTCAAGTTCTTTGTTTACATCAAGCGTAGAAAAGATAAGTATTGCTGTTCCATTTCACATAAACTATAAAATATTATTAATGTAAGCTTTATTTTTTTTCGAAAAGGTGTGCGATTTTCTGCGAAGAAGTGTACCCCGTGAGCTTGTTGTCAACGAGTTCAGAAACCGAATGGAGTTGAAAAGGTGAACTGAACTTGGAACTATTCATCTCTTGATATGTAGTTGTTATCTTCGTGCACCATTTTTGAAGTTTCTGATAAAATGTAAAGCTGTTCTAAATAATTTTTTTTATTGATTAAATAATAGAAATTTGAATAAAATGGAATTTATAATGTTGACTTTGTTTTTCATTGGTTCAATAACATTCAGTGTTATGGTTTTTAATTGCGAGAAAGTTTTAAAGTATCGATCAACATGCAATCTACATGTATCTGAAAAATCTCAACAAAACATCCCAAAAGATCATGATTTTAGGTGCGAGCTACTCAGGCCATAAATAAACAATATACCCTCCAAAAGTCATCTTATTGTCCTATTCTTATGCCGAATGCTCAGCACTATTTGATGTTCTGATGTTCTATAAATAAACAATCGATTTTGACGTATGTTCGATGCGCATGATCAGCCTTTCCCAGAGACCGCTGTGCGCTCTACAGCTGAGTCACGAAAAAAGTAGAGCATCCAGAAAAAAGTAGAGCATCGAGAAAAAAAGTAGAGCATCCAGAAAAAAAGTAGAGCATCCAGATAAAAAATAGAACATCCAGATAAAAAATAGAGCATCCAGAAAAAAGTAGAGCATTGAGAAAAAAAGTAGAGCATCCAGAAAAAAGTAGAGCATCGAGAAAAAAAGTAGAGCATCGAGAAAAAAAGTAGAGCATCCAGAAAAAAGTAGAGCATCCAGAAAAAAAGTAGAGCATCCAACAAAAAAAGTAGAGCATCCAGAAAAAAGTAGAGCATCGAGAAAAAAAGTAGAGCATCCAGAAAAAAAGTAGAGCATCCAGATAAAAAATAGAACATCCAGATAAAAAATAGAGCATCCAGAAAAAAGTAGAGCATTGAGAAAAAAAGTAGAGCATCCAGAAAAAAGTAGAGCATCGAGAAAAAAAGTAGAGCATCCAGAAAAAAAGTAGAGCATCCAGAAAAAAGTAGAGCATCCAGAAAAAAGTAGAGCATCCAGAAAAAAAGTAGAGCATCCAACAAAAAAAGTAGAGCATCCAGCAAAAAATAGAGCATGGCCCTTCCAGGGCTCCGTAAGCAATGGATAATAATATGATTCCCCCTTGTGCTTGGTTGGCTACTGGAAAGCAGGCTTTCATAATCAAACCGGTTGATGGACATTACAAAAGGAATATAAATGCTACTGGTATTTCCAGTTAGGTTTGCCACTGGCCAAATTGTATTAGATCAACACATGAAATTTGAGTATTTAAGCTAATTCCTATTTTGCTAAATTAATCAAGCAAGTTATTATTATGCTTTTCTTTGGACAACATTTTTGCCCTAATTCACCATGACATCACTGCTTGTTTACTTGGGGGATAGAGTCACCAAATCCAATAGACTCGACTGATGATGCCATCACCTAGAAGTAGACATATTAATAGAAATATTTTAACTTTCAATTATGACAAAACTAGCAATTCAATCATAATCAAAGACGATTTTAATCAAAATTGATTTCATTAGAAATAGTTTTGGCAGGAGCCACTTATTACAAGCACAGTCTATCTCGCTGCAACGAAAAAGGATATGCCCGCAAGGCAGCTTGACTCTGCTAAAAGAATTGTTATGAGGTTTATTATGAACTGCTCTATGGTGGCCTAGGACTGCCATAGCAAAATATGGGATTTTCATGATTACTTTCATTTAATTTTATATAGCATATACTATAAATTAATAATTTTGTGTTTGTTTGTTTGTTTTTATTTTTTTAGCTATATTTATTTATTATTTTATTTATTTTTTCATTTTTATTTTTTAAATGAATTTTCTTTTTATTTTTAATTGTTTATTTTTTTACTTTTTTATTTATTTTTACTATTTATATTTATTTGTTATTTTATTTTATTTTTAAAATTTTTATTTTTAAATGAATGTTGTTTTTATATATTTTGTTTTTATTTATTTATTTTTATTTATTTATTTTTTTTACTTTTTCTTTTTTACTTTTTATTGTTTTTTTTATTATTATTATTATTTTTTTTTTTTTTGAACAAAAACAAATTAAATAAAATTGAAAAAAGTTGAAAAAAAAATTTTAAAAAATTAAAATGAAAGTGAAAAAAAAAATGAATCGATTATGTCCGTGGCCTATCGTTGCCATAGGCCTATCGTTGCCATAGACCAGAATGCACTTTGGCACTACAAACACTTCCCAGAGGTCACAGCGCGAAACAGAATGTGTGACATTCAACATGGCGACAAGAATACGGAATGACAGATGGAAGGAGGATGAAGAACTGAAAGATGCATTGGAACTCTACGTGAAGGAAGGTCTTCTTCGCAAAGAGATTTTAGATTTTGTCTCCAGAGATTTTAATATGTATTCTTGGAGCACGAGGACTCTCGACAGGAGACTTAATTTCTATGAAATTAAGTATACAGATCGAAACGTGACAATCAATGAGATCGAAAGTGCTGTCAAAACAGAAATGGAAGGACCCGGTAGTTTGCTTGGTTACCGTGCATTGCACAAAAAACTAAGACAAGTGTATAACTTAAAAGTCCCAAGAGATGTAGTACATGCAGTCATGTATAATTTAGACCCAGATGCTTTGCAACGAAGAACTCCTCAGTTTAAGAAGAAAAAGGAAAAAGGCCACTTTACGTCACCAGGCCCTAACAATGTACATTCCCTAGATGGTCACGATAAACTTATGGGATATCAAAATTGGACATTTCCATTTGCCATTTATGGCTGTATTGATACGTATAGTAGAAAGGTCTTGTGGGCCAAAGTCTGGATCAGCAATAGTGATCCAAAGCTCATAGGACGATTTTACCTTGAATATTTATTAATGCCAAAGTGCATCCTGGTCTATGGCAACGATAGGCCTATGGCAACGATAGGCCATGGACATTTTTTTTCACTTTCATTTTAATTTGTTTCCTTTTTTTCAACTTTTTTCAATTTTATTTAACTTGTTTTTGTTTCAAAAAAGAAAATAACAAAAATAAATGAATAAATAAAAACCAAATTCATTTAAATATAAAAATTTAAAAAATAAAATAATAAATAAATAAAAATAGTAAAAAAAAATAAAAAAGTAAAAAAATAAAATAAACAATTACAAAATAAAAACAAAATTCATTTAAAAATAAAAATGAAAAAATAAATGAAATAATAAATAAATAAAAATATAGTTGTTATATTAAAAAAATATATATATATCTATTGCTAAAAAAAATAAATAAAAACAAAAAAACAAACAAACACAAAATTATTAATTTTTAGTATATGATATATAAAAATAAATGAAAGTAATCATGAAAATCCCATATTTTGCTATGGCAGTCCTAGGCCACCATACTGCTCATTCGATCTGTTATTTTTGACTAATTGAACAGTCAAAACAACACTTAAATGCTAGAAACCTGACAATAACTAATTGAAGAATGTTTTTCACGTCCTTTGGAGAACAATATTTCATATTTTATACGTTACACCGATCAATTTGGAAACCATGTCATTTGATTTATTTAGCATGTCAATATGGACGTTGGAATAACAATCAAACACACGTCAAACTTACCTCGATAATGGTAGATTTTTCCACTAGTTTCTTTCATAGTACTAATCTCACATGCAAGTACGAATATATTTCTCTCTATATAATGCTTCGAAACGATATGAAAGCTGTTTTAACGAGGGACAACTCACAACGTTAGCTGAAATCCGTTCCTTGCACATGGGATATGGAATGTCCATACAGGAAACATTCGATCACGTGTTTTGTACGACCAATGAAGAGAGGCCTTGCCATGTGACCAAACGAATTTTTGGCGGTCGACACAGCCAGTTTGTTGAAAAGAAACTGTTGATAATCTCTCTCACAAATGGCTATTTTGTAATGTAAAATAAGCTTGAAATGAAAGCATATAATTGAAAATATTTGTATAAGTATATTTAACGATGTTTGGAGAAATTTACGACCACAATTTGTGCAAAAGGCCGCCGTTTAGAGGTGAGTTCGCTTGATGTTGTCATGTTATGAGTTTTATTTTATTTTTTAAATTTTGGAGTGTATTATAAATAGCATGAATACTTGATACCATTCTGTCTCAATAGAAAGTATAATCAGTTGATTAAGTATGGAAATTGATAGACGTATCAATGAATCAAATCTTTTGGAATCAATGCTTGGTTATGTGTTTTTATACTGTATGTGAATCGACCGGTCATTACGAGTAATTACCAAACGTAGCCAATTGATATGGCCAATTGAATGATCGAACTTGAATTCTGATGATTGATTCTGATCTATTGAGAAAGTTGGTTATTTTCAGTATTCAATATTTGAATGGTATATTATGACATATATTTACCTCCTCGTCCTCTGTTCTGTATTCCCCACTCTTACTTTTTCCTCCCCTTGCCCTACATATTCTAATCACACTCCATAATTTACCATCCTATTCACTCACCTTCTACATGTTAATTTTCACCATTTTTGGTACTGGCCCATTTTATCAATTATTATTTTGTTATGTATACACATGTTCTGGTACTAACAACATGCATGTTTAATTTTTGTTTCGATTTAAAAACAATTTTTCTCTCCCTCTCAACCCCCCCCCCCCCCCCCCCCTCTCTCTCTCTCTCTCTCTCTTTACACTCTCTTCCTTCGCACCCTATATTAAATATATGATTAAATACAAAAAATTATTCCACTTTAACCCCCTTACAATGTCATTTCTACCTAAAAAATTGCATCCATATGTCATTGAAACAAAAATAATTGTAATTGAAAAAAAGGCTTTTTTTCACAAAGTTTTTTTTTTACAATTTATGCAATGTTTCACTAAAAATGTCCCATTTTGGAAAAAAATTAGCTTGGTTATTTCTAAATCCATTGGTTCTTTTAAGCATGTTTCTTCTGCATTATTAAGCTCTTTTATTATTTTCAGGATCAATGGACCTCTTGACAGTCTGCCACCATCACAATGGACAATTTGCTGCATGTTTCAGTTTAGTGTGGAGACAACATAATTTTATTAATTAGTTAATCAAAACATAACTATTAAGTTTGATGTCCTAAAAAAAAGGTTTCAGCACAGTCAGTTGGTACCAGTAAATTTTACCATACATCCAGAAAATGTCTTCGGTAATTACCAACAACATTTTGAGCACAGTCAGTTGGTACCAGTAAACTTTACCATACATCCAGAAAATGTCTTTGGTAATTACCGACAACATTTTGAGCACAGTCAGTTGGTACCAGTAAATTTTACCATATATCCAGAAAATGTCTTCCGTAATTACCGACAACATTTTGAGCACAGTCAGTTGGTACCAGTAAATTCTACCATGTATCCAGAAAATGTCTTCGGTAATTACCGACAACATTTTCAGCTCAGTCAGTTGGTTGAAGGAAATTTTACCACATTTTAAAAATAAATTCTTTGGTAAATGTTGACAATATTTCAAGCTAAATGACTTTTCAAATTAACATAGTTATATTAAGATCAAGGCATTGAGTTATTTACTGGGTTTTTAAAAAAAGTAAAATTTCTATGTGAGATTTAGAACCCCTACCATCAATGCTTGGTATAAATCACTTAGAATACTAAGAAGTGAACCATTTTATCACTTCTGGATAATAAAACATTACTTCAATAGAAACTATGCCATTGTCTTTTTCTGTGAACTGTGGTAGACTTCATGTCAGTGTGCTTGTATTTACACCAGTATAGGCTTTTTTCGTAAATGGCTCAATATGATCATTGAAAATGTGACATTTCATTGGTAAAAAATTACCTCTATAGTGAAAATCATGTTAATTACGCTAGTTTCTATATGTTTGAAATATACAAATGTATATATATTATAAAGCTTTTTTCTGTGTGTCTGTACTATAGAAAAAGGAATTATCGCAATGTGCCACTGATTCTGCATGATTAAATTTTGATTGACCATTCGATTCCATAACAATAAGCAAACTTTCCATCAGGATTCATATGTAGCAATTTCCGAAATGTTTGATTGCGATTGTGGCGATCGTAGATCATGACCAAAAAACGTTATTCTGGTATGGCTTTTGAAACTTCAATTTCTGATCGACTAAGTCCATATTCTCGCGAACTTGCACTTTTAAGTTTTACTTGTAAAAATATAAATAAACATTTTCATAAATTCCTTACCTTTCCTTAGTTAGAACAAGTTCGTCTTGAAAAATTTTCTCCGTGCTGTGTGCTGTTTTCTAATAGTCTAAAAATCCCTCGTCTGGATTGGCTAATGGTCGAGCAACCGACCAATGACATTCCTCCATAGAGCGTGCTGAATGTAGCCTCAGGCGTTTCTTTTAAGTTCCGGTTATAATTCCATGTCCAAGTACACCAATATGAAATATTTTTCATATATTTTTATATTGTAAAAGTGTAATTATCAGTACTTACCCTAGACTTGCCCAAGTCGACCTCTCTGATATTCACAGGGAATTTTGAAGAGGATTTATGGTCCATAATGAATTTATTTTAACTAGAATGTCATTAAATTCAGCGCGCTAAAAGCACAGGAAGCCCAACAAGCAAGCGCGCGTACATATTGCGTACATTGCACAGAATTTGGTTGGGGTTCCTGCGTTTTTTTCGGCGCACGCGGGAATGAGACGAAGGAATTTGAGAAAGTCTATACTTACTCGTACTTACTAGTACTTCGCTGTACTTCGTAGTACTTTCTGCTTCTTCGCAGTACTACACTGTACTTTACCATATTTCATCGTACCTGTCCATGCTTTATCATACTCAGCCGTACTTCATAGTACTTGCCCGTACACCATAGTACTTCATAGTACTTGACCGTACTTGAGCGTACTTCGTCGTACTTGAGCGTACTTCATCGTACTTGAGCGTACTTCATCCTACTTGAGCGTACTTCATCATACTTGGCCGTACTTTATAGTACTTGTTCGTACTTCATAGTACTTCACCGTACTTCACCGTACTTCATAGTACTTGACCGTACTTGAGCGTACTTCGTCGTACTTGAACGTACTTCATCGTACTTGAGCGTACTTCATCGTACTTGAACGTACTTCATCGTACTTCACCGTACTTGGCCGTACTTCATAGTACTTGACCGTACTTGAGCGTACTTCGTCGTACTTGAGCGTACTTCATCGTACTTGAGCGTACTTCATCGTACTTGAGCGTACTTGGCCGTACTTCATAGTACTTGACCGTACTTGGCCGTACTTCATAGTACTTGGCCGTACTTCATAGTACTTGGCCGTACTTCATAGTACTTGACCGTACTTGAGCGTACTTCGTCGTACTTGAGCGTACTTCATCGTACTTGATTGTACTTCATCGTACTTGAGCGTACTTCATCGTACTTGGCCGTACTTCATAGTACTCGGCCGTACTTCATAGTACTTGGCCGTACTTCATGGTAATTGGTCGTACTTCATAGTACTCGGCCGTACTTCATAGTACTCGGCCGTACTTCATAGTACTTGGCCGTACTTCATAGTACTTGGCCGTACTTCATAGTACTTGACCGTACTTCATAGTACTTGGTCGTACTTCATAGTACTTGGTCGTAATTCATAGTACTTGGCCGTACTTCATAGTACTTGGCCGTACTTCAAAGTACTTGGCCGTACTTCATCGTACTTGGCCGTACTTCATAGTACTTGACCGTACTTCATAGTACTTGGCCGTACTTCATAGCACTTGACCGTACTTCGTCGTACTTGAGCGTACTTCATCAACGAACCGGATGACAGACATCATAAATGGAGTGAAATGGAATGCCAGATTGATCAATGGCTTGATCAAAAGTTCTTAGCACGTTTATACATTACAAAATTAGCCATCACGAATTCCATCCTTATATCCTTTCTGCTGTTCTACTTCATCAGTGATACGCTTAATATAAAGACCTTTAAATCGCATTTTATTTGCCGCGTCGAGAGCCAATCCTTAGTCACGTGTACTCTGCCTATCGTACAACTCTACAAAATTGTCTGGTACACTAATATTTTCCTTCTTGACTGCAGCATTCTTTTCACGACATTTCAGTTCTTGAATATACTCTGTTGTATGCTTCGAACAAGAAATTTCTTTTTTCTAAGCTATATGAATATAGGTGGGGACTCGCATATCAATGTCATCAATTTATAGTACTTGGCCGTCCTTCACAGTACTTGACCGTACTTCATCGTACTTGAGCGTACTTCATCGTACTTGAGCGTACTTCATCGTACTTTGCCGTACTTTATAGTACTTGGCCGTACTAGAGCGTACTTCGTCGTACTTGAGCGTACTTCATCGTACTTCATCGTACTTGAGCGCACTTCATCGTACTTGGCCGTACCTTATAGTACTTGGCCGTACTTCATAGTACTTGACCGTACTTGGCCGTACTTCATAGTACTTGACCGTACTCCATAGTACTTGGCCGTACTTCAAAGTACTCGGCCGTACTTCATCGTACTTCATAGTACTCCATCGTACTTGGCCGTACTTCATAGTACTTTGCCGTACTTCATAGTACTTGACCGTACTTCATAGTACTTGGCCGTACTTCATAGTACTTGACCGTACTTGAGCGTACTTCGTAGCACTTGAGCGTACTTCATCGTACTTGGCCGAAATTTATAGTACTTGGCTGTACTTCATAGTACTTGACCGTACTTGGCCGTACTTCATAGTAATTGAACGTACTTCATAGTACTTGGACGTACTTCATAGTACTTGACCGTACTTCATAGTACTTGGCCGTACTTCATAGTACTTGACCGTACTTGAGCGTACTTGAGCGTACTTCATCGTACTTGAGCGTACTTCATCGTACTTCATAGTACTTCACCGTACTTGGCCGTATTTCATAGTACTTGACCGTACTTCATAGTACTTGGCCGTACTTCACAGTACTTGGCCGTACTTCATAGTACTTGGCCGTACTTCATCGTACTTGACCGTACTTCATAGTACTTGACCGTACTTCATAGTACTTGACCGTACTTCATAGTACTTGGCCGTACTTCATAGTACTTGGCCGTACTATTTCGTACTTGACCGTACTTCATCTTACTTGGCCGTACTTCATCGTACTTGTCCGTACTTCATAGTACTTGGTCGTACTTCATCGTACTTGACCGTACTTCATCGTACTTGGCCGTACTTTATAGTACTTGGCCGTACTTCATAGTACTTGACCGTACTTCATAGTACTTGGCCATACTTCACAGTTCTTGGCCGTACTTCATAGAGCTTGAGCGTACTGGAGCGTACTTCATAGTACTTGGCTGAATTCATAGTACTTGGCCGTACTTCATAGTACTTGGCCGTACTTCATAGTATTTGGCCGTACTTCATAGTACTTGGCCGTACTTCATAGTACTTGTCCATACTTCATAGTACGTGGCCGTACTTCATCGTACTTGACCGTACTTCATCGTACTTGGCCGTACTTCATAGTACTTGGCCGTACTTAATAGTACTTGGCCGTACTTCATAGTACTTGGCCGTACTTCATAGTACTTGGACGTACTTCACAGTACTTGGCCGTACTTCATAGAGCTTGAGCGTACTTGAGCGTACTTCATAGTACTTGACCGCACCTCATCGTACTTGAGAGTACTTCATAATACTTGACCGTACCTCATCGTACTTGAGAGTAATTCATAATACTTGAGCGTACTTCATAGTACTTGGCCGTACCTCATCGTACTTGAGAGTACTTCATAGTACTTGACCGTACCTCATCGTACTTGAGATTACTTCATAGTACTTGAGCGTACTTCATAGTACTTGGCCGTACTTCATAGTACTTGGCCGTACTTCATAGTACTTGGACGTACTTCACAGTACTTGGCCGTACTTCATAGAGCTTGAGCGTACTTCATAGTACTTGACCGTACCTCATCGTACTTGAGAGTACTTCATAGTACTTGACCGTACCTCATCGTACTTGAGAGTACTTCATAATACTTGAGCGTACTTCAAAGTACTTGGCCGTACTTCATAGTACTTGGACGTACCTCATAGTACTTGGACGTACTTCACAGTACTTGGCCGTACTTCATAGAGCTTGAGCGTACTTCATAGTACTTGACCGTACCTCATCGTACTTGAGAGTACTTCATAGTACTTGACCGTACCTCATCGTACTTGAGAGTACTTCATAATACTTGAGCGTACTTCATAGTACTTGGCCGTACTTCATAGTACTTGGCCGTACCTCATCGTACTTGAGAGTACTTCATAGTACTTGACCGTACCTCATCGTACTTGAGAGTACTTCATAGTACTTGAGCGTACTTCATAGTACTTGGCCGTACTTCATAGTACTTTGCCGAATTCATAGTACTTGGCCGTACTTCATAGTACTTGGCCGTACTTCATAGTACTTGGCCGTACTTCATAGTACTTGGCCGTACCTCGTAGTTCTTGGCCGTACTACATAGTACTTGCTCGTTTGACATAAAAGCCATTGAGCGTGACAAGCGCAATCGTAAAGACAAACTTAAGGGTGGTAGGTTTGGTAATTTATCTTCCCTACCTTGACCTGCTCTGCTCTCCTTTTTTCTGTCTTTTTTTGACCCTCCAAAACCGCCTGTGCAAACTACGTTCACACGCAAATATTAGTATTCACAGGAATGACCAGTGAAGCCATGCATCATGATACTAGTAGGGGGCTCATTTCAAAAGAGGGTTTTCCCAACTGTTGTGGGTAAAAGTCGTGCGTCCTATTTTTTTACAAAAAATACAAAGAATGAAATAAAAGTAAAATATAAGCTAAAGAAAAAGAAAAATAGAAAAATAGAGACGTTTTTAAAACCGGTTAAAAAAAGTTTATAACGAAATCGAAGGTATAATAAGGTGTAATCAGAACAATAACACAGCAAAAGCAATAAAACATCTCAAGACGAAATGGGGACAATAAATCAAACCTAAATGTATTTCATGATAGAGGAAGAAAGTTCAAAACGATTTTGAGCTGATACAGTACTCGAATGGAACTGGATTTGACCTGCCGATAGCACGTGTATTTGCGTTACGTGCTGGGTGACTGATAACATTCCAAAAAGAGGAACTTTACGGTTTTAAATGTCCTAGACAATGAAACGGGTCTTATCTTTGTTTGCGTTAAGCTTTTGTCATGGGAAGTATGCAATTGTTCTATTGTGATTAGTTCTATGAAGTATGTACAAGGAGGTCTTACAGTGACCAAGGATACTCTAAGTGTAGAATAGGAAGATTTGTTCGTGGAAAACACCAAACGTTTTTTTTTCTCTTCAGTTTACTGCTCATATGGTACTACAAAAAAACACAAATGCCATACCTTCCTGTTGCTATCTTTTTGCTATGGCAGGTCGTTCGGTTTTAACTAGTTTTCATCTGTGTTATCCTAGTATGCACATACAGTTGTTTAGTAGATACAATGTTGGTACGCAAACAACACATGGAACACATTTTTAAGGGTAATTGCTATTTATCTATTCTCTACCCTCTGGAATTTGTACCACTGTTAAGTTTTATAGCTAATTTTGATGTTCCGTTTCTTTGCTAGAGCTCTGTATATATCGCTTTATTACACAGGGATGGCAATCAGTTCATGATTTTCAGCTCACAATTTAGTTAGATACATATTCGCAATAAAACTCTTTTATTATTACAGCTATAAAAATAAGCAATCTAATGATTCCCGTATACATATCTCATGACTTCATTATAGAACGAAGTTGATTCTTTATATAAAAGTCCTCAAATGACGTTATCATCAACACCATTCTTCAATACTAGTTCTATGCGTTCTAATCGTTATATGCGTTCTACACGTTCTTTGCGTTCTATATGTTCTAAACGTTCTGTGCGTTCATGTGTTCTTTTGCGTTCTACACGTTCTTTGCGCTCTATATGTTCTAAATGTTCTGCGCCTTCTATACGTTCTATACGATCTACACGTTCTGTGCGTTCTATATGGAGCCGCTCATTTCGATTTGTGCCCCTCCCGGTCTGTATATTTGATAAACAACCTTTACGCACATGCACTCTTAAATTGTTAATCGCTTTCATCACCGCCTCATTCAAGATCGGACGTCATCTCACATTTGATGAGCGCCACTGTTCGACAAATTTGTTTAAATTGTTTAAGATTTTTTCTGGATCTGGTGTGGGTGCATTTCCAATTTCACAAGTAAACGATCAAGCATAATTCTCACATTACTTCCAAATATGTTTTTCAGTTTATTTCTTGATTTACAGCAATCTTCAACGAATTTCCCCCAACCCTTTCTCCCTTTTTAGAAAGTCTGTCTTTCAACTCAGTTAGTACAATCTCAACATTGTCAAAAGATGTACTTCTTGTCAAATTCCAAGTTAAAACCTGTGCGTCACTGTTGATAACGATGAAAATACAGTCGTATCGCTTGATCCATTTTCGCTGCTCTCCATTAATAGAATAAGTACTATGAAGTACGGCAAAGTACTATAAGGTACGGCCAAGTACGATGGAGTACTATCAAGTACGATGAAGTACGGCCGAGTACTTTGAAGTACGGCCAAGTACTATGGAGTACGGTCAAGCACTATGAAGTACGTCAAAGTATTATGAAGTTCGGCCAAGTACGATGGAGCACTATGAAGTACGATGAAGTACGGCCGAGTACTTTGAAGTACGGCCAAGTACTATGGAGTACAGCCAAGTACTATGGAGTACAGCCAATTACGATGAAGTACGATCAAGTGCTATGAAGTACGCTGTAGTACGATGGAGTACTATGAAGTACGGCCAAGTACCATGGAGTACGGCCAAGTACTATGGAGTACGTCCAAGTACGATGAAGTACGGCCGAGTACTTTGAAGTACGTTCAAGTACTATGGAGTACGGCCAAGTACTATGGAGTATGGCCAAGTACTATGAAGTATGCCCAAGTACGATGAAGTACGGCCGACTACGATGAAGTACGGATAAGTACGATGAAGTACGGCCAAGTACTATGAAGTACGGCCAGATACTATGAAGTACGGCCAAGTACTATGAAGTACGGCCAGATACTATGAAGTACGGCCAAGTACTATGAAGTACGGCCAAGTACTATGAAGTACGGTCAAGTACTATGATGTACGGACAAGTACTATGAAGTACGCTGTAGTACGATGGAGTACTATGAAGTACGATGAAGTACGGCCGAGTACTTTGAAGTACGTTCAAGTACTATGGAGTACGGCCAAGTACTATGGAGTATGGCCAAGTACTATGAAGTATGGCCAAGTACTATGAACTACGGCCAACTACTATGAAGTACGGCCAAGTACTATGAATTACGACCAAGTACTATGAAGTACGACCAAGTACTATGAAGTACGATCAAGTACTATGAAGTACGGCCAAGTACTATGAATTACGACCAAGTACTATGAAGTACGGCCAAGTACAATGAAGTACGGCCAAGTACTATGAATTACGACCAAGTACGATGAAGTACGGCCAAGTACTATGAAGTACGGCCAAGTACTATGAAGTACGGCCAAGTACGATGAAGTACGGTCAAGTACTATGAAGTACGGCCAAGTACTATGAAGTACGGCCAAGTACTATGAAGTACGGCCAAGTACTATGAAGTACGGCCAAGTACTATGAAGTACGGCCAAGTACTATGAAGTACGGCCAAGTACTATGAAGTACGGCCAAGTACTATGAAGTACGGCCAAGTACTATGAAGTACGGCCAAGTACGATGAAGTACGGTCAAGTACTATGAAGTACGGCCAAGTACTATGAAGTACGGCCAAGTACTATGAAGTACGGCCAAGTACTATGAAGTACGGCCAAGTACTATGAAGTACGACCAAGTACTATGAAGTACGGCCAAGTACGATGAAGTACGGTCAATTACTATGAAGTACGGCCAAGTACTATGAAGTACGGCCAAGTACTTTGAAGTACGGCCAAATACTATGAAGTACGGCCAAGTACTATGAATTACGAACAAGTACTATGAAGTACGACCAAGTACTATGAAGTACGGTCAAGTACTATGAAGTACGGCCAAGTACTATGAAGTACGGCCAAGTACTATGAAGTACGGCCGAGTACTATGAAGTACGGCCGAGTACTATGAAGTACGACCAATTACCATGAAGTACGGCCAAGTACTATGAAGTACGGCCGAGTACTATGAAGTACGGACAAGTACTATGGAGTACGGCCAAGTACTATGGAGTACGGCCTAGTACTATGGAGTACTATGAAGTACGGACAAGTACGATAAAGTACGGCCAAGTACTATGAAGTACGGCCAAGTACTATGAAGTACGGTCAAGTACTATGATGTACGGCCAAGTACTATGAAGTACGGCCAAGTACTATGAAGTACGAGCAAGTACAATGAAATACGCTCAAGTACGGCCAGGTACTATGAAGGATGGGCAAGTACGATGAAGTACGACCAAGTACTATGAAGTACGGTCAAGTACTATGATGTACGGCCAAGTACTATGAAGTACGGCCAAGTACGGTCAAGTACTATGAAGTACGACCAAGTACTATGAAGTACGGCCAAGTACTATGAAGTATGGCCAAGTACGATGAAGTAAGGCCAAGTACGATGAGTACGGTCAAGTACTATGACGTACGACCAAGTACTATGAAGTACGGACAAGTACGATGAAGTACGGCCAAGTACGATGAAGTACGGCCAAGTACGATGAAGTACGGTCAAGTATGATGAAGTACGGTCAAGTACGATGAAGTACGGTCAAGTAGGATGAGGTACGGCCAAGTACGATGAAGTACGGCCAAGTACGATGAAGTACGGTCAAGTACGATGAAGTACGCCCAAGTACCATGAAGTACGGATAAGTACTATGAAGTACGGCCAAGTACTATGAAGTACGACCAAGGACGATGAAGTACGGCCAAGTACGGTGAAGTATGGACAAGTACTATGAAGTACGGTCAAGTACGATGAAGTACGGCCAAGTACGATGAAGTACGGTCAAGTACGATGAAGTACGGTCAGGTACGGTGAAGTACGGTCAAGTACGATGAAGTACGATGAAGTACGGCCAAGTACTATGAAGTACGGTCAAGTACGATGAAGTACGGCCAAGTACTATGAAGTACGACCAAGTACGATGAAGTACGGCAAAGTACGATGAAGTACGACCAAGTACGATGAAGTACGGCCAAGTACTATGAAGTATGGACAAGTACGATGAAGTACGGCCAAGTACGATGAAGTACGGTCAATTACGATGAAGTACGGTCAAGTACGATGAAGTACGGTCAAGTACGATGAAGTACGGTCAAGTACGATGAAGTACGATGAAGTACGCCCAAGTACCATGAAGTACGGATAAGTACTATGAAGTACGGCCAAGTACTATGAAGTACGACCAAGTACGATGAAGTACGGTCAAGTACGGTGAAGTATGGACAAGTACTATGAAGTACGGTCAAGTACTATGAAGTACGGCCCAGTACTATGAAGTACGGCCAAGTACGATGAAGTACGATCAAGTACTATTAAGTATGGCCAAGTACTATGAAGTACTATGGTGTACGGGCAAGTACTATGAAGTATGGCTGAGCAGCGGGGGTTGGACACGGTCCGAAGAGCACTATGGGAGTTCGTTTTAACCAATGAAAACACGGGATTTCATTTTTGGCGGGAACAAGATGGCAGCGGTCAAGAAGGCGAAGGTGAGAATAAATAGTACATTTTCATGCAGTTTATTATACAAAAGCAACGAATAAAATAGCAAAAACAAAAATCGGATATCTCAGTATTGTGATGTTAAAGTTTAGATCTGATATAATCATTATTAGTACACCTATTTTTAACGCGAAATCTTTGTACTTTTTTGCGTTGTAGAAATCGACAATGTTGACATGGTAAACTTGTTTTAGTAATTGCGGATAAAAACAAGAAGTGACAGACTTGACATTCAGTGATATGAAATCTTTGATAAATTTCCTTCGTCGTAGTTGGATGGCCCCCCAATGCCCCCCAATTGTTTTTGAGATTTTGAAAATTGTTTTGGCATGAATTTACAAGGGCGAAAATTTAATATTTGAAGAAGGGATCATGACACCAGAGACACATTTAAGTAGACTTCTGTTTTCATTTGAATAGAACCCTAAATCATCACTCTTGTTGTGTAGCTGTGAGTCAATTTTAAGTTTAGAAAATATAACCTTTTTGATTTTATGTCTTCATCTTGAATATTGAACATTAAATTGAACATTACATGCATAATATTTACTTGTTCAAAATAACACATTTGTGGTATTTACTTTTTCAGATGGTACCAAATTGGCAAAGAGATTTGAAGAGTTTTGGGAGATACTGAATGTATATTGTGAAGCCACACTCAGTTGCAAAATTAGTTGGGACACTACACATAATATAGAAGTAAAACGCTCAGTATTGTTCTCAAACTCTAACCCCTTCCCCCCTCCACAATGTTGGTAGTCTCAATGACGATTAACATGTCACAACAAACCCAATGCAACATTGATTTGGGGGAGGGGGATTTGAAGCGGGTGAAAATGTTGTATACATAAACAAAGGAGTAGTTTCGAAAGGAAACAGGAAAAACTGTCAATGTCCCAACAATTTTGCAACTGAAATATGCTGATGTATATTGTGAACATACAACATATGTACTCTTTTTTTCTCTTTAAAAAAAATTAAATCATTGTTAGTAGAGAGAGACTGCTTACTAATGATTAAATTATTCAATATTAATGATTGAGAAAAGTCATGAATTTGTATTTTCACCCTTATTATTATCAACATATGAATAAATGAATACTAGGACAATAATTTATATTTTCACACTTACTATTATCAAAATATGAATGAACAAACACTAGGACAATAATTTGTGTTTACAGGCTTTAATACTATTATCAAAATCTGAATGAACAAGCACTAGGACAATAATTTTTCTTGCGATTGATCCTTGGTTGTATAGGTAGGAATGATCTTGTAAAATGCAATATGCACTTAATAAAGCTAAAAATGAGTGAAATAATTAACTGAATGAATAAAAAGCACTAATTAAAATTCTTCATATAGATGTTTTTGGTTGTCATTTCCAACAACAGTTCCTGCTTATATGTTTTTTGTTTTAGTTTGTGTGATTGTTTGTTTGTTTATATATTTGTTGCTTGATATTAATTAATTAACATGTTTGTTGATTGTAATGCTGTATCACCTGCTTGAGTGTTTGTTCATATTATGCTTGTTTGCGCATATGTGTAACTTACCTGATTGTTTGTTTGTCTGTTTCTATATGTTTGTCTTTTGATTTTTTTGTTAATTTGTTTATTTATGTCTCAATGTTGTTCGTTTTTTTTGTGTGTTTGTCAGCTTGATTGGCGAAGAACTTGAACTGCAGAGTTTGTTTGATGTGTTGTTTCTCTCTCATGCCACAAGGGTTTTTCTCCAGGTTCTCCAGTTTTCCTCCCTCATCAAAATCAACATGTATGAAAAGATGTGTTTAAAATAATTAATGTAGGGGTAGGGAGTGTGAGCATGCATCTCAAGAGTGATCACTATGTGGATGAGATGTGTAAAATATTTATAATATTTTATATTTTATTTATTTATTTGTTTCTGTGATGATTGGTTTTGTTTGTATCTTTATGTACCTTGTTTGTTTACTGTTTGTCTGTTTATTTGTATTTTTCTTAGCTTATTTGTTGATTGTTTAAATTGTTTGTTTGTTTGTTTGTTTGTTTGTTAGTTGTTTTTTACTTTCAAGTCTTCAATTGTAACCTCTACATGTTTGATGAAAAACTTGTTTTATTATCCCCCCAAAAAATAAATGATATTTTTTATTGATCCCCTAACCTCTTTTAACGTTGAAAATAAAAAACAAAAAAAACAATTACAATAAAACATAAATTTTAAGAATGTAATGTACAGAAGATAGGCTCTTTTTCGAGTTGGGATCCCTTTGGTATCAAATCGATCGCCAGATTGTTGAATATAAAGTAAATAGCCTCATTTTTTCTGCTCGTCTTAAAAAAATTACGCAAGTTTTAAAATTTTAGACGAAAGATTTTGAGTTCTAGTTACATTTAAGATAAGCTATGTATTTTAATATTGCCAAAAAGAAGTATTTTAATGTCTGTAAGTTGAACTGCAAAATGACAACAAAACTGACGTCAATATTTTCCTTTTTCACAAAGCAACTTTCTAATTTCTTATCAATAGTTTTTGGGTTGCTTACCCCACTGACAGTTTGGCTTTATTCCTTTCAATGTATCAGAGCTGCAGACTTTGATCGATTATTGTGATTTTTTTACTTTTTCCTGTCTTTTTCAGTCATTCAATTTTCATACGGAGAGAGTGAGATGCTTGCAAAAAATTAACGTTTGTTTCTCGAAAAAAAGACACAAAACAGTCAAAGTGCATTACTTTTTAATGGAAATCCATAAAAAAAGTAAAAAAAGTAGGATTTTTTTGCTTATCTTTGTTATTTTCAAAATTTCCGAGCTTTTAGTTTGATCTTGCTTGATCCTCACACCACCGTAGTCAGAGACAAATGAAGTTATTTTGCTTTCACTACCCATAGTGCTCTTCGGACCGTGTCCAACCCCCCCTGATGGCTGAGTATGATAAAGTATGGAGAAGTACGATGAACTAGGGCCAAGTACTATGAAGTATGGTAAAGTACAGTGTAGTACGGCGAAGTAGCAGAAAGTACTACGAAGTACAGAGAAGTAGTAGTAAGTACGAGTAGGTACTGATAATTACACTATAACAATATAAAAATATATGAAAAATATTTCATATTGGTGTACTTGGACATGGAATTATAACCTAAGTTTCATTTCAAGTTTCTTGGATGGGCTTCCTGTTTTGCATTTGACTGCCAGGTCTCTCAGTCGGAAGGAATCCTGAATAAGTAAAAATAGCAAAAAGGGCCGAAAAAGGGTTGCCTGCGGAGGAGGCTATGCTGAATGATGATTTTCCTTTACTTTTTTTGTTCGCTTCTCCGCTGACATTTCGACGGCTCAGGATATTTCACTAAGAAACCCATCAAAAACAGTATGGCGTTTATATAGAAATATGAAACTCATGAGCTCAAAAACTACGAATATTTTCACAAATCGGACATCCCAGGAGCCTCATTACCTCAAGGAACACCTAAACTTTGTAAAGTTGTTCAGTTAAAACACTGGTCGACATGTAGAGGAGCCTATACTTTGAAGAAAATTAACAAATTCATGACATGGTAGTGGTACTACGGTTGTTTTTGTTGTCCTCGATCGATAAATCTGTAAACTTTCGATCGTATTTTTGCTGCTAAACTAAAAAAAAAAGTTGCATTATTTATTTATCGAAGTCTTGGATTGAATTTTCCCGTTAAAGACTACATAGAGTCTCACGGATTAGACAAATAAGAACCGTTATCCATGCCGAAGGTGGCCCGTCCATGCCTTCTTGCAAAAACTAAGGCAAATCGAGCGAAAACAATCTACATGGAACATGCACATCCTTTGAAAGCAATAAAATTGGATTTACAGTATATAATATTCATAAGTTTAATAATATGGAGTCGCTTAAAGTTAAACTTTTCAACGAGACTGACTCCACCATCGTATCGGCAGCCATCACGCGATCGATCTTATGATCCGTTAGTATTTGTCTAATTCCTGAGACCTTTTTAGTATTTAACTCTAAAAATCAAGCAAAGACATCGATAAATAAGTAATCTAACTTTACTGCGGTAGTTTAGCATAGAAAATATAATTGAAAGTTATTCATCGATCAAGGACAACCAAAACAACCCTAGCATCTTGTCATGAAATTTGCTCATTTACTTCGAAGTACAACAGGATCCTCTACATGTCGACCAGCGTTTTAACTTAACAGCATTAGAAAGATTCTTTAGGTAATGAGGCTCCTGGGATACCAGATTAATTAAAAATATTTGTACTTTTTGAGCGCGTGGCTTAGCGGCAAATTGTTTTCATACATGCGTTTGGGTGACCACGTTTTGTGATCGTTCCAGCTCTAATCGTAAGCCCTTTTCGACGTTGCTGTCTTCGGTTAAACAAGTATTAGATCTTCACGTTCGTTCAAACAAGTAAGAAGTAATAGTTTAAAGAAGCAGTTTAGATCACTGCCTGATAACCAAGATTACATGTTGCCTCTGCAATTCTATCTAGTCTTGAGCTAGGTTAACCTTTCAAAGAATCCCTTTCAAAGGTTATTGGCTCGATTACACAAGATGATAGTGTTTTTACTCTGCTTATAGCTACATATGATAATCCAGGAGTTCTTTCTGATCTGCCAATGTCTATCCAAGCTTTAGGCATGGTGAGTCCTTGACTCTTATGTATAGTTAGAGCATATGCAGAGTTCGTCATTGATTTACATGCAATATTCTTACCTCTTTAAAGAAACAAGTGAAAATTACTTGTTTAAACGAACATGAAGATAACGTCATAGTGCAAAGCGAAGAGAACCCAGCTACTAAGAAAACTTTATCTATATATGGCAAGAACATTGTTGAGAAAATGTTTTCACTAGCAAATGTCGTTGATGACGCAACTGAAGAGCAACTTCTGGACAATCTATTTGATTTGGACAATCTATTTGATTTGGACACCCAATCATGTAAAGTTATTGACGTTGTAAAGATTCAAATATAATATGTCTTATACATGTAATATTGAATATACTATCAATTAAATCTGTACTTTATCATTTAAATTTATACTTTTCAAAACAGATTGCATGACTAAAATATCCCAGATTTTAATCAATCAGAAATTGTAGCTCATTAATATATCAATTCTGATCGACTCAAATCTGGGATATTCCAGTAAGGTATCCTTTAAAAAAAACACAAATTAAATGGTTAAGTAAAGATTTAAATAGTTCAATGTTAGTAATACCGTTACAAATAGTTCGAATGTTAATAATTTCCGTTCCACTTGGATAATATGAACTGAGTTCACCTTTACAATAACCAATATAGTCACTTTTGATACAACATTGTTACTGTTACGGACTGTTGGTAAATCTGACATAACAGATATATAAAGTTTATGTTAAAATTTGAAATTCAATATAATTGTTGCAGTTGAGATTGATTGAGTTTACAATTACAATCTTGTTAATATTTTGATAATAAATGTTACTGTTGCTAATAGATGTTAACGTCGGTCCCAAGTTATTTGTCTGCCTTATTCTCACTAAACGTTAAATAACAAAAGTAATGGGCCCCTCCCCTCTCCTCAGTGCTCTAGCTAGACCCACTAAACAGGCCTCATCAATGTAGAAACAGCTCGCAGCATTTCACTTTTCTACGAGAAAACCTCTGGTTTCTATATAGATGCCATATTGGATTTTGTTTCTGTCTACCCAAGAGGTCTGTCCAGACCTACTCGGCCATTCTAGTCCCAGGTCCCTACTCGATTTTGCAGCGGGCAATACCATGGTATTTAAGCCTTTGAGTAACCGACATCCGGCACCTACATACCACGCAATGAAAATGTTTAAATATGTTTGGAAATTGATTTAAACAGAAAACAGAGATTTAAATACCACGCAATGAAAATGTTCAAATATGTTTGGAAATTGATTTAAACAGAAAACAGAGATTTAAAAAAATCTTCAAATATGTTTGGAAATTGATTTTAACATTGAAACATTTATAAAATCGATGTCCGCATAGTAATAAAGCGAATAAAGATAGACATGCAATTTTTCTTCGCCCAACTGTTGTAAATACCATGGTATTTTCGGTCAATACCATGGTATTTAGCTTTTGAGGAACACAAATACTGTACCTTTATACAAAAGGCCACGCAATAAAAATGCTCAAATATGTTTGGAAATTGATTTAAACTGAAAATTTATACCACGCAATTTAAAAATGTTCAAATATGTTTGGAAATTGATTTTAACAGAAAACAGAGATTTAAAAAAATGTTCAAATATGTTTGGAAATTGGTTTGAATAGAAAACTGAGATTTTAACATTGAAACATTTATAAAATCGATGTCCGCATAGTAATAAAGATAGACATGCAAGTTTTCTTCGCCCAACTGTTGTAAATACCATGGTATTTTCGGTCAATACCATGGTATTTAAGCTTTTGAGTAACCGAAATCCGGCACCTACATACCACGCAATGAAAATGTTTAAATATGTTTGGAAATTGATTTAAACAGAAAACAGAGATTTAAAAAAAATCTTCAAATATGTTTGGAAATTGGTTTGAAAAGAAAATTGAGATTTTAACATTGAAACATTTATAAAATCAATGTCCGCATAGCCTAAAGATAGACATGCAAGTTTTCTTCACCCAACTGTTGTAAATACCATGGTATTTTCAATCAATCAATCAATCAATCAAATTTTATTACTCATTATAACGAATACATTAAGCTTACATGCGATTTAACAGATAAAGTTAAACAATAATATATAAATGACAAAATTACAAACAAATGGATAACTGTTTAAGACAGAATGTAAGACAAAAACTATAATTATTTAGAGTTTCTGTACATTTAATTGTGATTAATATGAAAAAGTATTTTGAAATGTGCAGAAACGTACTTTGTTTTTGAGCCTGGAGGACAAAATAACTATAGAAGTTTTCAAGTTGTCCCCCAGCCATTTTAATTTAATATAATACAAAAATAAAGGACTTCTATTTATTTATAATTGAAGATGTGAGCGATCTATAAAACTAGTGAATATAATCGATAAATTAATATATAAAACAATTACTAATCAGCAAGGATTCTAACTACAATAAAGAGTTGACAAAACAAAAATGTGGAATAAGATAGGATCAATTTTAGAGTGCAAAATTTTAGACAGGGGGTTTTAAAATCTTTGTTTTGATAGAAGATGCATGTATTTTTAGTTTGTTTTTGAAGGAGATAGTTTTTAAATTTTTAATATCAGCTGGTAATGTTTTCCAGGTGCCAGTGGCTTTGACCAATTCTACACTATCTAGTTCAAAGAATGGTAACTCTGAGAGGAATTTTAAATTAGAATTCTCAGATACCTTTTCTTGGCGTAAGCTACTCATTAACTAAAGTGAAGTTAATAATCATTTAAATGAACAGGGAAAAGTTCCATAGAGTAACTTGTAAAGATAATAGAAGTTAATATACAATGAACTAGATCAGCCATTTGGATGGTCGCGCTTGAATTTTTCAAAATCGTCGTCATTAACGAAAATGAATGTTTTAGAACGGTCTTTCTCCTTAAGGTAAATCTTACCGTTTTGAGTCCATATAAACTTCCATCTTAGGCGTTTGCGTTCTCTGTTGACTTCCCCAAAAAGTTTCTTCCTTTTCGGAGTCAGAGATTCGGATACAAAGATTTTCTGATTTGAGCTGAGGTTGAGGTTTGGTAAGTCTTTCGCCGTCTTCTTAACAAGACCCTTTCGTTTACCATAGAATTTGTCTTTAGTACTTCGTTTCGTGAATTTCACAATGATTTTTGGAGGCGCATCTGGTGATTGTGATTGCAAAGGGTGAGCTGTTGAGATATCTTCTGCTGGTTCGATATACACACCAAGGCATTGCGCAACTGATTCAACAATGTCGACGCTTGTGCAGCTATCAGTAGGTTTAATTCCACTTATTTCCAAACAATCCCGTCTTATGTACTGGGCCAAATCATCTATTTCTCCCAAAGCTTGACAGGCTCTCTTGTCTACGATCTTTATGTCTTGCTTCAGAGTGGTAATATCTTTTTGATGTTGAGTAAGCTTCGTGTTCGCTTTCTGGTACTGTGTTAATAAGTCATCGTGCTTGTTAGACATTGCTTGTACAGCAGTAGAAAGCTCAGTAAATTGTTTAGTGAAGTCATCTAGTTTACTATAGATGGGAGCTAGTGCTTCCTTGATAAGATCCTTTACTTTTGAGTCGAACTCGGTCATATTAAAGACTTATTTAGCGTCGTTAGAAGAGAGGATAAAAAACGTGATCTTCCTCCATAACGACATATGCTAATTTTCGGTCAATACCATGGTATTTTCGGTCAATACCATGGTATTTAAGCTTTTGACGAACACAGCTACTGTACCTTTATACCACCCAATAAAAATGTTCAAATATGTTTGGAAACTGATTTAAACAGAAACTCAGAGATTTAAAAAAATCTTCAATTATGTTTGGAAATTGGTTTGAAAAGAAAACTGAGATTTTAACATTGAAACATTTATAAAATCAAGAGCTAACTGAAGAGCTAAAAGACCTTGAAGAGCAAAATGCAAAGATGTTTAAAAGTTCAGTTTGCCACAAATAGAAGATCCATAATGAAAAAGCAAAAAGGCAGAGGGCTGAAAAAAAACAAAAAAAAAACAAATGAGAACAGTAACAGTAATTGTGAAAATTCCAAAAGAAATTGCCCAAACAAACAGAAGAAATGAATTTTGCAGTGCTGGAGATATAGATGAACAGTTAATATTAAATATAAAAGGCAAAAGAAAGCTGCAGAGCCTGTTTTTTTTTACAAAGCCCGATTGCAAGTTGATAGATTCTGGGGCAAACATTTTGATAAAGCGTCTGCTGAAATCTCGACCTCATCCAGTCAACTTAGACAATGCTAATGATGATGCCAATGATGACAGTGACGACAACAGTGATGATGCAAATGATGACAGTGACGACAACAGTGATGATGCCAATGATGATGACAGTGATGACAACAGTATAAACGGTGAGGTCGCCATCAACACACTCAACGGTCATCGGTTACTGTACTTTAATAATTGCGGATTACAGATTTGAAACTCGTACGATGCTGTACGTTTCCTACAAAATATAATAAATATACAAGAACAAACTAGCTTAATAATAATTTTACAATCTACATGGCAATACTAAAGCGACTAAAGAAAATATACTTACAAATTAACTGTGAAATAACGGTTGATTCTTCATATAAAAGTCCCCAAATGACGTCATCATCAACACCACACTATGTATATGCAATTATAATTGATATGCAATTGCATCCATAGGGTTCATACGTTCTGTGCGTTCTATACGTTCTGTGCATTCTATATAATCAAATCGTTATATCCGTTCTACACGTTTATTGCGTTCTATACGTTCTAAGCGATCTGTGCGTTCTTTGCGTTCTATATGTTCTAAAAGTTGTGTACGTTCATGCGTTCTATACGTTCTACACGTTCTGTTCGTTCTATACGTTCTACACGTTCTATGCGTTCTATACGCTATATGCGTTCTGTGCGTTCTATACGTTCTGTGCGTTCTATACGTTCTATGCGTTCTATACGTTATATGCGTTCTGTGCGTTCTATGCGTTCTACGTGTTCTGTGCGTTCTATACGTTCTACGCGTTCTGTGCGTTCTATACGTTCTGTGCGTTCTATACGTTCTGTGCGTTCTATGCGTTCTATACGTTCTACGCGTTCTGTGCGTTCTATACGTTCTAATTCTGTGCGTTCTATACGTTCTACACGTTCTATACGTTCTATACGTTCTACACGTTCTATACGTTCTACACGTTCCATACGTTCTATGCATTCTATACGTTCTACACGTTATATGCGTTCTATACGTTCTGTGCGTTGTATACGTTCTTTGCGTTCTATACGTTCTATACGTTATATGTATTCTGTGCGTTCTAGGCGTTCTACGTGTTCTGTGCGTTCTATATGTTCTATACGTTCTGTGCGTTCTATACGTTCTACGCGTTCTGTGCGTTCTATACGTTCTATGCGTTCTATACGTTCTACACGTTATATGCGTTCTATACGTTCTGTGCGTTGTATACGTTCTTTGCGTTCTATACGTTCTATACGTTATATGCGTTCTGTGCGTTCTAGGCGTTCTACGCGTTTTGTGCGTTCTATATGTTCTATACGTTCTGTGCGTTCTATACGTTCTACGCGTTCTGTGCGTTCTATACGTTCTAAACGTTCTATACGTTCTGCACGTTCTATACGTTCTATACGTTCTACGCGTTCTGTGCGTTCTACGCGTTCTATGCATTCTATACGTTCTATGCGTTCTGTGCGTTCTATACGTTCTGTGCGTTCTATACGTTCTATGCGTTCTATACGTTATATACGTACTGTGCGTTCTACACGTTCTGTCAGCGTTCTATGCGTTCTATACGTTATATGCGTTATATGCGTTCTACGCGTTCTATGCGTTCTATACGTTCTAAACGTTCTATGCGTTCTGTGCGTTCTGTGCGTTCTGTGCGTTCTATACGTTCTGTGCGTTCTATACGTTCTATACGTTCTACGCGTTCTGTGCGTTCTACGCGTTCTATGCATTCTATACGTTCTATGCGTTCTGTGCGTTCTATACGTTCTGTGCGTTCTATACGTTCTATGCGTTCTATACGTTATATACGTACTGTGCGTTCTACACGTTCTGTCAGCGTTCTATGCGTTCTATACGTTATATGCGTTATATGCGTTCTACGCGTTCTATGCGTTCTATACGTTCTAAACGTTCTATGCGTTCTGTGCGTTCTGTGCGTTCTGTGCGTTCTATACGTTCTGTGCGTTCTATACGTTCTATATGTTCTACGCGTTCTGTGCGTTCTATACGTTCTATACGTTCTATGCGTTCTATGCGTTCTATACGTTCTACGCGTTCTGTGCGTTCTATACGTTTTATACGTTCTATGCGTTCTATACGTTCTACGCGTTCTGTGCGTTCTATACGTTCTATACGTTCTACACGTTCTATACGTTCTACGCGTTCTGTGCGTTATATACGTTCTATACGTTCTATAAGTTCTATACGTTCTACACGTTCTATGCGTTCTATACGTTCTTTACGTTCTATGCGTTCTATACGTTCTATACTTTCTATGCGTTCTATACGTTCTATGCGTTCTATACGTTCTATACTTTCTATGCGTTCTATACGTTCTATACGTTCTATACCTTCTACACGTTCTATGCGTTCTATACGTTCTACACGTTCTCTGTGTTCTATACGTTCTACACGTTCTGTGCGTTCTATTTGTTCTAAACGTTCTCTGTGTTCTATACGTTCTACACGTTCTATATAATCTAAACGTGCTATGCACTCTATGCGTTATATGCGTTCTACACATTCTTTGTATTCTGTGTTCTAAACGTTCTGTGCGTTCCATGCGTTCTACACGTTCTTTACGTTCTATACGTTCTAAGCGTTCTGTGCGTTCTATACGTTCTATACGTTCTACCCGTTTTTTACGTTCTATTTGTTCTAAACTTTATGTACGTTCTAATTGTTCTAAACGTTTTGTGCGTTCCATGCGTTCTATATTTTCCAAACGTTCTGTGAGTTTCATGCATTCTTTACGTTCTACGGGTTCAATACGTTCTATACGTTCTTGGTGCTATTTACGATCTATACACGGCTGAAAAATGCACTGTGCACACTCTGAAAATGGCGTGGACATTCCCGGGAACGCTCGGAGTTTTTTGTATATTTTGAATCGTGAAGAAAAGCCTGAAAAACGCGACAAATAGTGAAAAGATTTTATTAATATTTACATAGTTTATAGTTTTCATACATATGCAGGTATCCTGTGTTTCGTCAAATAAAATACCGCAACAGGTTTTTTTGCACTTTTGTACGAACGCTCTTGGCAGAAATACATAAACAACAAATTCTCCATACATAGTGAAATGCAAAAATGACCAATCAAAATGAAACCTACTTTTCTCACTTTCGAGTTTGTTGGAAAAAATAATTTATTTTCGATGGAAAATTCGATAATAGTTCGTATCAAAGTGTTATTATTAAGAAACCAATGAGATATAATCTGGTCAATGCGTATTTAAGTAATAGATCAAATACGAGTGCGAGTGTTTCATCACAGGATCCAAATACCGAGAAGGTGATGAAAGCACGAGGCCGTAGAACGTTTAGAACGTATAGAACGCACAGAACGCACAGAACGTTTAGAACGCACAGAACGTTTAGAACGTATAGAACGCACAGAACGTGTAGAACATATAGAACGCACAGAACGTATAGAACGTAAAGAACGTGTAGAACGTATAGAACGCACAGAACGTGTAGAACGTATAGAACGCACAGAACGTTTAGAACGTATAGAACGCACAGAACGTGTAGAACGCACAGAACGTATAGAACATATAGAACGCACAGAACGTATAGAACGTATAGAACGCGTAGAACGCACAGAACGTATAGAACATATAGAACATAAAGAGCGCATAGAACGTATAGAACGTGTAGAACGCACAGAACGTTTAGAACGTATAGAACGTGTAGAATGTATAGAACTCACAGAACGTTTAGAACGTATAGAACGCACAGAACGTGTAGAACGTATAGAACGCACAGAACGTTTAGAACGTATAGAACGCACAGAACGCGTAGAACGTGTAGAATGTGTAGAACGTATAGAACGTGTAGAACGTATAGAACGCACAGAACGTATGAACCTTATGGATGCAATTGCATATCAATTATAATTGCATATACATAGTGTGGTGTTGATGATGACGTCATTTGGGGACTTTTATATGAAGAATCAACCGAAATAACGTAGCTCGATCTTACTCCGATGACTATATGGTGACGACTGACTAAACTGAATTTACAACACTAAATTATACTGAGAAAACTTAACGAAATTTACATAAGAACAATAACTGGACGAAAACGAGTACTAAATCTAAAGAAAGCTAACGGACTGTGAAATAATTGTATAGACGAGCAACTTACTTAAGGTTACAGTAAACCTTCAGACGTAAAATCTGGCTAAATTTTTTTTATCGCATAAACATTTTAGTCATCAAATAAACTTTCGAATGGAATCAAAACCTTTCTCAAATATATTTTCTTTCGTGAGATATTTACCTTTCGCGACCCCGATGACACATATAGACTTTTTGTTTACACAACTTCAAAGCGTTTTATCTCGGCTCGAGTTTAGCGCGTATAGCACAACTTTGAGCGAATTGATCTGAAAATGTTTTTATCGAATAGACTTGAACTATTGATTTGTAGCATTATTAACTCATCAGAAATAAAACTGTGTGAGCGTTTTTTGAATAAAATGAATATATTGATATCAGAAAATGTTCAATATAAATGTTCACTAAGGTTATTAATCTGTGTTTGCCTCCTTGAGGCACAGCTTGTGGATGGGTCTTGGGTAGATCCCCTTTGAAGTCTTGATGGTAGCTTGTCTCACAAGTCCTTGTTGGTCTGCTACTACTTGCAAAACTCGACCAAGTGGCCACATGTTGCGTGGTAATGACTCATCTAGGATCAGTACGACATCATCTACACTCACGTTTCTCTTGGGGAGCATCCACTTAGTTCTCTGTTGTAGAAGGTGTAGATATTCCTTTGTCCATCTTTTCCAGAAAAGGTCAGCAAGGTATTGCACTTGTTTCCATCTTTTTCTTACGTAGAGATCGTTGACATCGAAGATTCCAGGAGGAAGAGAAGGCTGTCGGTCAAGAAGCAGAAGATGATTTGGAGTCAGCGGTTCCTCATCATTTTGTTGTCTTGAGATGGCTTAGTTAACGGGCGACCATTGATTATGGATTCGACCTCTACCATAAGAGTCAGAAACGATTCATCATCAAGTTGCTGCTCGTTGGATACTGCGTTAAGTACCTTACGGATAGTACGAATACATCTTTCCCAGGTACCGCCAAAATGGGATGCTGTGGGTGGACTGAAATTCCACTCGATCTCTCTTTGCAAAAGGAATTCGTGAATCTGTTCATTATTCCACTGTTGTATGGCTTCACGCAGCTCTCTTTCAACACCAGACAGGTTCGTTCCGTTGTCAGAGTAGATTCTCTTCACTTGACCTCTTCCTCTTGTCTATCAGATGCTTTTGGTTATAGCGGCCATTTGCAAGGTCGCCAAAAATGTCTGCTGAAGGAATACAATCCCTTTGAATTCTTTAACATTGTCTTAATCACACTTTAGACTTTTTCTGGTGTTTTCAAGAGCCCATCTTGGAGTTATATCAGTATAAACCATGGCTGATCTTTAGGGCCTGTTTACATGGGGCAGGTTGCCCCTAGGTAGTCAGGTTAAGTCTTTTGTTTTCTGATTCCATAACAATAGAGTTTGCCCTACTACCTGGGGGCACCCTCCCTTATGTTAACAGGCCCTTAGTCATCAGACGATCATTTACGCTTGAAAGAACGAAGGTTTAGAACTGACAGCTATGGTGGCAGGGCTTTTAGTGTATGTGCTCCAGGATTATGGAATCGGATACCACTTGAAGTATGTGAATCGTCATCGTTAGATGTCTTCAAGTTGCGGCTTAAGACCTATCTTAACTTAATTTAATTATCCTTACCATTGTTATTATTATATATTTTTAGTGAATTGATCATTTATTATAATTTTGTAAATTAACATTTGATAAAGTGTAAAGCGCATCGAGAAATATTGGGATGCGCTTAACAAGAAATAAATTATTATTATTATTATTATTATTATTATTATTATTATTATTATTATTATTATTATTATTATTATTATTATTATTATTATTTGTTAATTAATCTTTAGCCTTGAAACATTCCTGTCTGACATGATGTATAATACTACAAAGGACACAGCCATGAACACATTTTGCTACCGCAGTACCAACTGGTCAGCGGTTATAGGGGGGTGGAAAACAAAAATGGACTGGCATAAATTATCATAATTTACCAAAATGAGTCCCGTGGAGCAAAAAAAAATGAAAATTAATTTTTTCACAAAAAGAGTGTGAGAAACGGAGGAAAAAAGGAAAAGCGGAAAATTATTTTTTTTTTGGTAAAAGGAAAACATTTCTTTGAGATGATAGACAAAAAGAAAAACCTTTTTACTGAAGAAATCAGAACGAATTCTTTAGGTTATTCTAAGATGCTATAAAAAAAATTTGTAGACAGTAAACCAGTCATGACTTAGGTTAAAAGGGTTTTATTGGTAAAAAAAAACTCAATTTAATACACACAGTAAAAAGTCTTTACACAGTACATGTTCAAACATTAATTTACTAAAGCAATCGAGTTTACAAAAGTATACAGCAACAATTCTGGCACTAATAATGCATCACAGTAATGTGAAAACAGGAAATTATTTTTCTGTTAATACTGAAAAAATCTTTTTAGCAAAATTGCATTAACAAATGAAGAGTACATTTACGAACGATGTTCAATCTTGATACCAAAAGAAAACTGATTTACAGTAATACAGCTCCTTACCAAAGGATCAAATCAGTTTACATGAATACATTTTATCCTGAAAAGTTTGAAATACGTTAATCAATCGAGAGTAAATGAATGTTTTCCAGAATAGTTTGGCTTATATTCCTACGAAAACCTACTTTGACTAATTACTCTGTTCAAGAGATTAACATGCACTTATCACACACACAAAAAAAGGTTTTCCGATATATAAGGGTTTTTTATTTTATTTTACATTAAATGTTACATATGCCTTAGTAAAGAAAATTCCTACGAAATACAAATGAAACTACAACTATATTAACTTTCGCGCTAAGATTTAATACCGTTAAGAATGACTAAAGTTTCAACAAATTTCAAAACAAAGTGCAACTACATACTAGTCGCGGTTTTTTAATCACTTACAATATGATGAAAAACATTTATAAAACTTTTTAATGTTAAAAAGAATGATTTATCAAGAAATAAGCCCCTGCAAAACACATTGACGTTTGTTAATGTTTTAATTTAACAAATAACTGAACAATAGCGTAGTTTGGAAAACGTGTTCAAACAAAACCTGCAAAAACACTATACGAAAGAAAAACTAAATTGTTCTAGCCAAAAAAAGAACTTACGATATGTTGGAATTCGAAAAAAAAAACGACAAGTTCTCTCGTAAAAAAGTACAAGTTTACTGACCAGACTCACACGTGCTTGATAGTTGTTCTGCATTTCATTGGTTCTATCACACACCTTATCATGCGATCCTTTCAGAATCTGTACTTCGTACAAAGGTTAAAGGTTTCCTGAACACATCGTCTTCTAATGATGGAGTAAGACAAAATAGTTTTCACCCGCCAAAAGCTATTGCAGTTATGCAATGTCATACTAGATAATTACCACTGACTCACTTGAAAGCCGGTAGACTACTAGCTCTTTTGTTCTTTGAAACAAAAGTTAATCCCTAGACAACTAATTAGTTCTGGTGTCAAATTCTGGACAAATGCGAATAATAACTTTTCCCGCAAAATTCAAATTAACAATCTAGGCAATAAATACCAAGAAAATTTGATTCTCATGTCATTTCATTTCAACTTCTGACAACGATGACTTCACTAGAGCACTTTCCCTGTTTTTGCAAAGTGAAAAACCTTGAACTGTTCAAGTCACAGAGCGAGGAACAATACATTCGATGCAAAGACAGAACTTGTGGATTTTTTACTAAAGCAACAGAGTTCAACGAGTACATGAAAAACTTTACAGAAAAAGTACTAGATGAATACAAGAAAGACTATCCAACATGCTTACATGGAAAACCAGCAACACTGTTTATTTCCAAAAGCGAGAAAAACCCCAATAGAGGGTATTTCAAGTGCAGTGTAAAGGACGATAACTGTGATTATTTTCAATGGAGTGACAGTACTCCAAACAAAAACGCAAACAAGAAAAACAAACCTTACTGCAAATACTGTAAAAATAACAGTTCAAGAAAAGGGCGTCCAATGAAAAAGCACGAAGACAAAAAAACATTGAACACTATATAGATACTTATTTTGAACAGAATTCTCTTTGTATGATTTTGATGTAGTTTAATGTACAATATTTTTGTACATGATTATTGTAACCTGTAATTTATTATTCTGTTCAATAAAACTTGTTGAATTATGAAAACATCAGTGCAGTGTTAATTATTACACTATACATTAGCAAAAACTTTCATTAAAATCTTTATTTGTTAGAAATTAAAAACGGCTCATTAGCAAATTATGTTCAATACTACCGACAAAAAGTCAAACACAACTAGTTTACAAACTTATCTCCTAAACTGAATACTTGACTTTGACCGTCTATTATAATCCACTATAGATAAAAAAATACTTTAAAACACAATTCAAAAGGGAGAAAAAAGGGGTTAGGCGAATGCGCAAATGTATACATTTTTAGACAAAAACATGAGAGCGAGACAGCTAAAGCGACCGACCGGGTAATTTATTCAAAGCCAGGTAACTCTAAGTGTGTTCAATCAGGCGCGTGTTTTTTTATTTATTTATAAAGCGGATTCTAAGCCTATAAATATAATACTAAAAGTCTATGCCCAAAACATTTGAGGGTTGCATAACACATTCTATTGCCCAGGAATTGTACAGACGAATACCAACCGGTATGTTATAAAATATGTTTATTACTAAATGTACATATACGATAAAGATTACAATGTGTATTTTGTTGTCAACTACATTTACAAAATTAAACAATTTGACCCGCTTGTACGGTTTCTTCTAATTTGCGCTGTTATTATCTGGCTCTTTATTTTTTCTTTCCTAGGAATGGTCTTTATACAACTTAATGTTTATTTCTCAATTACATATTAAAAGCTAACCATTTCTTGGTTAATATGTTCTGTTCTTTAGTTTTGTCAATAACCTTTCTTTTCTTTGTACATTGTTTGCTGGATAATTTCTTATCTTTACCAGCAGTTCCAAGTTCTTTTCTTAGATATCTAGTAAAGTTTGCTTCCATTTCTTCTTGACGCTGTAAAAGTTTTTCTAAAGTATTTTGTAATGTCTGTTCGCTAGAACCCACAACGCTTTCTTCTGTTTGTAAGGGTAGACATAATCCTAGTTTACTCCATTTTAACCATTTTGCACGTTCTTGTGTATCCATATCATGTATTTGATCCAGATGATTTGCTAATCGAACTAGATTAGTACTTGTACATCCGAACACGGGACAGTCTCTTCGCTTACGACCCATAATGATTTTAGATGTTTATACGTTGACGTTCTCTTAGTAAATGATTTTTTACGCTACAGCTACCGCTTTTAAAATGGCCCGAATGGGCCCGTATTAGCCTTTTGTGGCCCGAAATGGCTCGGGCGGCCCGTCCGATGAGAGGGACATCAGTTTTCTTCTTCGCCGTCGGTTTAGGGTAAGATGTTTCTTTGCTCCGAGACCAGCATACAAAAAACGTGCCCAGGCTTGTTAAACAAACCTTTTGTTGTAAAGAATGACGTCACAACAAACATTACGTAAATATTTCAAGTTTATCTATTTGATCAACAGTTAAGCCCAAAAGAAACTATAAATTTATCTGTTGTTAAAAAAACTTTAGTAACAATATGTTTCACACGACGAATCAAATATCCAAAATGTTTTACAATAAACTGATAAACAAAACGATCATTAATTAAAGTGTTTTTGGTAAAAAAACAGACGAACAAACAATACTGAGCGAATCACATAGAATACTTTCAAGGGTTAAAAAATAGAATGCACCGGGATCTTTAGTACAACACTAGAACAACACTGAGTATTTATATGAAAGGTTGTTTGATCAAAATAAAATACATTTAAATACACTCCAGCTTACATTAAAATAAATAAGCACAAAATCATGTTTCACGTATTTGTTCAATGATTTAGAGTTTAACTTGAAAAATATAAATAGTGCCCAAAAAATTATAAAGTTGTTTTTGTATCAATGGTATCAATTTTAATCGACCATTTTAGTTGTAAAGTTGTTTGACAATCAATGGTAAAATATTAACCGAAAGGCTTTTTTTTTTTTTTTTTTTTTTTTTTCGAAAAAAGTATTTTCAGATTCTAACTGAGAAAAGAAAGAGTTTAATCACACCTTAATCACAAGAATAATAAATGTATTAGACTTGAAGAAATTGAAATTGTATAATTTCATGGAACTTGCTTTGGTAGAACGGATTGATAGGACGGAGTAGAACGTTAAACTAAATATATACGGTTAGAATAAGTGAGGGGAAGGGGTGGTATACAGTAGGTCAGTTTCTTATCATGAGTTCGAAAGTATGAGGGCGGGGTTGTAAGTAAAATTAACTCGAAAGGAGGAGATGGCAACGATAAGGGGAAGGAAGGTTAATAGAAAAAATTAAACATTCATAAAAATAATATTGAATGATTTATCCGTTTAATTTTCGACGTAACTAACTTGTCCAGACATGTCCAGAGTGGAACAAAACGTTATTCAATCCAACAACCCAATCACTAGAACGTTCTTTGTTTTCTCCAAAGCAAGCCTCAATTTATCCAACTGAACTCTCACAGCTCGTCATTCCTTGACCAGCACTCGTACTGTCAACCGGTATCTCTCTCTCTCTCTCTTTCTCTCTTTACGTTAGATAGGTTTTTTATCATGGCAGCTGAATTGAGTTCCAGAATAAAATTGGTAAGTAGAGCAGATAGACAAACATTTATGTGATTCAAAATAACCATTTTGTACTAACATGAAAATAAAATAGATTTCTTTTGTAAGTACCATATTCACACAATCAACTCAAACCAAAATCCTAATCAAAAAATGTTTTCTTGATATATCTATTTTTGTATGATTTACAGGAACCTCTGTCTAGAAAAGGCGGTTTCCCTCCCTTTCAATTGGGAAAAGCCATAACGAAGAAAAAGGCGAAAGTCAAGTCGATCCAAAAGGATAGACTGAGACGATATAAGAAAATTATGGACAATATAGAACGAAAAATAGAAAAAGAAAGAGACTTGATAAGAAAGAAAATTGAACAGGACAGAGAGGGTATTCTCTCTAGTACCTTCCTTCCTTCTCCTGAATACAAACAAACAAAGAAAATAACATTGGAATGGAATGAAATCGATGGTAATAAGAAGATGACTGTAGAACGACTGGGCATGAAACCGGAATTCAGCTGGCCAAAGGAATGGGATTACATGATCGAAGGAGAAGATGAAATGAAGAAGTTCAGAGCCGCTACTCCTGACGCGTTGAAAGCATATAACCATTATCTGAGCCAAATCAAACCCAACAAACAACAGCAGTTTAATTTCGGAAATCCATCTCAGAAAGCTTTGTTTTATCATCATAATTGATAACAAAACTGAACAATGATATTTTTATGGATGATTTTTTTCACAGAACAGTTGTAAACAATACTGGATTTGACAATTAAATGAATTAAAACGGTAGTTAAAGTTATTTGGTCTATATATTTTCAGTTTCACTATGATTCAGTTGATTCCAATAATTTTAAATAATTCATTTATTTATATTTTAAACACTGATATTCTTTTAAGGTCATTTGCAATGCATGTATCATAACATGTTCTAGTCCGGTAAAATCCTGTGTGATTCGGATCTTTTCAAGAAGATCGCACCACTGTTCATAACGTTTTGTTGGACTAATTTTGTCAAAACTTCGCAAGAGGGTGACTGGAAAAGGAACTCCATAGGATTCCATGATATACGCATATAACAATCGAATCATCCTTCCGTTACCATCACCAAATGGATGTAGTTCTAAAAACTTATACACTAACCAAGCAGTTAAATGTATGAGATCTTTAAATGCTTTCCCGTGGTCTGTTTTCCTAAGTTTGTGTAAAGTAAACCATCGATGATTATACTGATCAATCAATATCTGCATTGATTCCTCCATATCAAGCACACTGGGATACAAGTGTATTCTTCCTTTAAACTCCACCATTCGATCGTTTGTACTGTACTTCCCAATTGTACACAAATGCCTTCGATGATTCATGACTATCTTATGTAGTTCCTGTATGATATTATTATCTAGCAATCCAGCATGTTCACATTGAACGAGTTTTTGAAGATATTGGTAGCCTTTTATAAACCCAAATGTATCTTGATACAGTAAATTTTCATCATCTGGTGTTTTACCCAAAATAACGCTTTCCACCAACTTTTCATCAGCCACTCCCAGATTTTCCTGGTTCATAGATCGACAAATAAATTGTGTATACATGGTCGGGCTAGGTCCACAATAGGAGTTTTGCTGTTGTAGAAAATCACTTAACTCGTTGAAAACACATTTCATATCACTTATAATAACATGCATCGGTAAAGATTGATGCTTATCAGAAGCATTCATGATCAAGTGAATGATCAAATTATCCTTTGCAGTCTTTTTTATATATGAAATCTTACAATGACAAGTTGATTAAAAGTAATGAGAAGCTTATTGGTATAATAAACTTCGATTTCATTTTGTTCAAATAACGTTTGATAGCTATAAGCAAACAACAGTTCGTAGCGATGTTTATATATATATATATATATATTTTATATTTTGATTTTAATTTAAACTCTATCATTCCGGTTTATTATCTATATGGATCTGTTTTGTTATATTTTTAGTACTGATTACTATTGTTACTAAGTGATACATAAACTTTAAGTAGAATATCCAAGTTCATTTTTTGAAGTTGCGATGTTCACTTTTTAACTGTACGTACTATTTTTTCTTCAGCTAAATCCATCAAGTGGATTTTGTTTTCATTCCTTTTTTTTTTCATAATTTAAAAGAAAAAAAAATATTTAACGCTAGATTTTTCTCAAAGTAAACTGCAATGGTGGAATAATATTCCTCAAGTGAATAACTATACTTGATCTCCTTTTCTCCTTAAATGATTAAGAAAAGACTGATTAAGAATATGGACAATTGAGGGGCGTTGAAAACAAAGTGCTAAGTGAAATTAAAACTTACAGCATTTGTCTTACTCAAAAGAAACAATAAAACATTTTAGAAAGTTATACCAAAATCATGAAAACCATTCCACTTTGGAATCTTTTAAGACAAATATCATCATTTCTGCGTAAAACATAAAATTTACGTTAAGTTACGTTTCAAAACAAAAAATAAAACACCATAAAACCAATTTTTTTTTTCTTCGACAATTATAATTTCAAATTTTAACCTATTACCTCTTGTTATTAGTATGAGATTTTTAATTTAAAGTTTTAGAAAGAGTTTGCTTTTCTATCCTAATCTCTTTTTTTAGCAAAAATTATATTTTCTGTAATTTACGGAGTTGAAAATGGCCCGATTTGGCCCGCGCGTGGCCCACCCTCTGCTGAAAAATTGCTCTCTCGCTATCTTTTGCATGAATAACAGTAAAAAAATTATATAATTTATATAAATTCACAACTACAACTTTCATGTGAAACTGTGTTAAGAAAAATATTGATGTTAATACATTGTCTCTAATAAAAAATTTTTAGCACAGTTTCACATGCTAAAAATTTTTTATTAGAGACAATGTATTAACATCAATATTTTTCTTAACACAGTTTCACATGAAAGTTGTAGTTGTGAATTTATATAAATTATATAATTTTTTTACTGTTATTCATGCAAAAGATAGCGAGAGAGCAATTTTTCAGCAGAGGGTGGGCCACGCGCGGGCCAAATCGGGCCATTTTCAACTCCGTAAATTACAGAAAATATAATTTTTGCTAAAAAAAGAGATTAGGATAGAAAAGCAAACTCTTTCTAAAACTTTAAATTAAAAATCTCATACTAATAACAAGAGGTAATAGGTTAAAATTTGAAATTATAATTGTCGAAGAAAAAAAAAATTGGTTTTATGGTGTTTTATTTTTTGTTTTGAAACGTAACTTAACGTAAATTTTATGTTTTACGCAGAAATGATGATATTTGTCTTAAAAGATTCCAAAGTGGAATGGTTTTCATGATTTTGGTATAACTTTCTAAAATGTTTTATTGTTTCTTTTGAGTAAGACAAATGCTGTAAGTTTTAATTTCACTTAGCACTTTGTTTTCAACGCCCCTCAATTGTCCATATTCTTAATCAGTCTTTTCTTAATCATTTAAGGAGAAAAGGAGATCAAGTATAGTTATTCACTTGAGGAATATTATTCCACCATTGCAGTTTACTTTGAGAAAAATCTAGCGTTAAATATTTTTTTTTCTTTTAAATTATGAAAAAAAAAGGAATGAAAACAAAATCCACTTGATGGATTTAGCTGAAGAAAAAATAGTACGTACAGTTAAAAAGTGAACATCGCAACTTCAAAAAATGAACTTGGATATTCTACTTAAAGTTTATGTATCACTTAGTAACAATAGTAATCAGTACTAAAAATATAACAAAACAGATCCATATAGATAATAAACCGGAATGATAGAGTTTAAATTAAAATCAAAATATAAAATATATATATATATATATAAACATCGCTACGAACTGTTGTTTGCTTATAGCTATCAAACGTTATTTGAACAAAATGAAATCGAAGTTTATTATACCAATAAGCTTCTCATTACTTTTAATCAACTTGTCATTGTAAGATTTCATATATAAAAAAGACTGCAAAGGATAATTTGATCATTCACTTGATCATGAATGCTTCTGATAAGCATCAATCTTTACCGATGCATGTTATTATAAGTGATATGAAATGTGTTTTCAACGAGTTAAGTGATTTTCTACAACAGCAAAACTCCTATTGTGGACCTAGCCCGACCATGTATACACAATTTATTTGTCGATCTATGAACCAGGAAAATCTGGGAGTGGCTGATGAAAAGTTGGTGGAAAGCGTTATTTTGGGTAAAACACCAGATGATGAAAATTTACTGTATCAAGATACATTTGGGTTTATAAAAGGCTACCAATATCTTCAAAAACTCGTTCAATGTGAACATGCTGGATTGCTAGATAATAATATCATACAGGAACTACATAAGATAGTCATGAATCATCGAAGGCATTTGTGTACAATTGGGAAGTACAGTACAAACGATCGAATGGTGGAGTTTAAAGGAAGAATACACTTGTATCCCAGTGTGCTTGATATGGAGGAATCAATGCAGATATTGATTGATCAGTATAATCATCGATGGTTTACTTTACACAAACTTAGGAAAACAGACCACGGGAAAGCATTTAAAGATCTCATACATTTAACTGCTTGGTTAGTGTATAAGTTTTTAGAACTACATCCATTTGGTGATGGTAACGGAAGGATGATTCGATTGTTATATGCGTATATCATGGAATCCTATGGAGTTCCTTTTCCAGTCACCCTCTTGCGAAGTTTTGACAAAATTAGTCCAACAAAACGTTATGAACAGTGGTGCGATCTTCTTGAAAAGATCCGAATCACACAGGATTTTACCGGACTAGAACATGTTATGATACATGCATTGCAAATGACCTTAAAAGAATATCAGTGTTTAAAATATAAATAAATGAATTATTTAAAATTATTGGAATCAACTGAATCATAGTGAAACTGAAAATATATAGACCAAATAACTTTAACTACCGTTTTAATTCATTTAATTGTCAAATCCAGTATTGTTTACAACTGTTCTGTGAAAAAAATCATCCATAAAAATATCATTGTTCAGTTTTGTTATCAATTATGATGATAAAACAAAGCTTTCTGAGATGGATTTCCGAAATTAAACTGCTGTTGTTTGTTGGGTTTGATTTGGCTCAGATAATGGTTATATGCTTTCAACGCGTCAGGAGTAGCGGCTCTGAACTTCTTCATTTCATCTTCTCCTTCGATCATGTAATCCCATTCCTTTGGCCAGCTGAATTCCGGTTTCATGCCCAGTCGTTCTACAGTCATCTTCTTATTACCATCGATTTCATTCCATTCCAATGTTATTTTCTTTGTTTGTTTGTATTCAGGAGAAGGAAGGAAGGTACTAGAGAGAATACCCTCTCTGTCCTGTTCAATTTTCTTTCTTATCAAGTCTCTTTCTTTTTCTATTTTTCGTTCTATATTGTCCATAATTTTCTTATATCGTCTCAGTCTATCCTTTTGGATCGACTTGACTTTCGCCTTTTTCTTCGTTATGGCTTTTCCCAATTGAAAGGGAGGGAAACCGCCTTTTCTAGACAGAGGTTCCTGTAAATCATACAAAAATAGATATATCAAGAAAACATTTTTTGATTAGGATTTTGGTTTGAGTTGATTGTGTGAATATGGTACTTACAAAAGAAATCTATTTTATTTTCATGTTAGTACAAAATGGTTATTTTGAATCACATAAATGTTTGTCTATCTGCTCTACTTACCAATTTTATTCTGGAACTCAATTCAGCTGCCATGATAAAAAACCTATCTAACGTAAAGAGAGAAAGAGAGAGAGAGAGAGATACCGGTTGACAGTACGAGTGCTGGTCAAGGAATGACGAGCTGTGAGAGTTCAGTTGGATAAATTGAGGCTTGCTTTGGAGAAAACAAAGAACGTTCTAGTGATTGGGTTGTTGGATTGAATAACGTTTTGTTCCACTCTGGACATGTCTGGACAAGTTAGTTACGTCGAAAATTAAACGGATAAATCATTCAATATTATTTTTATGAATGTTTAATTTTTTCTATTAACCTTCCTTCCCCTTATCGTTGCCATCTCCTCCTTTCGAGTTAATTTTACTTACAACCCCGCCCTCATACTTTCGAACTCATGATAAGAAACTGACCTACTGTATACCACCCCTTCCCCTCACTTATTCTAACCGTATATATTTAGTTTAACGTTCTACTCCGTCCTATCAATCCGTTCTACCAAAGCAAGTTCCATGAAATTATACAATTTCAATTTCTTCAAGTCTAATACATTTATTATTCTTGTGATTAAGGTGTGATTAAACTCTTTCTTTTCTCAGTTAGAATCTGAAAATACTTTTTTCGAAAAAAAAAAAAAAAAAAAAAAAAAAGCCTTTCGGTTAATATTTTACCATTGATTGTCAAACAACTTTACAACTAAAATGGTCGATTAAAATTGATACCATTGATACAAAAACAACTTTATAATTTTTTGGGCACTATTTATATTTTTCAAGTTATACTCTAAATCATTGAACAAATACGTGAAACATGATTTTGTGCTTATTTATTTTAATGTAAGCTGGAGTGTATTTAAATGTATTTTATTTTGATCAAACAACCTTTCATATAAATACTCAGTGTTGTTCTAGTGTTGTACTAAAGATCCCGGTGCATTCTATTTTTTAACCCTTGAAAGTATTCTATGTGATTCGCTCAGTATTGTTTGTTCGTCTGTTTTTTTACCAAAAACACTTTAATTAATGATCGTTTTGTTTATCAGTTTATTGTAAAACATTTTGGATATTTGATTCGTCGTGTGAAACATATTGTTACTAAAGTTTTTTTAACAACAGATAAATTTATAGTTTCTTTTGGGCTTAACTGTTGATCAAATAGATAAACTTGAAATATTTACGTAATGTTTGTTGTGACGTCATTCTTTACAACAAAAGGTTTGTTTAACAAGCCTGGGCACGTTTTTTGTATGCTGGTCTCGGAGCAAAGAAACATCTTACCCTAAACCGACGGCGAAGAAGAAAACTGATGTCCCTCTCATCGGACGGGCCGCCCGAGCCATTTCGGGCCACAAAAGGCTAATACGGGCCCATTCGGGCCATTTTAAAAGCGGTAGCTGTAGCGTAAAAAATCATTTACTAAGAGAACGTCAACGTATAAACATCTAAAATCATTATGGGTCGTAAGCGAAGAGACTGTCCCGTGTTCGGATGTACAAGTACTAATCTAGTTCGATTAGCAAATCATCTGGATCAAATACATGATATGGATACACAAGAACGTGCAAAATGGTTAAAATGGAGTAAACTAGGATTATGTCTACCCTTACAAACAGAAGAAAGCGTTGTGGGTTCTAGCGAACAGACATTACAAAATACTTTAGAAAAACTTTTACAGCGTCAAGAAGAAATGGAAGCAAACTTTACTAGATATCTAAGAAAAGAACTTGGAACTGCTGGTAAAGATAAGAAATTATCCAGCAAACAATGTACAAAGAAAAGAAAGGTTATTGACAAAACTAAAGAACAGAACATATTAACCAAGAAATGGTTAGCTTTTAATATGTAATTGAGAAATAAACATTAAGTTGTATAAAGACCATTCCTAGGAAAGAAAAAATAAAGAGCCAGATAATAACAGCGCAAATTAGAAGAAACCGTACAAGCGGGTCAAATTGTTTAATTTTGTAAATGTAGTTGACAACAAAATACACATTGTAATCTTTATCGTATATGTACATTTAGTAATAAACATATTTTATAACATACCGGTTGGTATTCGTCTGTACAATTCCTGGGCAATAGAATGTGTTATGCAACCCTCAAATGTTTTGGGCATAGACTTTTAGTATTATATTTATAGGCTTAGAATCCGCTTTATAAATAAATAAAAAAACACGCGCCTGATTGAACACACTTAGAGTTACCTGGCTTTGAATAAATTACCCGGTCGGTCGCTTTAGCTGTCTCGCTCTCATGTTTTTGTCTAAAAATGTATACATTTGCGCATTCGCCTAACCCCTTTTTTCTCCCTTTTGAATTGTGTTTTAAAGTATTTTTTTATCTATAGTGGATTATAATAGACGGTCAAAGTCAAGTATTCAGTTTAGGAGATAAGTTTGTAAACTAGTTGTGTTTGACTTTTTGTCGGTAGTATTGAACATAATTTGCTAATGAGCCGTTTTTAATTTCTAACAAATAAAGATTTTAATGAAAGTTTTTGCTAATGTATAGTGTAATAATTAACACTGCACTGATGTTTTCATAATTCAACAAGTTTTATTGAACAGAATAATAAATTACAGGTTACAATAATCATGTACAAAAATATTGTACATTAAACTACATCAAAATCATACAAAGAGAATTCTGTTCAAAATAAGTATCTATATAGTGTTCAATGTTTTTTTGTCTTCGTGCTTTTTCATTGGACGCCCTTTTCTTGAACTGTTATTTTTACAGTATTTGCAGTAAGGTTTGTTTTTCTTGTTTGCGTTTTTGTTTGGAGTACTGTCACTCCATTGAAAATAATCACAGTTATCGTCCTTTACACTGCACTTGAAATACCCTCTATTGGGGTTTTTCTCGCTTTTGGAAATAAACAGTGTTGCTGGTTTTCCATGTAAGCATGTTGGATAGTCTTTCTTGTATTCATCTAGTACTTTTTCTGTAAAGTTTTTCATGTACTCGTTGAACTCTGTTGCTTTAGTAAAAAATCCACAAGTTCTGTCTTTGCATCGAATGTATTGTTCCTCGCTCTGTGACTTGAACAGTTCAAGGTTTTTCACTTTGCAAAAACAGGGAAAGTGCTCTAGTGAAGTCATCGTTGTCAGAAGTTGAAATGAAATGACATGAGAATCAAATTTTCTTGGTATTTATTGCCTAGATTGTTAATTTGAATTTTGCGGGAAAAGTTATTATTCGCATTTGTCCAGAATTTGACACCAGAACTAATTAGTTGTCTAGGGATTAACTTTTGTTTCAAAGAACAAAAGAGCTAGTAGTCTACCGGCTTTCAAGTGAGTCAGTGGTAATTATCTAGTATGACATTGCATAACTGCAATAGCTTTTGGCGGGTGAAAACTATTTTGTCTTACTCCATCATTAGAAGACGATGTGTTCAGGAAACCTTTAACCTTTGTACGAAGTACAGATTCTGAAAGGATCGCATGATAAGGTGTGTGATAGAACCAATGAAATGCAGAACAACTATCAAGCACGTGTGAGTCTGGTCAGTAAACTTGTACTTTTTTACGAGAGAACTTGTCGTTTTTTTTTTCGAATTCCTACATATCGTAAGTTCTTTTTTTGGCTAGAACAATTTAGTTTTTCTTTCGTATAGTGTTTTTGCAGGTTTTGTTTGAACACGTTTTCCAAACTACGCTATTGTTCAGTTATTTGTTAAATTAAAACATTAACAAACGTCAATGTGTTTTGCAGGGGCTTATTTCTTGATAAATCATTCTTTTTAACATTAAAAAGTTTTATAAATGTTTTTCATCATATTGTAAGTGATTAAAAAACCGCGACTAGTATGTAGTTGCACTTTGTTTTGAAATTTGTTGAAACTTTAGTCATTCTTAACGGTATTAAATCTTAGCGCGAAAGTTAATATAGTTGTAGTTTCATTTGTATTTCGTAGGAATTTTCTTTACTAAGGCATATGTAACATTTAATGTAAAATAAAATAAAAAACCCTTATATATCGGAAAACCTTTTTTTGTGTGTGTGATAAGTGCATGTTAATCTCTTGAACAGAGTAATTAGTCAAAGTAGGTTTTCGTAGGAATATAAGCCAAACTATTCTGGAAAACATTCATTTACTCTCGATTGATTAACGTATTTCAAACTTTTCAGGATAAAATGTATTCATGTAAACTGATTTGATCCTTTGGTAAGGAGCTGTATTACTGTAAATCAGTTTTCTTTTGGTATCAAGATTGAACATCGTTCGTAAATGTACTCTTCATTTGTTAATGCAATTTTGCTAAAAAGATTTTTTCAGTATTAACAGAAAAATAATTTCCTGTTTTCACATTACTGTGATGCATTATTAGTGCCAGAATTGTTGCTGTATACTTTTGTAAACTCGATTGCTTTAGTAAATTAATGTTTGAACATGTACTGTGTAAAGACTTTTTACTGTGTGTATTAAATTGAGTTTTTTTTTACCAATAAAACCCTTTTAACCTAAGTCATGACTGGTTTACTGTCTACAAATTTTTTTTATAGCATCTTAGAATAACCTAAAGAATTCGTTCTGATTTCTTCAGTAAAAAGGTTTTTCTTTTTGTCTATCATCTCAAAGAAATGTTTTCCTTTTACCAAAAAAAAAATAATTTTCCGCTTTTCCTTTTTTCCTCCGTTTCTCACACTCTTTTTGTGAAAAAATTAATTTTCATTTTTTTTTGCTCCACGGGACTCATTTTGGTAAATTATGATAATTTATGCCAGTCCATTTTTGTTTTCCACCCCCCTATAACCGCTGACCAGTTGGTACTGCGGTAGCAAAATGTGTTCATGGCTGTGTCCTTTGTAGTTATAATTTTAGATATAAAAGTCTGTACAAATTAATAACCTGATTAAGAACCTAGACAGCTTCATTTTGTGTTAAACACCATTTATATAAGAACCTGTTCAGGCTGACTTGGAAAAATCAAGATTCTTATATGCGAGTTTTAACTGTATTCCGTTTTCCTCATAATGTTTTTCTCGTATATCTTTATAAATTTAATAATATATAATTATTTGTAGAAAAAAATCTTTGTAGCCTCAATAAACGAAACGAATTAGCAAGCGTGTGTCCCCACAGATCAAAGCACACTAAGAAATTTTTGTCATGTGATCACGTGTAATCATAATTTAAATTTGTTAGCTATGCTTTAACGGTCAGTCATTGTAACTCGCCTGATGAGTGTGATTATAGGGCCTTTTAGTCTATGATCATACGAAACAGATCTGTAGTGAATAAACCAATGAATCATTCCTAAAGCCTGAAGCTAATATTTTAATTGTATTTACTGCTCCTGCATAAGTTGAGCACTCTTCGAGATTTGTTCTACGATGAATACATTTATTTATGTATTTGTATACATATATTTTTCTTTTTTTACCATATTTATTTAAAGCGCTATTTGAAATTTACCAATTGAAATAGTGCTATATAAATTAATAAATTATTATTAATTATTAGCTACTAAATAAAATGTACATTGATAAAATGATCAGTGAGAATGACGAGCTGTATAGATTACATTATATAGGATTGTCTGGCATTGCATGTTCTACAGGACATGACCTTGGTCTTGCTCCTTCATCGTCATCGCAGCCATTATCTCCCTGCTCCTCAACGGGAAAGTTTAGCGGATTACCATTACCACCGCCATCATAACCACCACCAACATCATTATCACCACCAATACCATCATCAACACTACCACCATCATTACCACCAACACCATCATCATTACCAACTCCATCATCACCACCAACACCGTAATCACCACCAACATCATCACCAACACCATCATCACCACAACTACCACCATCACCACCATCATCATCATCATTACCATTATCACCACCAACATCATCACCAACACCATCATCACCACCAACAACATTAGCAACACCAACATCATCACCAACACCATCATCACCAACACCATCATCACCAACACCATCATCACCACCAACACCATCATCACCACCAACAGCATTATCACCACCAACAATATTTTCACCACCAACATCATCACCACCATCATCACCACCGCCATCATCGCCACCGCCACCATCATCAACACCATCATCACCACCAATACCATCATCACCACCAACACCATCATCACCACCAACACCATCATCACCACCAACACCATCATCATCATCATTATCACCACCACCATCATCAACACCATCATCACCACCAACACCATCATCACCACCGACACCATCATCATTATCACCACCAACACCATCATCACCACCAACACCATCATCAACACCAACACCATCATCACCATCATCACCACCACCATCATCACCACCAACACCATCATCACCACCAACACCATCATCACCATCATCACCAACACCATCATCACCACCAACACCATCATCACCACCACCACCATCATCACCACCACCAACATCATCTCTGTCACCACCAACAATGCCCACAACAGCACCACCATCATCAACAGCACCATGACCGTGTCTTCTATTTCTTTCTCTCTCATTCTGTTGGTGACCCGGAAGTAAGGCCTCACGTTCCTCAACTCTATCGCGTCCACATCTTTTGCGACAGACAACACCTAATCCACAGGCAAACACAGCAACTATACCCGCTGCAATGCCTGCAATCATGCCACTTTGTGCCTGCTTGGGATCTACAACATCAAAACACATAATCTAACTGAATAGTTGAACTGAATAAAATATACTCGATTTCCAATAGGTCACTCCAAAAACTAGGAGCGTATGACTAGGGACTGGGTACTAGTTTCTTGCTTAAATCGATTTGTTCAATTTGTTCATTTTACTCCCGTCCATCAAGCCTCCGAACTGATTGCGAACTTGCCTAAACCCGTCTCTTATAGTGGTATTCGGAGTTTTGAATAACGGAAGCAATTTTAAAACATATCAAATGGCGGTAAGCATTTAAGGCCACTGCCTATAGTTTCCAAACGGTCGACCATACCTAATTCAAATGACTGTAGCTCGCACAAAAGCCAACCCACAGTTTTGAGTATTTGCTATAAAGGTTCAAGTTTTTAATGATGTATTTTTTGTTTACATAAGTGTTACCATGGCAACGGAACAATGGTGTCACAAGGTTTACGTTTTGCTCATTTTACGCGCTTTTCGATCTAAACTTTTAAAACCACACCCATGACGGTATTTTTCAAGTAATTGCCTCAAAGTATAGGGAGTTAGAAAAAATTGTATCAAGCCGATTTTGAGTTATTAGAGACGACTTTTTTTAACCCCTAAATTCATAATTGTTTGTTAGTGTTGCGATAACTTTGGGAAGAAGACACTTTTGCCACTGTAATACCGCCCAAATATTGCTCAAATATTAGGCTACCTTCCTGTAAAATTTCAGGTTATATAGTGCAACAGATCTTAGTCAGTAATCATCGAAGTAAACATAACTTTGAGCATTTTTTTTCGCAAAATGTCTAAAAATTACGTTTACCGCTCGGAAATAAAAAATAGTCGATAACTTTTTGTGGTACTCCTAGTCATAGACGGAGTACCACTATGTTGCAGCAAATGAGTGAAAGAGTGTAACACAAGATGGCGGCCGGCCTCGCGACCTGGCCTCCACGGGGATCCCACGGCTTACAAATAGCAAATGTCACAAATCAGCAATCAGCCTGTTTTACAGTGGACGTAACCGATTCGCTGTTACTTTCTTCTGGGCACGAATAATGAAATGAAATTTTATGAGTAGTTAGGAAGATTGATAAGCTAAATTGTGTGTTTCGATGATTCGACATCTGATGACGCAATGTGCAGCATCGACTCTAATTACCACACACAACTTCGGTGATCTGGCGTGGCCCGTTTACAGATTTCAGAGGAGAACACCAATCAGTGGTAATTTTTTGTCGAAATTTATCTTTATTTAACAACCAAAATATTTATTTCCAAGCGGTTTTTCGTTAATTTACATTATGAAAGTCGTTTCAAGTATTTTTGAAGTTTTAGGCCTATCTTCATGGCGATATTTTAAGAAGGAACTACATGTGCAGTTGATGCTTTCTCAAAGCGATTTTTTTAAAAAGTCAGCCCATGTACAATAACATTCCTACGGCAATGTACAACGTTTCCTTCTTGTCTATCGTCTATCGTAACGTTTTTTCTCTATTTTAAGATCGCTTTTATAGGAGTACCACATGCGCAGTTACTGCGCCTTTAATTTTTAAACTTTTGTCAGTCAATTTTGACTATGTTTTCAAAATGCTCCCCGAATTCCAATTTGATTGACGTTTTCTAACATGCTCAAAACAAAATTCAGAGTTGACCATGTCTAAAGCAACTTCGCTTTCGTGATTTTCAGTTCTTTGATGTTGTTTTCATCTTCACATTCCTGCGTGCTGCCTTGTCGTAATATGCAAATTTGAGGCAAACGGAACAACGGCGTGTTGCGCTAGTAATTCCTTGCGTTTTCGTGCAAGGTGTTTCTTTACTGTTTCTGACATTATTACTTAAAATCTCCGCCTTCCTCTTCCTGGATGCATTTTGGAATACCATAATTGACAAACATCTAATTAAACTCCCTTTCGAGATAAGCAAACAACTTGCACGAAAACGCAAGGAATTACTAGCGCAACACGCCGTTGTTCCGTTTGCCTCAAATTTGCATATTACGACAAGGCAGCACGCAGGAATGTGAAGATGAAAACAACATCAAAGAACTGAAAATCACGAAAGCGAAGTTGCTTTAGACATGGTCAACTCTGAATTTTGTTTTGAGCATGTTAGAAAACGTCAATCAAATTGGAATTCGGGGAGCATTTTGAAAACATAGTCAAAATTGACTGACAAAAGTTTTAAAAAAAGTTATCGACTATTTTTTATTTCCGAGCGGTAAACGTAATTTTTAGACATTTTGCGAAAAAAAATGCTCAAAGTTATGTTTACTTCGATGATTACTGACTAAGATCTGTTGCACTATATAACCTGAAATTTTACAGGAAGGTAGCCTAATATTTGAGCAATATTTGGGCGGTATTACAGTGGCAAAAGTGTCTTCTTCCCAAAGTTATCGCAACACTAACAAACAATTATGAATTTAGGGGTTAAAAAAAGTCGTCTCTAATAACTCAAAATCGGCTTGATACAATTTTTTCTCACTCCCTATACTTTGAGGCAATTACTTGAAAAATACCGTCATGGGTGTGGTTTTAAAAGTTTAGATCGAAAAGCGCGTAAAATGAGCAAAACGTAAACCTTGTGACACCACTGTTCCGTTGCCATGGTAACACTTATGTAAACAAAAAATACATCATTAAAAACTTGAACCTTTCTATAGTAACTGAGCAAATACTCAAAACTGTGGGTTGGTTTTTGTGCGAGCTACAGTCGTTTGAATTAGGTATGGTCGACCGTTTGGAAACTATAGGCAATGGCCTTAAGTGTCTTAAAACTGCAGTAAGGGCTAGTTCATAATTGCGTTTTTCACATGTGAAGATTTTTCATTTAGAATTTGAGCATATAAGCTAGTAAGACAAGAGTGAACTGCGTTGATTCTGACGGTAGGGGGGAATCAATGAGAATCTAAAATCTTTATAATTAGTAACATATTACATTTTTAAACAAAAATCGACCAGTCAATTTAAAAAAAAGTTTAATCTCCCTCAAAATGTTTACAATCACAATGATAACTGTTTTGATCTATTGTCAAACTCATCTACTTAACAAATTATCCTGGGGGGCTCCGTGGATAAACGATCGGGGATGCTCGTCGAAATATTTCAAAAATACCCCTAAAAGCTGCATTGCATTGCATTGCATTGCACTCCTTTACAATTGTCCATGATGTTTCCCAAAGCAATTGCAAATGGCTATGAAAGATGTATGGATATGTTTGTGTCAAACTGACTAGTAAATGATACCAAATCAATATAACTCGCAGTTGCGAAGCAGTTGCTTGGTGTTCGCCATCTTTAGAACCTATATCTTCTCGTCCAAAATTGAAATAGCGTGACCAGGCTCTAACCTTTTTTTGTTTGCAGCGTTTCTTTTTTGTTTGTAGCGTTTGATTTCTTTTTTGTTTGTAAGTTTTTTCTTTCTTGTTTGCAGCGGTTCTTTTTTTGTTTGCAGCGTTTCTTTTTTGTTTGCAGCGTTTTTTTTTTATTTGCAGCCTTTTATTTCTTTTTTGTTTGTACATTTTTGTGTTTGTAAGTTTTTTTTGTTTGTACGTTTTTTTGTTTGTAAGTTTTTTTTGTTTGTAAGTTTTTTTTTGTTTGTAAGTTTTTTTGTTTGTAAGTTTTTTTTGTTTGTAAGTTTTTTTTGTTTTTTGTTTTCTTTTTTTTGGTTGCAGCGTTTCTTTTTTTGGTTGCAGCGTTTCCCTTTTGTTTGTGTCTTGGAATTCGAATGACCTATGGCGATACTTCATGTTTATAAACAAACAAATTGTTATGCTAATGTGCCAACCAGAACTACAATAAGCTCTAGATCTATTGAAATAACGGCCAATCACTGTCTGGTTGGCACATAAATAACAAAGGCTTACGTCGGCTGAAGTATCGTTATTTTTTTTTTGGTGATGACAAAGTTATTTGAAAATTATTTGTAATGCATCACGTGTGTTTGTTTACCTGGCGTGGGTGTGGGCAGTGGCGTTAGATCAGGACACGCGTCAGGACAGCCACAAATACCCTCTATCTGGAGAACCTACAAGCAGAAAAGAATAAAAGACATAATGTAAATCAGGGATGGAAAATATAAGAGCTATATTGAATATTACGGTTAAAGAAGCCGTCGCAAGCACGATTGTCTGTAGCCTCCGTTGCAGACGTCTTATGTGGTTCGCCGAAAGAAAAGCTGAAGACGTCTGCAACGGATTGTCTGCGCACCTCTGTTATTATTTACATCTAATAAACAAATCTACCAAATATCTTCAAAAATCAATCCATAACTAATAAGGAACTCTAAAAAATTCACTTGTATGGCGTGAGTGAGACAATGTGAAGAATTGGAAGAGATTTTATTTCCTTGGCGGTTGAAAATGGTCGCTCGAAGCATATTATAGAACACAGGGCCGCAAGGCATCCTGGCTGGAACGACTTCTTGAACTTCACCAATACAAACTTTTAAAAAAAATACTGTATTTCAGGATAATTCTTAATAGTTAACTATTTCACAGGTATTATATTTGTACTCTATATCATATATTAATGATATAAAAAATGTAAGTTTGATTTCTAAGCTATACATATCATATGATTTTTTTCTTCTCTCTTCTTTGCTTCTTTTCTTCTCTTTTTATATCATATACTAAACTTACAGGTGAACCCCAACCATCAACAACTTTGAAATCATGTTTCGTCAACGTTCGATTGCACTTCAACTTTAGAAACGTCTTCCAACTCTTCGGGACATCTCTATATATATTGCAAACAACAAAATATCATAGGTACATCATAAACATTATTATAAAGTGCACACATAAGTGTGAAACATTATTCTTAAATACCTCTTTTGTGCTGGATAAGATTTAGTTGTGCGCTAACTAAGAATTCACCGAGGCATAAACAAAGACAGCTTTTATTTCAATTTATTTGTGGTAAGAGTGCAAACACTAAAAATGTGCAACAGTTGTCAGTATTTAGTAGTAAATAGCACTAATTAAACAAAAGAAAACAATAGAATTAGCATAAAATAGCACTATTTAGTGGTATTTATGTACTGTTTAATAAACGAGCAGGAGTGTTTTATATGATAAAACACGATCTGCGAGTTTATTAAACTGCTTCAAAAACGCCAATACTTACATTAAGTAATATCAAATGCGAAAATGCTTAAAAAGTAAATAAAAGTAAGTTTGGTCAGAAAACATGTATTGAGCATGAGCAGTTGAGTGAAAATGTACATATTTTGATCCCACATTGAAAGACCACTAAACAGTAGTCTTGTAGAAGCTACTGCTAGCTTCTAAATCATCTTTAAACGCTAGTGAAGGTCTATGATGACAATGCAACTGAGATCTTTTCTAGAGGCATCCGATAAGGGTTTTCTCATTAGAATGCTTAATATAAAATTTTACGTTCATTAGTATTGTTTATATAAAGCATACTAATGAGAGTGTTTTATCAGTTTTAAAAGCTCATGCACGTGATCAAACTGGCTATTCCAATTGGCCTAAGAGCTCATTAATTATTCATGAGTTTTTGAAGTTGCGTACATTTAATGCGTGCACTTTATTGTTTTATGGTTGGGTGATTTCTTAGTTAGTACATAACTAAATCTTAACTGGCATTAAATATTAAGAATTGTTTCACACTAATGTGGCGTACACTCTAGACTCGGTGAATTCTTAGTTAGTGCATAACTAAATCTTACCTGACACTAAATATTAAGAATTGTTTCACACTAATGTGGCGTGCACTCTACAGCTGCGCTTACTCCAACACAAGCCACCAAAACATCAATATTAGCAAATTAATAATATCATTAGTACAATATCAATCACTGTCGTCATCATCAATATGACCACTAGTGACATTACGAGCAGATGATGGTCTTAAAATCGAGACCTTGCTGTTTCTGAATATCTGTGGCCCTAAAAGTTCTCAACTTTCATCATGAGAGTCTAGAAACCATTAGGAGACCCTTAAAGGTACCAGATCTCCTATTTTGATCTCTAAAAGGTACGACGAGCATCCCCGCCCTCCGATATACGAGAGTCCCTCCCGGTTGAAATAATTGTTCAGTGAAAATCACTAATTAATTATTCATCTAAATTTTACAAAAAACTCATTCAACTAAATGCATATATTGCTGTACTTAAATATATAAATGACTGACCCTGGTTGATCGAATACAAATTCAATTCC